>CM034468.1:27243635-27257922 GCA_019925255.1 Litchi chinensis
AGAGGTCATGATTTTTCCTACGAAAATCACCATTATAAGATGTTCTGCAGTCAGTTATGTTCTTATACCAACCATATTGGCTTCTCATTACAATGGCATTATAAAGTGCTTGTTTCAAAAATGCTTTTACTATTGTTGTTTTTCAAAAGAGTTCATGTAAATTTAAGCAAGAAGAAAACTAGATGTTGCAGGAAATCAGATAAAGAGAAGCATTTGAGAGTTGTAAATATCCCAACTTAATTTGGATACCTTTTAATATCTTGCAGATTTCATAACCTGGAAAGGAAAAACAGAGGAAGCAACGAAGTGAAAGTTTAACATTACCGCTAAATTGTCACTCCATTAGATAACATTTCAAGTTTTACGCTTGGTATTTGATTTAGAAGTAGACACAAAATAACATTACATATAACTAGCCATAGGAGCCAATGACAAAGTTGAAGCTGCTTTAATGGTAAGCCTTTCACATCCACATTAATGAGATAATGATTTCAAGTCATGTCTCTATCGTTTAATTCCCAAATTTTGAGGTTAGTACTTTGTATCATACACTGGGATGAATCTTCATGAGGAGAGAACAGCAGAGTGCAGATCCTTGACAATTACTTCAGTTGAGCTAACTTTCTCCTCCCAAATATATTTGTATTCTCAAACTTGATGTTAGGCTGTCGACTAATTTGGGGCTGAATACATTCAGCCGCATTGCCATAGGCAAATCTCACTGAATTACCACCCTTTTGAACCGTTTAACAACACTTGCAATAAGCTCCATAAGCAACTCAACTCTGTGCAGCTTTCAACATAAATAAGGCAAAGCTCCATTTAAAAGACAATAATGGCTCAAATTCAATTAAAAGTGCATTTGTAACTCAGTGTTTCTAGGCAACAACTCCACAAGATTGGTTTACTCCAAAACCAAAAACCCTTGGATTCAATATAGTCCTAATTGCTTATAGGAGTACCACAATGTTAAGTCAACCTCCTCCACCAAGAACTCATAGTCATGAAAGCTGCTACTCCTCAAGAGTGAAACCCAATTGGAACTCATTTCATCTGGTTTACTTCAAAATCCACTGACCAGTTCTTGGCTAATAATTCAAGAAGCTCACAGCTTGACTTCCGTAAGGAGCTTGATTAACCCTGCGGTCCACGTAAGTGTCCAGAGCAACTCAGGACACTGATCGAGAAATGTTAAGAGTGTCACCAATAGTCATGTCTCTCACGACAATCTCCTTTTGAAGAGGATCTGAAGCTAGCTTCATGAAGTTATGGCAGTCAACACAAATTTGAATATTCTTCATAATCCTTATTACACTTCCTTTATATTGAAAACTGCCTAAATTCATTATGGCAAACGCCAATGCCAACTTCTCACTGTGATGATACAATTCCTCCTCCTTATGTTCTTCTTCTGTGTCATGCAAGACCAAGCTAGTCTCTGGCACATAACCCATCTCTTTTAACTGCCCAATCAGTGCTTCAAGCTTTGAACATATAGCTTCTCTTTGTGGATGACGTTTGCCCCCGGAGGCAAACTCACGTGGAGGCAAACATATGCACGTGATTGTCAATCTCAATCCAACTTAAACCAGGTTCCTTTCTCACTCTCAACCCTTTAATTTCTTTCATAATTAACCCTGCTTTATTGAAACTTCCACTTGAGCAATATATGTTCGGCATTTGCACGTAACCTAACAAATCTTCATTCATTTTGTTGTTGGTAACTCAGCTATCCTGGTCTCACCATGCTTTCTACATGACCCCAGCAGTGCACTCCAAACTACAGAATCAGGTTCCATAGGCATTTTGCTTATAAGCTTCTCAGCCTTTACTACACGTCCACCTCGTCCAAGAATGTCAACCATGCAGGCATAGTGATCTAGTTGAGGAACAACACCATAATCATCAGACATGGAGCGAAAAATTTTACTTCCTTCGTCCACAAGTCCAGCATGGCTGCAAGCAGAGAGTAAAGCAACAAAGGTAGCAGAATCCGGTTGGACATTCATCATCCAAAAGAGCTGTAAGGCTTCTTTAGCTTGCCCGTGCAATGCATATGCCTTGAGTATAGAATTCCAAGAAACCAAATCACGAGGCACCATTTCATCAAAAACCTTCCTGGACAAAGCAATCGATCCACACCTTGAATAAGGATGGATTAATGCATTTAAAATCACCATGTCACCCTTAAATCCATCTCTAATTACTTGTGAATGAACCGCCAATGAATGCCTCTCTGTCATAAGGCCTGCACAGGCCTTTAATATGATTGAATAAGTACACCAGTCAGGAGCCAAGTTCTCTTGGCACAACTCACAGAAGAGGAACGGGGCTTATTCTGATTCACGTTCAACAAACGCTGTTATAATCCCAGTCCACGAAACAATATCCTGATAATAGCTAGTCTCCCAGAAGAGCCTGTAACAATCAGCAATATCCCCTCCAAGATCCAAAGAAGCTTTCACTAACGCAGTGGCCAGTTCAATTTCCAAAATAAACCCACTTTTGATACTCAAAGAATGCAACTGAAAACAGAACACGAGCCCCATATAAGCATCCAAGTCATAGCTTCCACACAAGGAACTCAAAACACTCAAAAGCATAGCGCGATCAAATCCAATACCCTCGTGCCTCATCTCCACAAAAAGCTTGATAGCTTTCATCCCAAGTTTAAAAACCCGAAACCCCGAAATCATCGAATTCCAAGAAACCGAATTCATGAACTCCATCCCATCAAACACCTTCCAAGCCTCATCCAAACAACCACCAAATCCATAAGAGCATCTCCAATGCAAATGTGGATTGTCTTTTAAAAAAATGGACATATCATCAATGTCAAGGAAATATGCATCCTATGTGGCATAAATATAGATTGATAAGCACTCAAGTCTAAAAATGCTCTCCAATGCTATTTTATTCATTTCAATAATAAATAGTCAAATAATAATATATCATTAAAGTAAATTATCATAAAATATTATTTGATGAAAGTTTTTATCATTTATTGCTGACATGGTTGTCCAAGAGACTCTCTAGAAATAGACATTGAGGTTGACATCCTCTATTTTCTTTTTTGCCATGTCAGCTTGATAGTGATTATGAAAGTTTACATTGGAGAGATTAATTTTAATCTTCTATCAATTTATCTGATGTGGCACTCCATTTTTCTACAATTCATACTTGCATTGGAGATGCTCTAACTTTAACAATACATATTAATAAGCGCATTTCCCACGTAAACATACACATCCAAACACATTTTCAACGTAAGCGCATGCAGTTGATTGCCACGCAAGTAACCACACGACAAACTCAACACACTCGCAAAGGCAAATTCATTGGGACAATAACAGTACACCAACATGCCCGAAAATAAACGGAAGCTCTCCTCTGCATGCCCACGTTGCGCGTACCCAGAAATGAGAGCAGTCCAAGACACAACGTTTATCTTAGGCATTTTACCAAACACCTTGTTCGTGTACACCAAGTACCTGAATATTGCATACATGTTGACGAGATGGTCGGCGACGAAATGGCCAGTTGGGTCATCGCCGAAATTGGTGCTCATATGCTGGTGCAAAATGAAGCCTTCTTTGAACTTCGAGTGAACAGCACACGCGTGAAAGAGCGTTGCATAGGTCTGTTCATAGTGAAGAAATGGTGAGGGTGGCGCATTGTAAAACAGCGAGAGAGCCTCCGTGAGGTGGCCGCCCGTGGAAAGCAAGCGCACCCTGTCGAGGATGAGGTCTGGTTCGGGGAAACTGGCTGGAACTCCGGATGGAAGTCTAACAAGCGCTTGTAGCGGCACATGACATCACAACAACTACGTTTGTCTAATGGCTTTATATGGTACCGACCATGACATGCTCTTTTGTTCTTGATTTTAACGGATGAGATTTTATGCCCTGTATACAGTGATTTGTTTGTGTCATTTAATATTTATCAATTATTTTGAGGTTTCAAATATATGATTTTATAAATCATGAGATTATGTGATAATTAATATGATCTTAACAACTTACATACCACATCACATGGATAAAATATTTTAGAATCCTAACATTATTTATATATATATTTTAACGTTGACACGTTATGGTCTAAATGACTGTCCGAACCTATTGAGATAAGTCATAGTATGGTCTAAATGACTATCTTTTGTTTTATAGGTCGCTATTAATCCTCAAACGCTTCCGATCAGGCTGTGGGGCAAGGCCGCAAGCTCATAAAAGGTAATCTGTAAGCAGCTGATCGTCTAGATCGCTTTTGACCTTAGCAAACTTTGATAACATCGCTGCCTCCTCATCTGTAAGCTGGACCTTGCCGCTGGTAATGTCTGCAAAACATAAGGAGCTTGTGAAAAAAAAAAGGAGAATTAATTTCTGCGAGCTGAAGTCACGCCCATTTGGAGAAAGGACAAAAGAAAAATTCTTCAAGTTGAGAAGAGAGATGCAGGTAATATAAAACCAGTGAGATTTGTGATCTCCCACATTAGACTTACCACTGCCCTTCAGCAAATACTCCTTATAGGGGGAATTACGAACTGAAAGATAGTACAACCCGTCTCATTTCTTCACTTGGCAGCCAGTAGTGCCCTTGAAGTTGTAAAGCAAGTAAAGGGTTCGAGGGATTGGATGAGGTAATTCATGTCTAATAAAGGTAGCGACTAAGGAGGTAATTTGGGCATAAGAGTTCGGAGTCAGCTGGAAAGAGGCTAGATTCAAGTCGTTCAACAGGTCTATGAGATAGCTGAGGATCGGGAACCTGAACCCGAACTTTATGTGCTCGTAGCTTATTGCAATAAACCTTGGGGACAGATAGTTGCATGATCATGGAGAGCTAGAGCCATAGCACGACACCCCATAAGGAGATCATAAGTCTCAACTATGACCCTCAAGTCTCGAAAACTGGAGGTTGAATTACAGCGGAAAAAGGGTTCGCAAGCTTCCCCCTCTTTAGAGCGCTAATCCAATGAAGAATCAGCTCATCCCACAGGCTCTTCTGCAACCTCACTGCTTTGGGAGGTTGCTCCATAAGTAGTTCTAACCCATTGTTCTATTTGATCCTTAAGGCTGGAAGCTTTGTCAGCATTACTAATTCGATGATCATGACGCGAGCGACCTGACATCTACAAAAAAAATGAGTGATATCAAAACACCATAAGCATATTGAGCCTAGCGAGTTAAAGTAAGGAACTCCTAAATTTATCTTCCTATGCATCAAGTTACGCGCTTTGTTGCTAAAAGCAGTGAGGGCCGAGAGTGCAAGCCTATCAAGTCATTATGGCCCATCAGGCCGAAAATTTTGATACCTAAAGCTATGGTCCTACTTTTATAGGACTTCTTTCAAACAATTCGAAAGCAAACCATCACAAACACAAGCATCAAGAAAACTTTGAAGGCAAAGCCATTACAAACTCTAGTATCAGAATCACGCCAACAAACAACAAAAGCCACAAGTAACACACAAAGCATTTGAAGCCAAAAACACAAAGTGTGTAGGCAAAATCCAAAATCAAAAAGCACAGTGCACACCAAAAAGCAAAGACAAGCCAGAAAATCTAAAAGCTTGTTTGGAAGACTTACTGTGTATACTCGCCTGCAGATGAGGGACTCTGGTCATTGAGGATGGTAAATCTAAAGAGAGACTGGCACAAGAATGAGAAGAAATGAAGAAGAAATGGAGAAGAAAAGAAAAGAAAATTTTTTTTGTAAGGTCTCGTCTCTAAAATAGCGAAAATAGGAAGAGAAAGTGAAAAGGCATCAATCTTATATAGGGGTGGGTCTCTATCCCTAGTCGTTCGATTTGGCAGCAGCGTAACTGCCATAAATCTGACAGTGCAGCGTGAACTGCAGCCTTTTGTCATTACGCACTGCCAGTTGAAAGACGTGCATATTAAATGCGCATGGCCTGAAACGTGCTAATAGTATTAATACCTAAGAAGTCGCCACGTGTCAAAAGTAACGGGTCAGAAGTTGAAATGATATCTTCTGAGCTCGCAAACGGTTATCTGAATCAGCATAATCAACTCTCAGCCCGCAAATCACGCTGATAGTTTGGGGGGCTAGTGTTATGACCATTTTCACGATATGGATAGACGAGCTACAAAAGACCTAGGATGTACCCAATGGTGAAAGGCCCAGGAAGCCTAGTGCTCAGGTCGCAATGGCGAGCTCGCGACCTTCTTCAGCTCGTGCTCATGTCAAACCTACCTCAATACGTCTTCAGCTCGTGAAAGTAAACAGGTCAGATCGCCAAGCTCGTGCCAAATAATCTCCTAGTAGTTGATCTCTCGGGCTAATGCTTTCCAACCTGGTGCCAATGAGATCTATGTAATCCCAGATCCCAAGGAGTAATTAATGTTATAATGGCCAATTAATGCAGCGAAGACTTTACATGAGCATTTAATGCAGATATGGCCATGTAAGAATAATTAGTGCAATAGTAATTAATATAGTATGGTCAAGTCAGAATAGTTAATGTAATGATAGCTTTTTGACATGTGTAATACTCAATCGTAACCCTCCTCTTTCTATAAATAGGAGTGAGATCTGTTGTAAAAAACAAATTTAAGCTAGTATTACCATCACTCTACCAAAATCTATTCAGAGTGACCCATGGACGTAGACACATTTGTCGAACCACGTAAAATCCTTTATTTGCATTGTTCTTCCTCTTCTTTCTTCATTCTTAATTGCCCATTAATTGTTTTCACCAACCTTCACTATCATTCATTCTCATTAATTATCAAAGCTGTAATCTGGGTCTAGGAATCTCTAAGTCGACTAATTTCAGAGGTTGACAATATCAATCAAAGTCATTTAGTGTCAACGAAGGAGTCAAATGAAATTATAAAAACTCGAAATTTTTATGAACAAATTCTAACACTGAAAAAAAAATTAAGAGAGTTTGATGATCAAGCTGGGCTGAGAACGAGAGACATGTGACTTAGAGGTGTGAGAGCAAACAAGTGAAGTCAAGTTGGTAAATGAAAGTGTGACAATTCAACACGTCTTTCAAAGGTGAAAGCCATTTTGTTGACTAGTGGTTGTACTATATTAACTTTTTAATATTTCGAGACATAATATGAATCCACTACAAACATAGCATTTCAGAGTTGGATCACTTATACTTAGCAATACTTCTAAATACTCCAACATAATCTTATTTAAGCAGCGTCATTTAATCTTATTTATGTTGTAAAGCATCACTATAGTTAAAGTACATCCAATTGGATTGACATCTAATTAACTATCAATTATTTATATTTTCCAAATTTTACATTAAATTGTTTTTCTTTTTTATCTAAACACGGAATAGTACTAAATTTTACTAGACATAGAGTATTGATGAAAATCTAAATATTGAATGTGTTATACCTATTTTTGGAACCACAGAAATAGGCTGGTAAAAGCTCAAAAAATCAATCCAATAAACTGACCCAGCTCGCAGCTCGCAGGTTGTAGCTCGTTTTGCATCCAAAACCCAACTGTCAACTCTCATGCGAGCTAAGCATCTAGCTCACAGGATGAAACTCTCAGTTAGCTCAGCTCCAACTCTAGCTCACAGCTCTCAGTTAGCTCAGCTCCAATTCCAGCTCCAACTCGCAGCTCTCAGTTAACTCAGCTTGCAGCTCTCAGCTAGCTCAGCATTCAGCTTTTAGCTAGCTCAGCTCCAGCTCACAATTCTCAGCTAGCTCAGCATCCAACTCTCAGCTCTCAGCTAGCTAAGCATCCAACTCTTAGATCTCAGGCAGCAATCTCAAATCTCAAGGGACAATTAATACAGTATGACTATGACATAGTTGTTAGTCAACGTAATAAATATTATGTCAGAGTAATTGATTTCTTTACGTGTACATCACTCAAATGTAATCCACCTTTCTCTATAAATAAGGGGGAGAATTCATTGTAAAGAGAGAGGATGATCATTTTTTTTTTCATTAGTAATGACAGTCACTCTGCTAACAAAAATGGGGAGTGATCCGTGGATATAGGCACTATTACCGAACCACGTAAAAAATCTCTGTGTAATTTCTTATTCTTCCTATCTCCTCTCTTTGGTCTGCTTGTTTTCTCTCTGATTGCAGGTATTGGGCTTAGGATCTTCGGTCGACCGTTTTCGGACGTCAACAGAATGTTATATATATATATATATATATTTAGGGATAAGATTGAAAAACATAAATTTTGACACAATTTATTGATCATTAAATTATAAAAATTTCAATTATAGATCTACTCACACCTTTACATATAACTTAATTTTATACTTTACATAAATATATTTTATCTTATCTTTCTTTATTATTACATCATCTCTTCTCTCTTCAATTAATATTAAAGACCCACCAATTAATTTTCTTCTCATCCAACCAAATTCCTTGCATGTTTATTTCTTTCCATTCATTTTCAAATTATATTATTGTTGTCCTTTTTACATGTTTGATTTATCTATATTTTTTTAACTCACTTTTTTTTTATATCCTTACAATTTCTTTATCTGTTTATATTATAAAAAATAATAGCTTTAAAATTCATGTTGTCAAGGAGGTAAAGTCCATAAATTAAATAGGATATATATATATATATATATAATGTGGGGTTTGAAATACAGATTAGATGAAACACTGTAGTAAAAAAAATAGTGGAGATGAAAAGGTAGGGTTTCAAATACTGATTAGGTGAAACACTGTAGTAAAGAGTATAATGGAGATAGAGGCAGACAATCAGTTTTACCGAAATTGGTGTCAAGAATTCAATTTGGCTTCGATTTTTTGTTTGATTTGTAGGCGTTGTCAGTATTGAACAACGAACATGCACATCAAACCAAGTCATGCTATATGTTCACGTTAGGACTTTCATTTTTTTTTTTTATTTTTTGTCAAAAAAAAGTGTAATTTTGTGTTGCAAAAGATTAGATATAAATCAAAATCTCACTATAGGTATTAGGAAGAATTGTAGAGACCGCCATATATATATATATATATATATATATACACACTTATAGTCAATCAACCTAAAGCCAAATAAATTAGAGAGTATATTGCAGAGAAACAACATATGAAGTGCACTGAAAAGTGCTCAAGTGTGTAATCCCTGGTTTAGATATGTCGTCTACAATATCTTTGATCAATTCCGCTTCAGACCTGTAAGCAACAAACATTAATAAAGCAAAACCAAACAAGAAATACTTCCATGTTATTAAATTGATATTCCTTAGTGTTAAGCAAAAGGTTGAAGCTGATGGTCATCAGCAAGCTCAGCTAGTTGTAGCTAATGTTTGTCAGCTTGAGCACACTAAAGCCGATAGAAATCACCTACTAGATAGTCAGGACACTCAAGTGTTCAGAAGTCATCATCATCATAGGATGACTGATCAATATGATCATGATTAATGAAGGTTTTGGAGGGAAATTCAGTTAGGTTGATAGTAGTGTGTCCAATCAATGTTTGCCACCTGTTCCTAAGTTGTTATAGAGAAGTTTAGTGATATATATTTCTGATGAAAAACAGAGTTGTATTAACTGAATACATTTGTACAATTCAGCTGAAAAATCAATAAAAGTTTAGAAATTTTTTCTCTTCCAAGAGTCATTGTTTCTTGATCTATTGCTCCAGAATCAAGAGCTTATACTTATATTTACACTCGAAACTCAAATAGAAGTACGAAAAAATAAAAATAACAACTTAAATCAATTTTGCACTAGAGTTCAAACTTAGCAACAATGTTATACTAAGGTCCTCTCTCTTGTGTCTAGAGAAAAAGTAGAGGTTGGCTTCTTTGGGTTGTCTTCCAAAATGGAAGAAGACGGTAGAATCTTCTCTTGCTCACTGTTCATCCCTCTCCTTCTCTCTTTCTACTGGAGTATTCAATCCCTAATCGTCCATTTCAGCAGTATCAACAGTTCCGCGAGAGGCCCAAAATGGAAGGAAGAAAAGCAATGTCGGAGTGCTTGGTCGGAAAATACTTCAAAAAGGATGCTGATAGGAATCAAATACTTCAAAGGAAAACTACATAATTTTAATTTTTAGGAATAAATGGAAACGAAAGCAAAAGCAAAAGCACAAGCAGACGAAAAAAAAAAATTCAAAAATGACTTGGAAAAGACAAGTCAACAAAAGCTGACGTACGATCACGATTACGTAAGAAAAACGAACGACATTTAAAGCACAAGGACTGTGACAATCAGTTGTACCAGTAATAAATGCGGGTCACAACACAAAAAAAAAAAAGGGAAAGAAAAAAAGAAGAAAAGCACGACTTTTTAAAACCTTACAAAGCTCCCCAACACGACAGTTAATTCCAAGAAGGTCCCCCGTAACACTAGAATCTGTTGGACTCAAACTCAATCTTCTCAAAATCACGTCTACAATTTCTTTGATCACTTCCGTTTCATACCTGTAAACAACAACATTAAACAAGAAATATTTGATGTTATTAAATTGTCATTCCTTAGACTTACACTTAAAAACTCAAGTAGAACTAAAAAAATCAAAAATAACAACTTATATCAATTTTGCACTAAAGTTCAAACTTAACAACAATGTTACAGTAAGGTCCTCTCTGTTCTTTCTAGAGAAAAAGTAGAGGTCAACTTCTTTGGGTTGTCTTCCACAGTGGAAGAAGAAGGTAGAAGCTTCTCTTGTTCTTCACTGTTCATCTCTCTCCTTCTCTCTTTCTACAACAAGGTGAATAGGGAGGCTTTTAGGGCAGTGATGATGCAGGTTTGGAATATATTTGGTAGAGCGGAGGTGGAAACAGTGCGTGATAATGTTTTTGTGTTTCACTTTTATAAAGAATCATGTAAGGAAATGGTTTGGGCAAGAGGGCCGTGGCACTTTGATCAGAGCCTCCTAGTTCTGGAAAGACCAAGGAATGTAGGGGTAGGTTTACCAGGGTAAATGTATCGAGTAGTGGTTAACGGCAACTCCTCCAGCAAGGCCAAAGTCCTCCAGCAGTATGGATGATGTGAACAAGGGGAAAAGAGAGGAAAATACTTTAAAGGATGTCGATAGGAATCAAGTAGTGGTGAGACAGGTGAATATGGGACAACTTATGAACAGGAATAGTCTGTCACAGGAAACAAGGGGGGCGGTTCAGACTTCAGTTCCAAAAGAAGAAAGTGCCAAATGTCGACAACCAAGAAGCAGGGGAGAATGTTTCTCTGGGGGGCACTATAGAGGTGGGTGAGAGCATTAAAGTTGACTAGGCAGGGAAGGAAAAGGAGGTGGTTTGACTCCCATCTGAGTGGAACTTCAGCAATCAAACCTAAGAAGCGGAAATGAGCAGCCCGTAAGACACCAACCAGTATTAGTGGGAACAATCCTGGATTTGAGGTTGTAGAAACTCCTCAACAGTGTACAACAACAGATGAGAAGAGAAAAGAAGTAGGCCTGGTAGAGACAGATGAGGGTTGTAAAAAACAGAAGTGTGTATTGGTTTCTTCTTCTCAGAATGAAAGGGTGGTGCTTGAGAACCATGAAAATACTATGTTGGAACGTCCGGGGTTGGGGGAATCCCCGTATGTTCAAAGCCCTCAAAAGGGTCATTAAACAACACTCACCATCATTGGTTTTCCTTTGCGAAACTAAATTGAAAGGAAGAACTTCAACTGGAATTAGAGAAAAACTGGGTTTCGATAATGGTATGTTTGTGGATGCTAATGGTAAGGGTGGTGGACTAGTTTTATTATGGAAGAATGATGCGCAAGTTGAGATTCAGTCGAATTCTCAGGGGCATATACATGCTAAGGTGAGGAATGAGGATGGTGATACCTAGCGTTTCTCTAGGATTTATGGGCATCCTAATCCATCCCTAAGAAAAGTTTCATGGGAATTATTGGGGAAACTGAGATCAGTTGATAATCTTCCATGGCTATGTGGTGGCGATTTCAATGAGATCCGGCAGTTCAGAAAGATCAATCTTTGGGATCAGACAACTAATACAAGTGATAGAAGACTGTGCTTTGGAGGATCTTGGCTATTCAGGTCCATCATATACATAGAGTAACAAAAGGAATGGAAGAGATAATGTTCAGGAAAGATTAGACAGGTTCTTGACTGATGAAAATTGGCGCAACCCGTTTCAACAATTTCAGGTAGAGCATCTGAGCTTCAGCTTCTCAGATCATTGCCCAACATTATTGAAACCAGCAGGTATCTTTTCTCTTCTTCCTAGGCCTACATACAGAGCATTCAGATCTGAACTCTATTGGTCGCATGATGAGGAATTTTATAGAATTGTTAAAGAGGCCTGGGAGGAGAGGGCTACAAGGCATCCTAATTCGGACTTGAATGAGAGGTTAAGTTGGTGTGCAGTTAGACTAAAAAAGTGGAGCCAAGTTAAGTTTGGATCCCTTTGCAGATCCATTGAAGCTAAACAGAAGTAACGGGACAGGATTGTACATGATCAGAAATGGAACCAGGATACAGAAAGGATCAAGAAAGTGGAAAGGGACCTGGAGAGATTGCTAGACATGGAAGAGATGTACTGGAGGCAACGATCCAGAGCTGAATGGTTGCGTGCTGGGGACCAGAAGTCAAAATATTTCCATGCCAAAGCTACTTCAAGAAGAGGGAAAAATCCGATTACAAGATTGCTTAATAAGTTTGGACAGCAAGTAGATGACAAGGAGGGCATTAGTAGGTTTGTTATAGAGTATTTTGAGGATCTATACACATCTTCTTCTCCTATCCCATCTGATTTGTAGAGAGCTACTGAGGCAATCTCTTGTGAGCTTAAGGGGTCGGAATATAAGTATGTGATGCAGCCTTACTCAGCAGAGGAAGCTAGTAGAGCATGCTTGCACATCCTTAACGAAGGTGCTTCTATTTAGCGTTTCAACCAAACTAATATTGTGTTATTCCTAAAAAGAAAAACTCGATGACAATGCAGGATTTTAGGCCAATAAGCCTATGCAATGTTATATACAAAATCGTGGCAAAAGTCCTTGCTAATCAACTCAAATTGGTGCTGCCTACTGCCTAGTGTTATTTCCGCTAACCAATGTGCTTTTGTTCCAGGTGAGTCAATTGTGGACAACATAATGACAGCTTTTGAACTCCTTCCCTCCATCAAAAATTAGAAGAAAGGCAGTAAAAGCTACATGGCACTGAAACTAGACATGAGTAAGGCTTATGATCGGGTAGAATGGTCGTTTATGGAGCAATTTTTAATTAAAATGAGGTTTCTAGAAAGGTGGATCATGTTCGTGATGGATTGCATCTCAACCTCCGAGATGACGTTTGTTATCAATGGTGAAGTTGAGGGAAACCTCGGCAGGGCTGTCTCTTGTCTCCTTACTTGTTTTTACTCTGTGCGGAAGCTTTCTCAAGCAAAACCAAACAAGAAATACTAATCTTTCAACTATGTTGTTAAATTGATATTCCCTAGACCTACACTTGAAACTCAGACACAACTAAAAAAGAGAATTTAGATCCATTCCTTCAAAAAGGATTGGTATTTTTCTTTTAATATTATTTATGATGGGATATTTATAACCAGAATATTATCAAACTCAATAAACTTAAAAGACTGATATTTACTTATCTTGAACAAAATCAGGACTTCTGGATTTGTAAATGGATAAGATAAAATAAAGCAGCTACGAGTTAGATGTACCCTTTTTCATATGGCCATCCTTTTACACGCGATGGGACCTCCAAAGCTTGTCTCCATTTTTGCATCTCATCGTTAAATTCTTTTTTACGCTTCTCAACATCGGCAGAATCAACCGGCTCGTTTTTCAACTTTTCTTGAAATTCTTTCTCAAGTTGATCAAAACCCTCCTTGAAACTCCCTTCCTGGTGACGTACATCGCGTACAGTAACCTTGTAGAAAACAGGTATGACAGTTTGGCCATTCTTTTCCCTGCACTCCATAATCTCTACAAGCTCACGCAAGCACCGTTTGGATGAAGCATATTCTTTCGAGCAAATGACCACCGAAATCTTCGATTCTCTTATTGCTTTCTGGGATTGTTTTGGGATTGTTTCTTTTTCGATTCCTTCTTCATCTCTGAAGGTTTCAATTGACTTGCGAAGCAACTTTTCGTAGAGATAATTGGTAAAACCATCACGGGTATCTTTACCTCTAAAATTGAGGAAAACATCATATTTCTTTTCAGTGGTCCGGGTGGAAGAAGAAGGATCTGATTGTGAAATGGCCATAGAGAAGCAAAAGGTTACAAACAGATTTTTGGAAGTAGATGATGAGGGTAGGCTGGGAATGAGAGACGCGTGACTGAGGGGTGTGAGAGCAGACAAGCGAAATCGAGTTGGTAGAT
>CM034468.1:27258422-27622792 GCA_019925255.1 Litchi chinensis
GAATCCTAAGGCTTATTTATAGACCTTCAACTGAGCAGTTATGTCTCATCATGTAATTTTTCTCTAGATACTAGTGGCAACTTGTAATTTTCTGGTTGAATGAAGTGTATCTTAAAAATTAATAATAGAGAAAATTACAAATTAACTACCTAGTTCAAACATTTTTACAGGTAAAATCAACTTTATATGTTTATTTCAAATTACCCACCTATCGTTAGTGTGGGTTAGTCAATGGTTAGTCAACTTTAACAAATCTAAGGTTATTTTTGTCTTTTGACTATATTTTACAGTCAAAAATTAAAAATAAAAAATTAAATAATAAAAAAAGACTTTTATGAAGATTGAAAAAAAAAAATTAAAAACCAGGAATTGATTTCTGGTTTCCAGTCTTAAATCAAGCTCAAACATCATTTTCTTCAAACATCCAGTAGAAACCCCAAACATCATCTTCAAACACCTAACATCAACTTCTTCAAACATCATCTTCAATCAATCCCCAAAATCATCTTCAATCAAACCAAAAAAAATAAAAAAATAAAAACCCAACATCCTCAATCATCAAAAGCCAACATCATCATCAAACAACAAAACGAACCTAGAAATCTAGGTTTGCTGTGAACGAACCCAGATGAACGAACCTGGATTTCTGGGTTCGTTTATAGCGAACCTAAAAATCTCTGGGTTCGTTTTGAATGAACCCAGAAATTTGGGTTGTTCAAAATGAACCCAGATGAACCCAAGTTCCTTTGGGTTTGTTTTGAATGAACCCAGATTAAATATAGGTTCGAAGAAGAAGAAAGATAAGAGAGAAGAAGAAGAAGAAGAAGAAGAAGAAAAGAAAAGAAGAGAAGAACACCCACCCAAAACATCACAAACATCATTACCACAAACCACACCCACACCCACAACAACCAACATCATCTAGGTTTTGAACTTGTTCAGGGGAAGAGAGATGGAAGAGGAAGGGAAAAGGAAGCACTATCGGTGCTTTGGTGATGATTCGGGGCTAGGTTGGTGATGGGGAAGAAGAAGGAAAGGAGGTTGGCAAAGAGCAAGCACTACTGGGAAGAGGAAGGGAGGTCGACGATGGGGAAGATGAGAAAGTGAAGGTCGGCAATGGTGGATGTGGAAGAAGAAGAGGAGGTCGGCAAGAGGGAAGATGAAGAAGTGGAGATCGACAATGGGAAGAAGAAGAGGAGGAGGAGTTAAAAATAAAATTATTTTTTTAAGTTTATTTTTTAAGATTAAGTTTATAAAAAATATTTTAACTTATTTTTTTAATATTATTTATAATTGAAGGGCATTATGGTATTTTGATATTTGACTGGAGTAACTGTTAAAATTAACAATTTTTTATTGGGAGTGGGTAACAAAATTGTAATAAATAGATAAAATTTATTCCACCAGTAAAGTGTTTCCAATCAAATAGTCAATTTGTAATTTACTCTTAATAATAACTATACTCCATCTTATTAATGTAGATTTGGGCCAATAGGTAAGCCTTGAAACCCAATAAGAAGAGGCCTAACTTTCATGGGCCCACCAAGTCATAGGCTATATTGACATGGGTTTTAACCAAAACTAACTTTTTCTTTTTCTGATGACCCAATTGAAAAATGACTTTTTTGAGTGAATCATTTCAGACTGACATTTTTTGGATAAGAATACCCTTGATTACTCTACCAATTACCACTAACCCACTGTTGTCTGTCACATTCACCAAGCTCGTCACTCTCTCTACCAAACATTTTTCTCTTATCCTCTCTCTAGGAATCCTACCTTACCGTCGCACCTCCTCACCATCTGACCTCACTATCACACCTCCACCCACCACCGATCAAACCCACCGAAATACATTGGAAACCCGACCCACCCATCGGTCTTCCTCTCTCACTGTCGATTCTCAACCATTGGAGATATGCCAACCTTTCTCTACCACAATGCTGTCAATGGTGGTTCATCGCAGGTGAGGTCTTCCTCTTTTTTTTCTTCTTCCTTATTTTGTTCTTATACTCCCTTTATTTTCTTTTTTTTTTTTTTTTTTTGGATTTTGAGGGTTTTTGTTGTTGTGTATGTATGTTGGTTTCTTGAGTTAGTGGGGGTGTTGAAATTTGGTTGCATTGAATCTGGAATTTTTTTTTTTTTTTGGGGAAGTTGTTTTTGTTGTTGTTGATGAGATTTTGGTGGAGATGGGTATAGAAGAAGAGGATGGTGGAGTTGTGGGAATGGAATGTTTGAGGAGTAAATATTGATTTTAGAGGAGGGTGTTGTTGGGAGGGTGGTGGTGTTGGTGTATAATGGGTTGTGTTTGTTGTAAACCCTCTGCTATTGAAGATAGTAAAGAGAGCCCAAGAGAGCGTCTCTCGACTAAGGCTCCATCAGATTTGAGAGTATCAAGGGCAACCTCGTCGAGGAGGGAGGAAGGATATCGAGTGAAGGATCGGTATGATAGTATAAACAAGTGAATGGATCTGTTCGGTTGCATGGCGAGAATGTTGAGAGAAAGAGGGGGAAGATGGAGTATGCTGTTGTGCAACATCATCCGGGGATGGGTACTATTCCGAAGGCTACAGAAGGGGAGCAGGTTGCGGCAGGGTGGCCGGGGTGGTTAGCTGCTGTGGCTGGAGAAGCTATCAGGGGATGGTTGCCCCGGCGTGTAGATTCTTTTGAGAAGCTGGACAAAGTATGCTCTATTCTTGATTTAGTTTCGGAGTAATGGGTCATTGGAATACTTGTTTTGTAAATGTAGATTGTCATGTTTATAACTGCTTTGTTTATTGGTCTTGAAGTTCGTGATGGTATTATTAATTGGATTACTGGAGTTTTATGCCACTCTATGATAAGCTACATGTTTTGTAGTTCAAATGAATTTTTGATTTATTGGTTGCTATGTTTTGTAGTTCGTATGAACGCAGTTCCTTATAGAATTATCCATGCAACTTGTGAGGAGTTTTATGATAGTCATAATTCTTGTTGTTTTGTCGAAAACGTGCCAGTGATGCTGTGTTGATCTGCATTTATTGAAGCTTAAACACCAGGGATGAAGAAAGCCTTATAAAAATCTGAAGAGGGCAGTAAAATAATTTCTAAAGTGGCAGTCATTGTTTTTCCCTATAGGAAACTAGGAAATAGTGTATTGATTCCTGAACTAGCAAGTACCCCGTTGATGTGAATAATATTCGAATGGTATTCTGGTCTTGGGAACTAGTCTGACTTGTCTCTGCACTCTGCCCATGATGTGTATCATGGCCCATAGTACCGTGCCTTGTTTGAGTACATTGATATTGAGTATTCAAGTAGTTATTACAATTTATTTCTCTCTTTCTTGTTCCTGACATAGTGATGTCTGCTTTTTGTGTTGACCTTGCTTGGTAGCTGGTTTTGCAACACAGTTTAATGACATCCTTCTTAATGCAGATTGGCCAAAACACAGGTTTTCTTGTTTACTATTTTTACGTGGGTTTGAAGTGATTGGTAGTTGTGTTGAGTTGTGTGTAAAGTTGGGTTCTTTGGATTGAGTTTGTGTTTTTGTGAGTTTGTTTTGATAGTATTTAGTGGCAAGTTCCAAGCCATTATATACTCCTCTTGTTTTCACTTTTGATAGCATGGTGTACTTTTACTGAGCACACTCAAAACTTTTTGTGAGGGGATCTCATGTTCTATTTACTTGTTGATCTGTCCACAGGACCCAGTGCTCTGCAGTGTGACAGTGGGTGTCTCCCATTTTGAAAGGTGTGCCTTTTAGGTTTAAGTGTTATACTATCCATTCTATGGAAGTGGTGCTTTAGGAGATTATGATGGTGATTATGCTGAAGAGGATCCACAAATCATGAGACAAAAGAGAAGCTTAAAGCCAGAACTGGTAGAACCTGTGATTTTGAGGTGTCAGCCATACAAGCTTCCACTGACTTAACTTCTTTTGCCACATAAAATTTCACCTGTCGAATTTTTCCGACTATGGCCCAGTTTACCAGCTATAGTAGAGTTTACCGGTACATATACTTATGAAGGTAGTGGTTTCAAGGCTACTACTGCACAGCAGTATGGAACTTCTCCTTTTTTTAGTGGACTTAAATCCTTGTCATCCAAGCCTTTCCACACAGTTTGTTCGCACATCATCCGAGCAGTGGCTGGGTTTCAAGTAGAATATACTACTGTTGAATTATTTTGTTCTTTTTGAGTTTGTGTAATGATGTAATGTTATCTTGCATGAAAATAATCCATATCGGTTAGCCTTACTTTAAATATCGTAGTCACTTAAACTTATTAATTTAAACTTAGCTCAGTTGTAGGCTGTCATTTTGGCTCTAATTTTCTCGTTGTAGGTTGTCATTTTGGCTCTGATTTTCTCCTTTTTGAAACTGAAACAAGTATCTGAAATGGAATGTTGTCTCATAAAAGAAATTTAGATCTCTTTGTAAAAATAGTTGAAATTGTTTAACCGATTGGAGGTGCTATTGAATATGAATCTGGTTACAATTATTCTGCCTATGTTATTGAGCTGAGACCAAATTTAGTTGTTGCTTGAACTTAATGAGGTACCCTAGTAAAATTATTGTTTAATTTTCCAACTTGGAACAGCTTTGTTATGCTGCAAAAACTTGGTACAATGGCTTCTTGGGCATGATGGTTTTTGGAGCCAGTGAAGTTAGCAGAAATGTAGATCTGGGTGATGAGACAACAACCATGATGTGCAAATTTGTGGTTCGAGCTTCTGATGCATTAATCACTAAGGAAATTGGATCAGATTTACAAGGCTGGTTGGATGACCTTACTGATGGGGGTGTAGAGTACATGCCTGAAGATGAAGTGAAGGTGGCTGCTGCTGAGAGTCTTAGGATCTCAATGGAACGAATAGCCTTGCTAAAGGTAGCCCAACCGAAAAAGACACCAAAAACTGATGAGGAAGAAGAGACTTCTATCAATGTGTTTCTGAACTTTCATGAATTTCTTATCAATTTGTGCTCTTTGACTTTAAGTTGACAGGGGAGACTTCTTGCTCGACAACGTGACTTTACTGCTGCTACCAAAATATATGAGAAAATTCTAGAATTAAGGTATGCTTGTGGAGAGTTGTTCATTTATGTAATTAATGTCAATATTCTGCCTCTACAATTGGTGGCTACATAAATGCATTATTTTGTTCTTTGTTTGTGTTGGAAGCCCATTTTATTATATAAAGTGGAAATCTGATTCATTTATCTCTCATTTATAGTCTTCACTCTACTCTATTTGTTTTTGTTAGTACTTTTTGTTCAAGCTTCGTGGCCCTTTATAAAACTGTTCGCAATGTTCTGCTGCATTACCAGCAAAAAGAGTGATATATCTGCACACTGTTTTGCATCGTTTGATAACTGCTATATCATAAAGGAGAAGAAATGAACTTTGCTTGGCATGGAATTGAATGCATGACAATTTTATAGTAGAAATTTGGGAATTTTCTTTTCCAAAGTTATATGAAACTATTGGTAGCTTGAATAATGATATCGCACGATTGTAGATGCAGGTAGATAGGGTAATTAAATTAAGTTTATTATCATTTGGTTTCCCATATTAGAATCTAGCAAATTGCATGTCAAGTGAATTAAAAGAGGCCATTATACAGCATGATTCTCTATTTGTTCTGATATGGAAATTAAAACCAAGTTTGGCAGGTGACAAAGTTGGAAGAATCTAGGACTAGTCTCTTACAAGAAAACCAACAACTGGTAGAACATGCATCTGGTTTGCAGTTACAATGTCAAATAGTCATTGTTCGTTTATTGGTAGGAGAAATTCCTCAGAGGACTATTTTCATATAGAAGGGCATGGAAAAGGCTTTGACACTATATTTTGATATGACAAATGTAAGTTTCAGTTTTTTTTTTTTTTTTTTTTGCTATAACCATTGATTTTAATTCTTCATCCACCAAACATGGTTAACTATTTTTTTTTTTATTTCAATTTGGCATAACTTGACTATGACAAGAAGGTAAAATTACTTGTGTTGTGGCTATTTGCCTTAAATATAGTAATTTCTTCATTGGTTATATCAATATTTTTTCATGTTTTCGTAACAATCTCCATGTCAGTTGAACTCTGTTTGTGTGGTGCAATTGGTGTAATCGGTGCAACAGTGCATCATGCAAATGGTTGGATGGTGTCGAAGGAGACAGGAGACATCTACTCCAAAAACAAACCCCAAATTGCATTCAAGGGTAGGATTGCTTTTGGAAAAATGACCATGCACAATGAGGTCATATGTGCCCTTCGCTTCCCACCAAACTCCCACAAGGAAAAAGTAAGCACTGAGAAGAGGAGGGAGAGACAATAGCAAGAGCAGCAGCTCACAAAACATATTGCTGAGGACTGTATCGTTCATGCACTTGTATTATGTGATCATTTGATACATGAACGATTTTAATTCCATTTCATGATGAGTTGACTTTGGATAAGTAATTTTATGAAGCAAGTTTCAAAATAACCATTTCTACTACTATTTGGTTTACAAGACACTTATCAATATAATCTCAATCATTATATTGATTTCATTGAATAAATGTTGATCCCAACCTCCATTATCCAATAAAGGTTGTTAAGGGTCTTTCTTATGTGATTACTGACATTCACAATATAATTCAGTTGGGAAATTAGGCTAATAAATTAAATAATGAAAATATGAACATGAAACAGAAAATAAAAAGAAAAGGAAAAGAAAAATGATTATCCCAACCTCCATTATCCAACTTGAGTGCTCCCAACCGGAAGGGTTTTTATAATCATTATGCAAGAATTATTGAAAGTACAAAAAAGAGTATTAAATTCCAAACCTAGATACACAATTCCCAACCTTCGAGTTAGCAATCCCAACCTAGAGGTTGGGAACCTTTCCAAACTCAGGATACGATTCCCAACCCCTGGGTTGGGATTCCCAACTTTTGAGTTGGGAATGGAACTGCCACCATTCCCACCCAACCTTATGGTTGGGATTCCCAACCCAGAGGTTGGGAACCTTTCCAAACTCAAGATATGATTCCCAACTCTCGGGTTAGGATTCCCAACTTCTGAGTTGGGAATGGAACTGCCACGATACGATTCCCAACTCTCGGGTTGAGATTCCCAACTTCTGAGTTGGGAATGCTACCGCCACCATTCCCACCTAGCCTTGTGGTTGGGATTCCCAACCTCTGGGTTGGGAACCTTTCCAAACTCAGGATATGATTCCCAACTCTCGGGTTGGGATTCCCAACTTCTGAGTTGGGAATGGAACTGCCACGATACGATTCCCAACCCTCGGGTTGGGATTCCCAACTTCTGAGTTGGGAATGGAACTGCCACCATTCCCACCCAACCTTGTGGTTGGGATTTCCAGCCAAAGGATTAGGATTCCCAACCAAAGGTTGGGATTCCCAACCAAGAGGTTGGGAACCTTTCCAAACTTAGGATATGATTCCCAACCCTTGGGTTGGGATTCCCAACTTCTGAGTTGGGAATAGAATTGCCACCATTCCCACCCAACCTGGTGGTTGGGATTTCCAACCAAAGGGTTAGGATTCCCAACCCGAAGGTTAGGATTCCCAACCTCGAGGTTAAGATTCTCGTTGGGTTTTTCAACCTAAAAATTTGGATTCCCAATCTTCACATGATGATTTTGCCTCTAAATTTTGATCGTTATCCCTCATTACAAATCCGACCCTCAAAGTGCAAATTCACCAATAGCTAATAATAACTACCAATACAATATAACTCACTTTCGAATCATACCCATAAAACCACACACAAAATTCGTCAAACAACCACAACCCACTACATACATATTAGACCTGCAAACCTTGCTCTTTCAACATCACTAAAACGGCTTCCTTTCGTTCGTCCCTTAAGGTCCTCTCCATTTGTGTGTCTTCCCGAAAAACTATCTGATGGCCTGCGTCTATTGGCCCGCACCAACGACGATGATACGGACGACGGCAACTATGACATGGATGAGGAAGAAATAGAGGAGCTGGACAACAATAAGGATTACGACGTAGAGGAGGAAGAAGTGAAGGAGCTGGACAACAAGGACTAAGACGTGGAGTACGACGCAGTCGGTAGTGGCGGTGGTCGACGAAAAAGCTTGAGGAGACGACAACGGCAAGAACCTCGAAAGAAGTTTGAGGATGATGATGTAGAGAAGGAAGAAGTGAAGGAGCTGGACAACAAGAAGGAGTATGACGTGGCGTTCGAGGCAGTGGGTATTGGCGATGGTTGACGAAGAAGCTTGACGAGATGACAACGGCAACAAGCTCGGAATAAGTGTTTGCTGGCCCTTTTTCTGTCGTTGATGAAGCTGCAAAGAGATACATTTCAGTTTAAAGCTTTTATTTCATTGAGGGTATTTTTGTCCAATCCCACTATTTTTTGTACCATCAGAAGCCATAGGGTTAATTTTGGAGTTCACTTGGTCAAGTGAGTCATTTTGTGCATTTTCCCTATTGACTAAGTAATTGAGTTATGGACCGTTGAATGACAACCATGTGAACATGGTGGTTGTTATTGACAAACCATTAAACTAGCTCAACATTGGTCTCAATTTTTAAATTGTATATTTCTTTTCATATTTTTGGATAAATTTAATTTGCTCATGCAGTTTTGGTTATATTTTATAGATAATTTTTCAACAATATCTAATTGATTTAGTATATAGCTTTACCTAATAAAATAATTAAAAAATTGTAATAAAAAAGCAATGAATCTAAAATTCCAAGTTTTAGTCACTACGTGTACATTTAATAGAACTTCTTTACCAGTAAATAGATTCCTTCTTTTAATGTCAAAATCTCCTTCCATTTTTTTCTTTTTCGTATTGTTTGGTTAGTACTCCGATTTTTTGAACAATTAAGAAATTTATTTTACGTCTACTGAAAAAAAACTTAAAATTTACTTCTTTTTTTTTTTGAAAAGAAGTTTTTAAGTGTTTTTAAAGTTTTAAAATATCAAAATATCATTATGATATTTTATTAATTCTATTACACTCTTTTTGAATAAAAAAACTTGAAAAAACACATATATAACATGCTTTTTCTTTTTTTCTTAATTAAAAAACACATAATCAACATTGTATTTTATGTGTTATTTAATAAATTAATTATATAAAAATTACCTAATTATTTAATAATTAAACAACCAGTAATTTTTTCGGTTTTCAAATTCGAATAAGCTTGAGTACTGAATGGTTTGTAACGAATCTTGTTTACTCCATGTTCAGTTTTTTACATTCTTTGAACTCCTTTGGAGAAGCCGCATCACCTTTGAAAATATAAATAAAGATTCTCCTTGGATATTTTATTCTTAGCTTGATTGAATAATCAAAATATTACACCTAAGAATTTGGTGGTCCTGGGAATGAATAACAATAAAATAATAAAATAAAACTAAAAACTAGAAAATATCATTTACTTTGATAACTATGTACTTTGTTCGTATTATAACTTTTATTAATATGTGTTTGATTAGTTGTATATTTAAAAAAAAAAAATCTTAAATAAATTTAAATTCAAACTATGAGTACGGTTATAACTTTTGTAAGTTGAAGTCTTTAATAAAAAATTTCATTCAGTGACCTAATTAAACACATTAAGAGAAGTTATTGGATACATAAATTTATTGTGAATGAATTGTATATTTTCATTTACATATTTGTAACAGAGAATGATAAAATTAAATTATATATGTACACAAATAAAATACAATACTTTTGTGTATATTAGCTCGCAAGTGTGGTGTCACTCCCATCTGATTTTGCTTCCATCAAGTTGAGGGTCGAGTTTAAGTATCAGTAGCGTCAATAATAAATCCCCCCTTTTTTGGATTGCTAACTCCTCATATTGGGACTAGTTATCTGAGTTATATCTCTAGGATCCTATTTGGGTTGGTCTTAGTAGAATTCTGACCCTGATAAGCTGTCAGTAACTCAAAAAAAGAAATAAAAAAAAAAAAACTTTTGTGTATATTACCCCTTATCTTTATTCTCACTCTCTCGTTTCTCAGTGCTAATCTGGAACCATCAGGAGACTAAGCACCTCGAAAAACTCATCGGTAGACCAGTATCCTTGCTGCCCTAAACGCCCTCCTGGCTCAAACGGGACTTACTCTCAGGCTGGTCTCTTTCCATTTTCTTTCCATTTCCAGAGATAACCTCATCACAAAAGGATTCGCTGGATTAAGACTAAGATACTATAGAGAGAGAACAAAAATAAAGAACCAGATGGAATCTTTCCTTATCAATACAGTGGATCACTCATCTTTGAAATTTTAGGTGTTTCAGACAGACTAGAGAAGATTAGCTACAAAAAATATTTTATTACTTGCTGTGGGATTCAACTTTCAACTTCCTTGAGGACAATGGAGAAGACGCAGCCATTTTATAGGAGAATGGCTTCATTACAAGACAAACATACTGACATGCTTACAACAAAGCGCAATGATTAAAGTAAAAGCAAACTGTAATAAAGATGCATCATTACAAACTTTAATTATGACAAACATAATGATTAAAGGTAAAGCATGCTTTTGACGAGGCATACTTTAATAATTACACAAACATATAGGACCCACTCTATCTTTTTGGATTGAAAGGCATCTGGGAATAGTGACTGCAATGATGAAGGCATCTGGCAATAATGACCTGCAATTATGAGTCAGAAATTGATAAATTGCAATTATTGTGTTCTTCATCATCAGATTCTGTTGCACCACATATGTGACAGGGCCAAGTGCGATGCATGTATTCTGTATGTCTGGGACATGTAGAGGTGGAAGTACAATCTGGACAAAAAGACGGGTCATAAGTAGGAGCTTGATCATCTGCGAGGGAGACAGTAGCAAAGTGGTCAATGTCTGATAAGCTGGAACTGGCTTGTTCTTTTTTCTTTTTTCTGTTGCCATGCTGCTTGTCTTTTTCATATCTTGCTTTAGCAGCATCAATATCTTCTTGTTGCCACGTTTCTGGTTGAGTGTCTGGATAAAACCATAATGGGGGAGATTCTTCTAGGGAAGAGGAAAAGTGGGTGACCAGGGAATTGACATATTGATCCTGGGCCTCAGAAAGGTTTTCAAGATAAAGTTTTGGATAAGAAGACCAAGGAGTGTCATCATGAATGGATGGCCATAACTCATCAGGAATGAGTTGATTCTTTTCAAAAAGTCGTTTTTGAATAGACCTGATTTTTGCATAGTAGTTAAGATGACCATCAAAAACAGGAAGAGGGTTTTGTTCAAGAAAGGAGAATTCTGGTTTGGAGAGGTATACGCCATCATACCTGATAAAGTAAGGGTGATGAAAGACAAGGACAGACCAGTGCTTGGGAAGAAGGTTATGGACTTCAGACCATAATTGCCAAGAAGCAAGGGACTGAAATCTGGTGAGAAAATAGGGAAGATAACTGAGAAAGTTTTCAGAATCATGACCCCATGTGAGAACTTGTTTGAAGAGATCATTTGGGATTTCAAGAGCAACATGATGAAGATGACTAATACACCAGAGAAAATGAAAAAATTCTATGGGAAAGATAAAATAGGGAAAATGAGACTGAGTAGGAAGATGAATAACCTTAGCAAAAGGATATTCAGGATGAACACATAAAGTTTTGAAGAAAACTGTACCATGAGATAAAAAACAATTATATTGATAAGAAAACATTAATTCTTTAATACGAGACCTAGGAAAATTAGATCTAAGAAGTTCTGGGAATTCAGGAATTTCCAGACTGGGAGGTGAGGAAGACGAAGAGGGTTGGAACATAAACAAAAGAGGTAAAGCTGAGAAAGCTGAAACTAGTTTATCGGTTTGGATTGGACAAGAGAGATAGTCTGCAAGGAGATTGTTCTTACCTTTAATGTGCCGGACTGTGAAAGAGTATCTACTGAACCATTCAGACCATCGAAGAAGAAGCTGATGAGGTAGTTTCTTCTTATGGAATTGAAGCATCTGGGTAAAAGATTTCATGTCTGATTCAACAATGAAATGATGGCCAAGGAGATGAAATTCAAACTTTTCAATAGCATATTTGACTGCAAGAATTTCCTTGAATGTAGAATGGTAGTGGAGTTGGCTGGGTTTGAAACTTCCACTTTGAAATGCACATATTTGTCTGGTTCCTTGAGCAGATTGTTCAAAAAGGACTGCACCCCAAAATTTTTCACTTGCATCAGTCTGCAATATTCTGGTTCCTGTAGAGGGAATGTGCAGAGAAGGAAGAGACTGACAAATTTGTTTAATCTATTGAACTGATTGAGTTTGTTGAGAACTCCAAGGAGGAGGATTCTTTTGTAACATGGTTGATAGAGGTTTTATGAGAGATGCAGCATTAGGAATGAAGGACCTGACATAATTGACTATGCCAAGAAACTGCTGAATCTGGAGTTTGGTCTGCAGTTCATCAGGGAATTTGAGCAATTCATGTCCAATATGAGGTTGAGGTTGAAATTTTCCTTTGGAGATTTGCATGCCAAGGAATGTGATTTCTGGCTGGGCGATTACCATCTTTTTTGCTGAAAGCATGATACCATGCTCTTTGGTAATCTGAGCAAATTGTCTGAGAAGATGATAATGTTCTTGCTCATTGGTAGAGAAGAGAAGGATGTCATCAATGTAGATGAGAGCACTATGCAGGAGAGGAGCATAGATCTTGGTCATGGCCTTTTGGAACAAGGAAGGAGCTGTTTTGAGACCAAAAGGAAGAACTTTCCATTGAAAATGGTGGTCTGGGATACAAAAGACGGTTTTGTGTCTATCATCTGGATGAATACCTAGTTGCCAAAATCCTGCTTTTAGATCAAATTTTGAAAAGAGGCAGGCAGTTGCAAGGGAAGCAAAAAGGGTATGGCGACTGGGTAAAGGAAACTTATCATCCTGGAGGAACTGATTAAGAGGCTTGTAGTTGATAACCAATCTTAATTTTTCTCGAATTTGTTCTGACCTTCTGTTGACATAAAAGGCTTCACATGCCCATTGTGACGAGGTAGGTTCAATGAGACCTTCTGAGTGCAGCTGGGAACATTCTGTACGAGCTAGCATGAGATGCTCAGGATTCATGCCGGAATGACTTGCTTTGGTTGGGTTAATATCTTCATTCATGTGGAAAGGGAGTTTGATGAAGAAGATAGGGTTTTGCCATAAAGGATGAGAACATTTTTGCAAGAAGTCAGAATGAGATTCTGAACAGGAGTCATGGATGAGTTGTTCTCTTATAGCTGTGAAGTCAAGGGATGGTTGAAGTGTGTACAGGCTAAGGGTAGAAGTCCAGGGTTTGAAATGGTGTTTAAAACGAAGACCATCTGGGAGAATTCTAAGAGAAGGAACCTTAGAATAGAAATCAAAACCAAAGACGAGGTCTTTGTTAGGTAAGGGTGAACCAAGGACTTTCTGTTTAATGGTACATCCAGGAAAGATTTCAAAGATCAAGGGTTTACTGATCAAGGAGATGACAAAATCTTTTCCATTAACAGTACGAAATTTTTCTTTGTGAGGCTGCCAAAAGTCTGGAGGAAGGACTGAAGGATTCATGATGGAGGTAACAGCACCAGTATCAATGAAAGCAATGATTGGTATGGGCTTTGAGTATTTGGTTGGGTAAACCTTTATCATAACTGAAGGGGTAGTAGATGAAGTTGGTTGAAGGGCATATTGCAATTGATAACAAGAAGAAATGTCAAACTCAATAAGGGGTTCAACAGGTTGATCAAATTGAAGAATATCCTGAGAAGTAGGATGAGCATGGATAGAGAAGAGATCTTCAATTTCATCATCAGTTAGAGAGATACCTTTTTGAGAGAGGTATTGAACCATTTTCTGAGATTTCTTTTTCTGAGTTGGACAATTCTTTGCAAAGTGACATGTCTGATGACAGAGGTAACACCTGTTTGTAGAACGGTGTTTGAAAGGTTTCTTTCTGAGGAATCTTCTGAACTTTGGCTTTCTGAAGGAATGTCTTTTCTTGTGTGGTTTAGGATTAGAGGAGGTTTTGAAGAAATGGTGTTTCTTTTTGGTGGAGCAGTGACAATGGGATTTGTCTTTGCATTTGATATGGAGATTTGGACGTTGGTAAACTTTTGTCAATTGCTGAGATTTCTTCAAGTAATCTTCAAAGAACTTTTTCTGAGCACATAGTTTGTCAAGAGCAGTGAGGACAAACTGGTAAATTTCACCAAGAGCGCATTGTTGAAGAGTACGGTCTTGGGTTTGCATGAGTTTCTGTGCTTCTTGAGACAAAGAGTCTGGGATGGAGGACAAGAAAGCTTGCTTCATGTTTGGATCATCAATACCATGAAGAGCATGAAAGCGTTTTAACATCTGCTGGTAATGTTTATCAAGATCCTTCTTTTTATAGGAACAGCACTTCATCTGGAAGTATTCTTCTCTCATTTTTGTTTCATGTGCCTGAGGGCGGCCACAAAATTCTGTGTAGAGAAGATAAAGTACCTGATTGAGATCAGTGAGTTGGCAGAACTGCATTTGTCTGTATTCACCAAGTTCTTGCCACCATTCACGAAGAGTACTAGTGAATCTAGTAGCAAATTATGTGAGAACTTGTTGAAGTTGAGCCTGAGGCTTTAACATTTCAGTTTGAAGCCATGCTTGAAATTCAAAGATTCGTTCACGCCATTTGGAGTATGGAACATCATCAAGAGTGAAAGTGAAGAGTTTTTAGGTGTTTTGAGTTGTTGGAGGCGGTGGAACTGGGGGAATTGGCTGAGGAATTTCTGTCTCAGTACTGGCAGTTTCAGTATAGATTTGTGGTTCGGTATTCATATACTGTGTAGGCAAGGTTTGGCTAGGACTGCTGAAATAATTATCATCAGAAGAGAAGAAGTTATCTTCAGCAGAAGATTGAGGTGTTTGTGTTGAAACAGAAGTATAACTGTCAAGTGCAAAGGCTAAAGGAGTGTCATGGGACTGACCAGTAGGTTCATCATGATAAAAAGGTTCAGAAGAATACATAGGTGTAGAGGGAACAAAGGTTTCTGGGGAAACATTTGCAGGTGATTCGAAAGGATTAGGGTCATGAGGTAAAGGTTCAGGAGGTGGAATATATGGAATCTGGAAAGATCCCATTTTTGTGAGAGTTTTGGAGATGAGATTTGGGTAAGAGACCATAAACTGATCATCTTGTTTGCTGTGAGAGCGAGAACTAGAACTGTGATTGTGATGTTGAGAAGAAGTCACCTTGGATTTACCTTTTCTACGACTCAAATGTTTTGTCGCTTTTGTTCAGCTTGCTGGGCTTCTTGTTGTTCTTTAAGCTTAGCATAAAGGCGATGAGAAGTTCCGAAAGCTATGTCGGCTTCAGATCTGGTTTCCAAGGGAGCAAAAGGTTGACTAACCTTTGGAAAAGTGGTCTGAGGAAAAGACCATGTACTTGGAGTAGCTTCAAAAGGATTGTAGACTGGAATAGGTGGAGGAGTATTGAAAGTCTGTCTGTAAAGATCTTGCTGAAGAGAAGCAAGTTGAGTTTTTAGACTTCTCATTTCTGCATCCTTTTGAGTAAAGGCAGTGGTAAAGCTTTGATTAGTTTGAATCAAATGAAGTAAATCATTGTGGAGCTGATTCATGCGCTGTTGAAGTTGTTGAATTAGCTGAGCTGTACGTTCTGCTGCTGTGGATGTCTGTGTTTGAAAATGGTTGAGTTTAGACTCAATTCTGTGCATAACTTTGTTTTGAGCAATGGCATTTTCAGATTGCCAATTGAGCACAGCTTCTACTTGTGAAAGATTCTTAACAGAACCATCAGAATGGATGGTTTGTGAAGGGAGGACCTTGGGTTTTTGGTTAAGAGTTTCATCAAGAGAAGGGAAATCTGTAGCATATGCAGGAGACGCATGCTGAAACATCATGACAGCTGGGACAACAGGGGGAGACTGCTTTGGAACCCATTTCTGTTTCTGTTTAGGTTTACAAGACTTTGGAGGATCGGGAAAAGGATTCTTTTCAAGCCAGGCAAGACCTTCTTTATAACAAGGTAAAGGGGCTTTGACTGAAGGGACAGTAAGAGGACCATAAGTGGATGGTCTTTTTGGAAAACGTTTTTCAAACTCATCCCATACAGAATCAGGAACAGGAGATGGTTTAGGAGGATCAGGATCAGAATATCTGACAATATATTCAAATTTACCTGAAGGTTCTCCTAAAGGACCAACATTGGGATCACCATCAAGCCATGACTGGTAAAGAGACTTAGATTTGGTAGATTTTTTGGATTTAATAGGAATGTCAGGAGCACAAGCTTTACGACAACTTTTACATTGGCATTCAAGATCATAGAAACTATGACCATCAGGATCTTTGAAATAGTAAGCTGGCTGACCTGAGGAAGTGACATACTCAACTTGAGGTTGTGGAAAAGCTGGGTCAAATGAACTGGCAGGTTGAATCATGAACTGGGTTCTGAGCTCTAGCGGTGGAGCACTAGGTTCATTAGGGTTGAGAAACTTGATTGTGGTTGTGCCATCTGAATTTGGAAACATGACTGATTCATTGGCAATGATGGGAGCAGGAGTGTACTGTTGTTTCTCATAAGAAGTAATCCATTGGACCGGAAGTAACTCAAGCAATTTTTCTCTGGAAATCTGTCTGGGAACAGATATGCAATGAGGAACATAGTTAGAGTCCATGGTAAGGAACAAGGCTTCAGTGGTACTGGGGATTGAAAGATCAAGAGCATGATCTTGTACTCGCCATATCATCTGGTGATGAAGAGTAGCAGAAATAGAACCGTCCTTTTGAACCGCACCAGTAATTTGGATCTGGACTTGTAAAGCAGTGGACAAGAATTCATCTTTCAAGTTGATGTTAAAGTTTGGTTTGAGGGTAAGCATGACAGTGCTTGCGTTTAAAGTAGTAAGGACAGTGGCAAGACAAGCATGTTCATACTTTGGATAACGAGTGTCAAGCAAGGCTAACCTGCAGGAAACAGGAAGACCTTTTCGACCATAATAGGAGACTACAAGTCTAATGGCACCAAAATGGAGATGTGAATATCCTTCTGATAACCATTGATTAATTTGGGGTTGAGGAATCTCAAGGGTGAGATATTGTTCTTCAGAAGAAGCATGAATTTCACACTTAGAAAACTTAGAAGACTGAACATATTCTTTTACAAGTTTACGAGAAGGCTTAACTAAAGTTTTTACAGAAAAGGAAGAAGTAAGCTTAGCAAAAGCAGAATAAGGATTTAACAAAGGAGGAATAGTAGAAGGAAGAAGCTTATTATCAGGGAAATAGGTAAGCTCATACAAACTATCTATTTTAGTAGAGGGAGACTTAAGTAAAGGAGATTAAAGTGAAGCGGAAACAGATGGAGTTGAAGAAGTAGCCATAAAAAAACAAGTGTTTGCCTGAAACATACCTTCCATCACAAAGAAGAGGGATGGCTCTGATACCATGGTTAGAGTCCATGGTAAGGAACAAAGAAGAAATTACCTCATCAGCTTCTTCTTCGATGGTCTGAAGTAGATACTCTTTCACAATCCGGCACATTAAAGTTAAGAACAATCTCCTTGCAGACTATCTCTCTCGTCCAATCCAAATCGATAAACTAGTTTCAGCTTTCTCAGCTTTACCTCTTTTGTTTATGTTCCAACCCTCTTCGTCTTCCTCACCTCTCAGTCTGGAAATTCCTGAATTCCCAGAACTTCTTAGATCTAATTTTCCTAGGTCTCGTATTAAAGAATTAATGTTTTCTTATCAATATAATTGTATTTTATCTCATGGTACAGTTTTCTTCAAAACTTTATGTGTTCATCCTGAATATCCTTTTGCTAAGGTTATTCATCTTCCTACTCAGTCTCATTTTCCCTATTTTATCTTTCCCATAGAATTTTTTCATTTTCTCTGGTGTATTAGTCATCTTCATCATGTTGCTCTTGAAATCCCAAATGATCTCTTCAAACAAGCTCTTACATGGGGTCATGATTCTGAAAACTTTCTCAGTTATCTTCCCCATTTTCTCACCAGATTTCAGTCCCTTGCTTCTTGGCAATTATGGTCTGAAGTCCATAACCTTCTTCCCAAGCACTGGTCTGTCCTTGTCTTTCATCACCCTTACTTTATCAGGTATGATGGTGTATACCTCTCCAAACCAGAATTCTCCTTTCTTGAACAAAACCCTCTTCCTGTTTTTGATGGTCATCTTAACTACTCTGCAAAAATCAGGTCTATTCAAAAACGACTTTTTGAAAAGAATCAACTCATTCCTGATGAGTTATGGCCATCCATTCATGATGACACTCCCTGGTCTTCTTATCGAAAACCTTATCTTGAAAACCTTTTTGAGGCCCAGGATCAATATGTCAATTCCCTGGTCACCCACTTTTCCTCTTCCCTAGAAGAATCTCCTCCATTATGGTTTTATCCAGACACTCAACCAGAAACGTGGCAACAAGAAGATATTGATGCTGCTAAAGCTAGATATGAAAAAGACAAGCAGCATGGCAACAGAAAAAAGAAAAAAGAACAAGCCAGTTCCAGCTTATCAGACATTGACCACTTTGCTACTGTCTCCCTCGCAGATGATCAAGCTCCTACTTATGACCCGTCTTTTTGTCCAGATTGTACTTCCACCTCTACATGTCCCAGACATACAGAATACATGCATCGCACTTGGCCCTGTCACATCTGTGGTGCAACAGAATCTGATGATGAAGAACACAATAATTGCAATTTGTCAATTTCTGACTCATAATTGCAGGTCATTATTGCCAGATGCCTTCATCATTGCAGTCACTATTCCCAGATGCCTTTCAATCCAAAAAGATAGAGTGGGTCCTATATGTTTGTGTAATTATTAAAGTATGCCTCGTCAAAAGCATGCTTTACCTTTAATCATTATGTTTGTCATAATTAAAGTTTGTAATGATGCATCTTTATTACAGTTTGCTTTTACTTTAATCATTACGCTTTGTTGTAAGCAATGATGTCAGTATGTTTGTCTTGTAATGAAGTCATTCTCCTATAAAATGGCTGCGTCTTCCCCATTGTCCTCAAGGAAGTTGAAAGTTGAATCCTACAACAAGTAATAAAATATGTTTTGTAGCTAATCTTCTCTAGTCTGTCTGAAACACCTGAAATTTCAAAGATGAGTGATCCACTGTATTGATAAGGAAAGATTCCATCTGGTTCTTTATTTTTGTTCTCTCTCTCTAGTATCTTAGTCTTAATCCAGCGAATCCTCTTGTGATGAGGTTATCTCTGGAAATGGAAAGAAAATGGAAAGAGGCCAGCCTGAGAGTAAGTCCCGTTTGAGCCAGGAGGGCGTTTAGGGCAGCAAGGATACTGGTCTACCGATGAGTTTTCCGAGGAGTTTCTCGAGGTGCTTAGTCTCCTGATGGTTCCAGATTAGCACTGAGAAACGAGAGAGTGAGAATAAAGATAAGGGGTTGGATGTTCCGCCCTATTTGGTATCATATTTAGTATATTATATTTTAATTAGTGTTGTGGAAATATTAATGTTTGCACCTACGTGCCCGCGACCATCCTCCTCTAAAGCTACGTAAAGTAAATTTCATCCAAATTTTCCTGCTCCGCTTGCTGTAACCCACTAAACCGCCCAATAGATTAAAAAAGTCCTAATTCAATAACTTAAATGAATAATTCAATAAGTTATATATTAAAAGGACGAAAATACATATTATATTTGTCGCACGAAAGTTCAAGGCAAATAAGGTGAAAGAATTGCAAAATAGCAAGTCAAAAAGAAGTTATTAGAATAAATTTAATTATTAAATATAAATATTTTTATATTATAAATAGATAAAATTTGGGAAATGCGGATAGTCAATCTCCAAAATCTTCCCCCACATGGGGTTGAGGGACCGCTAGCAACTATAAATTCAGTCAAGAATACCTGTGTGCAACGATTGATAAATTTGCAATCATACAATAAAACAACATCTTTATAATATGTTTAGCCTCCAACCGGTAAATGTTTAGTTAACTACACTTAATTAATATGTTTGTGCTCTGTTTGAATTCACCACCACTGTTTTCTACACTAATCTCTCTCAGTTGCTCTGTTAAATCAGCTTCAATAAATTTGGTTTTATCTTCTATGTGCAATTTTTCACACACAGATATATATAGTTTCACTAATATATATTTTCATGTGTGTCCCATTTCATTATTTTGGTTCAGATTCAAATGAGGAAAATCAACCCCAACTTTTTTTTAATATTATTTATGGTGTAACCACTCGAGTTTAGACCATTAGAGCATTATCAAGTTGAATGAGAGTTTTTTTTATCATTAAGTCATATTAGACAATAATATCAATTCTAATTACTTGACCCATTACATGTCATTAATTAATCATTGAAATTTTTGACACTTGAGACTTATCCTTATACATACCTTCCGACGTCCATGTTTCTTTGTCACAATATTGACCAAACCCAGTAAAATTTTCAATTGCAATGCCGTGGTGCCAAATTCTGGCTTGAAAGATGTGGATCTCCAACAACGAGCCGCTAAAAAAATGATTATTGTAAGAACAATATTAGATATAGCTAAATTATAACTTTAGGGGTTGGGTCCAGGGCATGTGCACAACTATCATGAACCTTACTATTACTCTTTTTATATTCGAAATATCACAATTCTTATATTTTAATCTAAGTGCGCACTTTTTATACTCCTTTTATTCTCATTCGCAGAATCTTAAACACAAACATTTTTAAATCTCATATACTAGCTTTTTCTTCTACATAATCCCCACTGGCCCACTTGTCAGTTTCCATGTTCAATTATTTTCAGTCTTTTCTCTGCCAAAGAAAATTTAAGTATTTCTTAACATGTGTAAACAACATCCTTAACGTCTTTAATTAAGAATTATAAGTGAAGAAACAATGAAGAAAAAGGAAAAGATTTCCTAGACAGCATTCAATTAAAAATTAAAAATTATAAAAATAAAAGAAAAAGCATGTGAAAGACTCGATTAAGAGAAAGTAGCTAAAAGTTGGTTTCACACTTTAATTATTGACTTCTCCCCCCCTCCTCTTCCTACTTTTGAACACATTAGACATTTTCTCCACATCATGAGTGAAGTAAGAAGGAAGGAGGTGAAAAGCAGAGAGATTCCCTTTAGACGTGTCCTAACACTTTCATCTACAATTTCACTTGTACTTCTCGGTTTGCACCTCTCACATCCCTCATTCTCAACCTTGGCCTCATCAATTCTCTCCGAAATTTTTTGCGTTAATCCATTATACTTGATATAACCTTTTGCTTCTCAAATGTATTTTCACTATACTTGATCCCTAAAATATTGAATTCTCATTAACTGGGTTCTTCTACCAATTGATCATTAATCAAATTTAATGGTTGTGGAGGTAATACTGTATTCAGATATAAGAATATTTATTGGCAACACTGTGTCAACAAATCCCTTTATGCCATTATTTAAATTAATACAAAAAAAAGAACATTTTAGATCTCCAATATCCATTAGATGAAGTGGACAGTGGATATCTATTTATAAGAATGAATTATTAAAAGATATAAATTTTAAAAAGGAATTTAAAAATTTTAAAAATTTATAAAACATCTCTGTTGTCCATTTTGGAGTAGCTGATGAAGATAAATTCTGAAAATATATATATTTAAAAAATTAAATAAAAACTTAGATATTCATTATTGATGAATGATCATCAATAGTGGAGATCTAATTTGAATTTCAGCCAACGATGGAAGTGGAGGTCCACTAAGAACAAATTAACTAAGGTCAATGGTGAACCCAACCAAATCAAGAATGAAGCTGATCGGGTTGGCTTCACCAAATCAGATGTTTATATGGTTGCCCCACCATATCGACATCACCATTTGTTATGCGTATTTTTTGGACTTAGTAGTTGGGCTGGTAAAAGTCTAATTGAGGCCCATTTAAGACCCGATAAGAAGACCCGATAAGGTCAACATAGTCGAAGCCCATCAGACGAGGCCTAGTATTGACTCAAAGACCATCAAGACTTCCAGCTGGCATCAACAGACTCATAAATACAGGCAAGTCGCAGCTCGACGCCTGCGCAGCTCGTTTCTCAGCGAGCTCGAGATGAGGACCACTATGACACGTCAGCTTGCTCAGATACGTGATAAGTATCATATCTTCCAGAACAGGCAGTTACCAAGTTCAATAGTGATTCTCTCTCTCCGAATATGGTAGTTGCCCAATCAAACCATGATTTCCTCATCAAATATGGAGATTAATTCAAATTCAAATTCAAGTCATCATTACTTCAAGATAATTATAGCAATTTCCTAATATCACCTAAATATATTAGGAAGCATGATTAATTTATAATTCTTTTCCTTATTTTTCCCAATTGTTTAGGGAATGTAATTAATTCAGGATTCTCTTCCTGATTTGCTACAACCAGAATTGTAACTCTTCTTTCCCTATAAATAGGGATTGAAACCATTGTAACAACGGAAGACAATATTCAATAATATACTGTCACTCTGCAGAGATTAAGAGTTGGACAGTCGTGGACGTAGGCCTTTTTATTGCCGAACCACGTAAAATTTGGTGTTCTTCGTTTGATCATCTTTTCTGTCTTTGTCTTTTCTAGATTTTTGTGCTTTCTCACATTGATTGCAGGTATTGGGCATTGATTTCTCGTCGACTGAATTCCAACGTCGACATTTTGGCGCTAGAAGGAGGACCCCCTCAACTGCAATCTTTTTCATCCCAGTTTATCAACTTCTGACGATATGGCAAAGACTAGATCAAACAGGTTCCTTGGAGATGATGACCAGGCGGAAAGTCACGTGAACCAATCCCAGCAGAACTTACAGCCTGGGCAAGACGCAACCACGCATGCAGCAGGCCCGTCCCAAGGACAGATACTCGGGGCCGCGCCAGGCATCCCCCCTCTGCCTCACCGTCAATCGGTTCCAGTTGCCCAAACGGCCGAAGGGCAGAATGCGTTGTTACAAAGGCAAGAAGCGTTGGAGGATACGGTTAGGCAGCTCACGCAAGCCGTCAACATGTTGGTACAGGCCCAGGTACACAACGTGACTAGGGTGGAAGTTCAGGCACCACAGGGAGTGCCTCAGCCTCTCGAAATAGCGCAGGGACCTGAAAGGCTAGCAAGGGAGGTCCCGCGACCTGCAGATTCGGCTCGCTCATCTAATGCGCGTTCGAGGGGTGGAAGACACCCTGTTCAACACGAAAGGGAGGTCGCACGTCCTGATAGCCAGGTAGCAAGACCAAGCCAGGAGGGGAACAGGCGAATGGAAGTTGATCAAGGCAGAGTTCGAGTCGCAGCTCGTTATGCCGATGAGGTGGATGGGCAGCAGGTAAGGCTCCATCGTCATGAAGATCGGTTCGAGGATGAAAGGTATGATCCTGAGCATCCGGCTCCAAGTCTTGATCATAGGAGAAGATACGAGCTCCGAGATCCCCAAGTAGAGGAGCTCCTCCAAAGAGTCCGACAGTTGGAAGCACGACCTGGAGTTCCAGAACAGCGTGGGCTCTACGGAGACAGGACCCCATTCACAAGGGAGATTGAGACACAGCCTCTCCCTCCGAGGTTCAAGATGCCGAGCATTCAGCAATACAATGGGGACAGTGACCCATATGACCATCTAGACGCTTTCAACGTTCAGATGGATTTGCAGACAGGAAATCCAATGGTGAAGTGCCGAGTGTTCCCGGCCACATTGGGGGACATTCCGAGAACGTGGTTCAGAAATCTCCCAGCTCGCAGCATAGGAAGTTGGGAGCAATGCCAACAGAAGTTCGTTGGTCAATACAGGGCACTGAGAAGGCAGCTCGCTCCATCCTGCCACCTTGCCACCATTTTTCAGCGTCAGGGTGAGTCGTTGAAGGAATACATCACCAGATTTAGACGCGAGGTCGCGAATGTCGAGCATCCATCAGACGAAAGCATTCTGACAGCGATCTCAGCTGGGCTGCGCAAGGATGGAAAACTATACGAGAGCATTTACAAGTCCCCAGTGAAGGATCTGGGAGAGTTCTACGAGCGAGCTGCGAAAGAGATAAGATGGGAAGAGACCTTCGGCCCGAAGAAACAGATTCAGAAGAATGAAGCGGGCAGTTCCAGTCAGCCAAAGAAGAGAAACAATGGCCGGAACGAAGAAGGAAGGAATAACGGCTCGAGTAATCAGATTGCGAAGAGATCGAGGAGAGAGCCGAGGTATGAGCGACCTCAGCGTTGGGGTCGCCAGGAAGGATACAGCATCCTGACTACGTCTCCAGACAGGATTTACGCTGCGGAGCGGAATAAGGAGGACTTCGGGAGGCCCAATCCTATAAGGGCTCCCATTCAGCACAGAGATCAGAACAAGTTCTGCGCCTACCATAATGAGGTCGGGCACAGTACTTCAGATTGCTGGGCGTTGAAGAACGCCATTGAAAAATTAATCAGGCGAGGTCGCTTGGGGGAATATGTGGCAAGACCTGCTGACCAGCGACCTCATCAGCAACGACCTCAACAGCAACAGCCAGTACACCAACAACAGCCCCAGCGAGCTATCGAGCAAGGCCAGGAACCTGCGGTAAGAACTATTTTCACTATTTATGGTGGCCCCCATATCGCAGGTGATTCCAACAGATCACACGAGAGATACGTACGAGAGGCGAACCATTCATTTCAGCTCAGCGGGTCGGAGGGACCTGCCAAAAGAGCGAAGCCGACCTCGGACGAGATCGTATTTACAGAAGAAGATGCTAGAGGAGTGATCTGTCCTCATAATGATGCGTTGGTTATACGAGCTAAAATCAGCAATGTGGAAGTTAGGCGCATCATGATCGACACTGGGAGCTCGGTGAATGTGATGTATAGAAGTTGTTTTGACCAAATGGGGCTGCGAGCAGACCAGATGAAGCCATCCCCGGAGCCTCTATTTGGATTCACTGGAGATGCTGTGATACCAGTGGGGCAGATTAAGCTGCCGTTAACTCTAGGGGAGTCAGGTCGTCAAGCAACAACCTTGACGGACTTTTTGATAATCGACGGCCCATCAGCATATAACGTGGTCCTCGGAAGACCTGCTATGAACGAGTTGGACATGGTTACCTCAACCAGAACACTGACTGTGAAGTTCCCAACTCTCAATGGCATCGGATGTGTTCGAGGAGAACAGCACCTAGCTCGTCGTTGTTACGAAGATGCTGTGAAGATGGGCGTGAGAGGAAAAAAGGTGAACGTGGTCTCAGGGGGCGAGCCACGAGCTAAGACTGAGAAGGGAGTCAGTCACGACTTGGACCCTCGCGAGGTAGATGCAGACCGAGCTACCGGTCCAATTGAGGAGTTAGAAGATGTACCAGTCAGCGAGGTAGATCCTGAGCGATGCTTGAAGCTGGGAAGAGGATTAACTCCGGAATTGAGAGCCCAGCTCGCTGACTTCCTAAAGGCGAACTTGGATGTGTTTGCATGGAATCATGAGGACATGGTGGGAATAGATCCAGAGGTGATGTCTCACAGGCTAAACATTGATCCTCATTTCAAACCAGTTCGCCAGAAGAGAAGGGTAATGACAGGGGAACGATACTTAGCACTGAAAGAAGAGGTGGACAAGCTCCTGGTTAACAAGTTCATCAGAGAGGCTTACTACCCGACCTGGGTTGCCAACCCCGTGCTGGTGAAAAAGAAAAACGGGAAGTGGAGGACCTGCATCGACTTCACTGACCTGAACAAGGCGTGCCCAAAGGACAGCTTTCCCCTGCCAAGAATAGATCAGCTCGTGGATGCTACCGCTGGCCACGAGCTCCTGAGCTTCATGGATGCATATTCAGGATATAACCAGATCCCAATGAGGCCTGAAGACGAAGAGCACACCTCGTTCATGACTGACCGGGGGCTATATTGCTACAGGGTGATGCCCTTCGGGTTAAAGAATGCTGGAGCGACCTATCAACGTTTGGTGAACATGATGTTCAAAGAACAGATTGGGAAGACTATGGAGGTCTACGTTGATGATATGCTGGTGAAGTCCAAGCAGATCGGTGATCATGTTAGCAATCTGAGAGAGATGTTTCAAATTCTGAGGAGCTACCAGATGAAGTTAAATCCACTTAAATGTGCATTCGGAGTGGCTTCTGGGAAGTTCCTGGGCTTCATGGTCAATAGTAGGGGGATTGAAGCAAACCCTGAGAAGATCAAGGCGCTGATTGACATGAGGTCGCCGACCAGAGTGAAGGACGTACAAAGCCTCAATGGCCAGGTCGCAGCATTGAGTAGGTTCATCTCGAAAGCTACAGACAAATGTGTCCCTTTCTTTGACATTCTAAAGAAAGCAAAGAATTTCGAATGGACTGAGCAGTGTGAAGTAGCCTTCCAGCAGTTGAAGGAATATATGGGGCGAGCTCCACTTCTTTCCAAGCCCAAAGAAGAGGAAAAGCTGATCTTATACTTAGGGGTGTCTCAGCAAGCTCTAAGTGCGGCGCTGGTAAGGGAAGAAGAAAAGACGCAGCTCCCAGTCTATTATGTGAGCAAACGGTTACAAGATGCTGAAACCAGATATTCCCAGATGGAGAAATTGGCTTACTGCCTGGTGATTGCATCAAGGAAGCTGCGACCTTATTTCCAAGCTCACACCATAGAAATCCTCACCAAGTATCCATTAAAGCAAGTTTTGCAGAAAGCAGACACCTCAGGTCGTTTGTTGAAATGGGCAGTGGAGCTCGCGCAATTCGATATCCAATTCAAGCCAAGGACGGCTATCAAAGCTCAGGCTCTTGCAGATTTCATTGCAGAATTTACAGGACCCGTGGATAATGAAGCTGAGTCTTCTGAAGGACCGGCCTGGGAGCTTTTTGTTGATGGATCATCCAGCGAGCAGAGGGCTGGAGCTGGAGTTCTACTGATCAGTCCTGAGGGCCACAAAATCCTCTGTGCTCTAAGGTTTGGCTTTCAGGCGACAAACAATGAAGCTGAGTATGAAGCCCTGCTCGCGGGTCTACGATTGGCTAAGGAGATGCGAGCTGAACACTTGAAGATTTTCAGTGACTCACAGCTCGTCGTCAGCCACGTAATAGGAGAATATCAAGCCAGGGGACCAAAAATGGCCCTCTACCTCCAAAAAGTTCACGAGCTGCTAGGTGCATTTCAGAAATACGAAATGAAGCAGATCCCGCGAGCTCAGAACTCGCATGCTGATGCATTAGCTCGCCTCGCAACTACGCGAGATGCAGATTTCCTTGGGGCTATCCCAGTTGAGTTCCTACCAGCTCCAAGTACTGAAGAAAAGAGTGTAACGATGGTCATATCTGTACGGCCTGATTCCTGGATGAGCCCTATTCTTGAATACTTGCAGGACGGAAAACTGCCTAATGACAAGCTGGAAGCCCGACGACTACGAGCTAGGGCAGCCAGGTATTGCATCTATGATGATGCACTGTACAAGAAGGGGTTCACAGCACCGTTATTAAGATGCATTGATGGCCATGAGTGTGAAACAGTATTGAGGCAAATACACGAAGGCCACTGTGGGAACCATGCTGGGGGGCTGTCTCTGGCTCAGAAGGCACTTCGCCAAGGCTTCTACTGGCCCACCATGAGGCAGGACGCTCTCAACTTAGTGAAGAAATGCGACAAATGTCAAAGGTTTGCTCATATTCCGCGAGCTCCACCAGCTTACCTCCAACAGATGGTGAGCCCGTGGCCCTTTGCGATCTGGGGAATGGACCTGATCGGTCCCCTACCGATGGCACGTGGAAGATGTAAACATGCAGTAGTCGCAGTGGATTATTTCACTAAGTGGGCTGAAGCGAAAGAACTTGCTGAGATCTCCACTACAAAGATTGAGAAATTCGTGTGGAGCAACATTATTAGCAGATTCGGGGTCCCACAGCAGATCGTGACAGACAATGGAACTCAGTTTGCCAGTGACCAGTTTCTTAGGTTTTGCAACGACCTCAAAATTGTTAAAAGTTTCTCGGCAGTAGACCATCCACAAGCCAATGGCCAAGTGGAAGCTGTAAACAAGATTATCAAGCAGACCCTGAAGATGAAATTGGAAGCCAAGAAAGGAGCGTGGGTAGACGAGCTCCAAAAAGTATTGTGGTCCTATAGAACCACAGCTCGCGGCTCCACTGGCGAGACCCCATTTTCAATGGTCTACGGATCGGAAGCTATGATCCCGGCTGAGTTTGAAGTCACCTCGCAAAGAAGAGCGACCTTCAATCCAAACAACAATGATCAGCTACTTGCAGCAAACCTGGACCTGCTCGAGGAACATAGGGAAACCGCTAGGTTAAGGGTAGCTGTCTATCAGCAGAGAATAGCGAGATACTATAACAAGTATGCTCGCATTCGCAGATTCAACGTAGGAGACCTAGTCCTACGCCTCATCCTACCAGGAGCCCGCAAGCCGAGTGATGGATCCTTAGGCCCAAACTGGGAAGGACCATATGTTGTCAAAACAGCCTTGGGAAATGGAGCTTATCGACTAGTCAATGTAAACGGGGCAGAAGTCCTCCGAGCTTGGAATGCCGAGCATCTCCGCCCCTATTATCAATAAGTTTTTCATTACATGTAATATGGATTAATTGTAAATGATATCTCCATTTCTCTCCTGTTTTTGATTCAACTTTCTTCACCAGGCTGACGGGCTCCGAGCTCAATGGTTTAGGAATATGAATTAAAGAGCCTAAAAAGCAAGTGACTAAGTGTCCTTGCATAGCTCGCCTAATGAGCCTAAAAAGCAGCGAGGTGACGACCCCTGCATAGCTCGCTATGAATTAAAGAGCCTAAAAAGCAAGTGACTAAGTGTCCTTGCATAGCTCGCCTAATGAGCCTAAAAAGCAGCGAGGTGACGACCCCTGCATAGCTCGCTATGAATTAAAGAGCCTAAAAAGCAAGTGACTAAGTGTCCTTGCATAGCTCGCCTAATGAGCCTAAAAAGCAGCGAGGTGACGACCCCTGCATAGCTCGCTATGAATTAAAGAGCCTAAAAAGCAAGTGACTAAGTGTCCTTGCATAGCTCGCCTAATGAGCCTAAAAAGCAGCGAGGTGACGACCCCTGCATAGCTCGCTATGAATTAAAGAGCCTAAAAAGCAAGTGACTAAGTGTCCTTGCATAGCTCGCCTAATGAGCCTAAAAAGCAGCGAGGTGACGACCCCTGCATAGCTCGCTATGAATTAAAGAGCCTAAAAAGCAAGTGACTAAGTGTCCTTGCATAGCTCGCCTAATGAGCCTAAAAAGCAGCGAGGTGACGACCCCTGCATAGCTCGCTATGAATTAAAGAGCCTAAAAAGCAAGTAGTTAAGTACCCTTGCATAGCTCGCCAAACATTCTAAAATACCCATTACTTATACTTACAAAATTTTGTTAAGTGTTGCTTTTATTATTATCAGGTTTTGGGCTCGCAGGAAAAATGAAGAGCATGAAGTACATTGGCCTGAGTAACATTCAACACAAGAGAAGTAATGAAAGAAATTTTCATTAAAATACGAAGACTGATTACAAATTGAAAGATAAAAGATATACATGAAAAAGAAAAAACAAATTGCTAGTTCTCTGCAGGAGGGTCTGGATTAGCCGAAGGTTCCGGACCAGGGGCAGACGAGGCAGCTTTTGATTTAAAATCCTCAATGGTTTCGAGCCCTATGTCCCCGAAGATAGAGAAATCCATGTCTGGATGGGACATCCACAGTGTATAGAGGAAATCGCGACCTGTCCTTTCTTCAGCCTCATCCCTTGCATCTGCAACCCGCATTTCCAGTTCTTGGGCAGCCTGCTCTCTAAAGGCTGTTAGCTCCTCGAAGGCATTATCAGCTAGACGGTTGACGACCTCAGCCTCTTTCTTCATATCTTCAACCTGCTGTTCCGCAGCCTCAGCTCGCTGAATAGTTTCCCCCACTTGTTGCCTAAGTACCTCAGCTCGATGCTCAGCCTCCTTCGCACGGTTATCCGCAGCTGTCACTTCCTCAGCTCGTTTGGCTACAGCCTCCTTAGCACTTTTAGCTGCAGCTCCCATCTCACCAGCCCGCTTATTGGCCTCCTCGGCCTGCTTCTCGGCAGTTTCAGCTCGCGCCAGAGCAGCATCAATCTGACTATGAAGCACTTCAATTTTCTCTTCTGCAGCTGAAGCTCGCTGTTCGTCCAGTGCGGCCTGTTGCTCAGATTGCCTCAGATCCTCTTTTACCTTGAGCAGCTCATCCTTTAACATAGCATGATCATCCTCCATTTTCTTCAAGGCATCCTCGGCTGCTTGCCTTGCGGCGTTTGCCTCAGCGATCTGGGCTTCTTGACCTTCTATCTTGCCCGAGGTAAAGCGAGCTAAATCATCATTGGCTGCCTCCAGGTCGAACTCCAACTTCCTCATCTCATCCTTGGCAGCCCTTGTCTCCCTTTTTCGCTTCATCGCAGCAAGGGCACCCTGAAAATCATGAACACATTAAAATATTATCAAGGAAGAAAATCAGCAGATGAGAAAAATTAACTTACCAGCATGCAATGACGAGCCACGAACTCATCCAGATCCTCGCCCCTAAGGCTCCTATTTTCCAAGACGTTCGTATGATTAAGCATAATTGTTGACCAGCTGTCAAGGAAAGCATTCAAGTATCTTCCTCCAGGACCCAGCTCGATATCTGATCTGGTGGGTGAAGGAGTTCTCTCACGCTCTGGGATATCGCGCGCATCATCATGAGAAGCACCACGACGCGACACAACAGTACGCCTAGTCGCATATGTGCTGCGGGCAGTTCGGGCTGCCTCGGGGGCAACATCTGAAGGAGCATCACCTTTTCCAGGCTGCGAGCTGGAAGGCGTAGGTCGCTGAAGATTTGCAAAAACATCTGAGAGAGGCACCTCGCTGGGAGCATCAGTCGAGGGAGTAGTGGCTCCAGCAGCAGCATGCACTTCGCTGGGAACATCGGATGAAGGGGCAGTGGCTTCAGTGACTGCAGGCCCTTTGGTAGATGCAGCAACTGAAGGAGCCTGGTCCTGGCCAGATGGTTTGGAGCGTTTGGAGGGTGCCACTGGAGTGGCCAAGTCTTCAGCAGGTCTTTTTGCCGAAGGAGCTGAGGAAGCTTGAAACTCAGCAGGGCGTGCAGGAGGAGATTTCATGAGCACAAGTTTCCTCCTATTTGCCGGGAGTTTCGTGGAAGAAGGAGCAGGAGCTGGAGCGCGAGCTGGGGATGACAGTGAAGCCCCTGGAGTAGATGCATGACGTGGAGAAGATGATGGGTCAGCCTGTGCAGCAGGAGCTGCAGGAGTTGAGTCTGATCCTGTCCGAGCTGGAGCAGGAACAGAAGAAGAACTTTTTCTAGATGCGCCCTTTGAAGAGGCGCGAGCTGAAGACGGTTTCGCCTTCGTTGGAGTGTGAGCTGAAGATGGTTTTGCTCTAGACGAGGTGCGAGCAGGAGCACCTTGAGATGAAGTCTTCCGAGGTGGAGAAGGGGAGCGAATGTTATCCGAGCGAATGACATCCTCTGATGATGAAGAGACCGTTGGTGGAGGTCGGGAAGTAGACGCATCTAGAACAGAAACTTCGAAAACAGAAGGAAGTCTAGGCCTGTCACTCATCTTGCCTATGTCCTCCCCAGCTCGCAGAAAATGTGATTCCGTAGAAGGGGCAAGCTTGTAAGCCCTAAGGATAACATCATCAAATCTGCTGCTGATGCCCGCGTCGTTCGATTTCGCGAGCTTGTTAAGAGCTCGTTCCTCCCCGCTGCTGAGAGAAAACTCGTCCATTTTCAGCTCTGCACAGTAAAGGATTAAAGAATGATAGGTGATGAAGATGCAAAACAAAATCAGCTCGTGGGAGTTTTCTTATGAATACCTGGTTTCAGAACGAAACTGAAGTTTCGGAGGTCTGCAAGAGATGGGCACGAGATGTAAAACCAGCTCGTCTTGTATGGCCCGACGTTGGATTTACCTTTCGCTTCTCCCTTGGGCAAAAGGTCTTTGTATTGTGACTGACGAGCTGTCAGATAGTAAATCCCATCTGGTTTCTCTCCTTCTCCCGCGCTTAGAGCCTTGAAGGAGTAGAACTCCTGGATAATTCTTGGTGTAGGGGCATGAAGGCCGATCCTGTAGAAAGCTATGGCCAGCGAAATCAACTGTGTGTAAGAATTCGGAGTCAGTTGAAATGGTGCGAGCTTGACTTTGTTGAGAAATTCGATTAAGTACGGCGGAACGGGGAACCGCAACCCCTGCTCGAGATGCTGGGTGCTGACAGCGATATATCCCCTGGGTGGATAACAAGCATGATTGTCCGAATCAGGAAGTAAAATGCGGCAACCGAAAGGGATGTGGAATTGCTTGACAAGTCCTTCCACCTCAGGACGCTTCAATGATGAGGGATGACGGGCGAATGCTGCACGGGCTTCTCTGCCCTGAATGGCATGAACTCGGGCTTTATCGCGCTCACGAGCTTCGTTGCTTGGGATCATCCCCTTGCGAATCCCACTTGAAGACATCTAAAAGTAAACAGATAAATACATATATATCATTGCAGGAACAACAATGGTGATGGAGCAAGATGAGTCCAAAACAGAAAATATGAAGAAAAGAAGCCTCACCTTGAATTGTTGACGAGGTGAGAAACGATGAAGAAGACTGAGGATTTCGTAAAAAAGTAGTGGGTCCTGGTTGCTTGAAAGCTTGAAACTCTTGTTTGCTTGGAAGAAAGTGACAGATGAAAGAAGAAAATGAAAAGGGACCAATAGTTTATATAGACAATCGAGCATGAATCCCCAACCATCAGATCTTTGGAAAGCGTAACCGTCATAAATCTGACGGTGTAGCGTGAAACGTGGCTTTGGAAATGATACAGTCGTCAGTTGAGGGACGTGCGCATTAAATGTGCGTGTAAAGGACATGCAGACGTCGCTTCAGTTACCACCTGCATGATCGCCACGTGTCGCAGCTGAAAAGGTGGAATTCGAAAAGTGCCCAGAGGCGGTTACAAAAGTAAACGTGCCAAGGAAGACAACTTTTACCAGCAATTCAAGCTCCCAGCTCGCTAAAGCAAACTGAGAGCTGAGGGGCTAATGTTATGCGTATTTTTTGGACTTAGTAGTTGGGCTGGTAAAAGTCTAATTGAGGCCCATTTAAGACCCGATAAGAAGACCCGATAAGGTCAACATAGTCAAAGCCCATCAGACGAGGCCTAGTATTGACTCAAAGACCATCAAGACTTCCAGCTGGCATCAACAGACTCATAAATACAGGCAAGTCGCAGCTCGACGCCTGCGCAGCTCGTTTCTCAGCGAGCTCGAGATGAGGACCACTATGACACGTCAGCTTGCTCAGATACGTGATAAGTATCATATCTTCCAGAACAGGCAGTTACCAAGTTCAATAGTGATTCTCTCTCCGAATATGGTAGTTGCCCAATCAAACCATGATTTCCTCATCAGATATGGAGATTAATTCAAATTCAAATTCAAGTCATCATTACTTCAAGATAATTATAGCAATTTCCTGATATCACCTAAATATATTAGGAAGCATGATTAATTTATAATTCTTTTCCTTATTTTTCCCAATTGTTTAGGGAATGTAATTAATTCAGGATTCTCTTCCTGATTTGCTACAACCAGAATTGTAACTCTTCTTTCCCTATAAATAGGGATTGAAACCATTGTAACAACGGAAGACAATATTCAATAATATACTGTCACTCTGCAGAGATTAAGAGTTGGACAGTCGTGGACGTAGGCCTTTTTATTGCCGAACCACGTAAAATTTGGTGTTCTTCGTTTGATCATCTGTTTTCTGTCTTTGTCTTTTCTAGATTTTTGTGCTTTCTCACATTGATTGCAGGTATTGGGCATTGATTTCTCGTCGACTGAATTCCAACGTCGACACCATTGATCTCCATTGAAAACTAACATACTCCCACAAAGATCAACTACCTTTTTTTTTTTTTTTTTAGTTTTTAATTGATTTTGTAATTTTTCTATTGGTCCATTTTTTTATTCAAAATTTTATTTTTTAATATTAATTTTTTAATAAATATAATTGAAATAACCTGCTCACTATAAGTGCACAATATTAGATATAGCTAGATCATAACTTGGTGGCAGGTCCAGGGCATCTGCACAACTATCATAAAATTTAAATCTCATATACTAGCTTTTTCTTTTGCATCATCTCCACTTACCCACTTGCTCAGTTTCCCTGTTCATTTATTTTTAGTCTTTTCTCTGCCAAAGAAATTTAAATATTTCTTAACATGTAGAAACGACAAAAAAAAAAAAAAAAAAAAGATAAGACATCCTTAACCTGTTTAATTAAGAATTATAAGCCAAAAAAATGGAGAATAAAGAAAATATTCCCTAAACAGCGTTAAATTAAAAATTATGCATTATAAAAATAAGACAAAAAAGCAGGTGAAAGATTCGATATGGAGAAAGTACCTAAAAGTTCAGTTCACACTTTAATTACTGATTATATGCGTGTATATATATAAATATATACCCACTTTTGGACACACTGGACACTTTCTCTACGTGATGAGTGAAGTAACGACGAAGGAGTTGGAAAGTAGAGAGATTCCCTAGAGACGTGTTGTAACACTTTCATCTACCATTTTACTTCTCTCCTCTTACGTCTCTCATTCTCAGCCTTGGCCTCATTAATTCTCTCTGAAATTTTTTGTGTTGCATCCATTATACTTGAAGTAACCTTTTGCTTCTCAAGTATGTTTCCACTGTACTTGATCCCTAAAATGTTGAATTCTCATTAATTAGGTTCTTCTACCGGTTCATAATTAATCCAATTTAATGGTTATGGCAGTATTATTGTATTCAAACATAAGAATATTTAGCGGCAACAATGTATAAGCAAGTCCTTTATCCTTTTTTTAAAAAAAAAAATTAATTAAAAAAACATTTTAGATCTCCTCTGTTCATTAGATGAAGTGGATGGTGAATATCCATTTATAAAAATTAGTTATTAAAAGATACAAAATTTGACAAAGAATTTAAAAAATTTAAAGTTTATAAAAGATCTCTATTGGCCATTTTGGAATAGCTTATGAAGATCAATTCTTAAAAAATATACATATTTAAAAAACCAAATATAAATTTGGAACTTTACTATTGACGAATGATAGTCAATAGTGGTGATCCAATTTGAATTTTTGCCAATGATGGAGATGGAGGTCCACCAAGAATAAACTAAGATCTATGATGAACCCAACTAGATCAACATCTAAGTCAATCGGGTTGGGTTCACCAAGTTGAATGTTTATCTAATTGTCCCACCATATCGACATCACTGTTGATCTCCGTTGAAAACCAACGAACTTCAACAAAATCAAGAACCACCTTTTTTTTTTTTTTTTAAATTTAGTTGATTTTGTAATTTCTCTATTGGTCCCCTTTTTTATTCAGAATTTTATTTTTTAATCCGTACATGCCCATTTTTTTTTACTTTTTGATATTGGCCTTGTAAAAAAGGACAAAATTGATTCTCTCTTTTGTAATGTAGCAATAATAATCATTCCACAAGAAAACAAATGGATAAATCTATTATCTATATAAAAAATGGGAATGAGCTGCCAACAATATCAAATTCTAGACCTCCTCCCATTTATTTGATAAAAAAATTTATTTTTTATCCTTTATGTTTATTTGAAAGGAAAAAGACAGAAAATCATTTAATTTTATTATGTTTTATTATAATTATTAATTAACTTTTTTATCTTCAAATGATACTTAAACAATGACAAAGACACCATTTTAGATGATTTGTTTTCCTTTCAAAAATGATTTCCCATTTTATTATCATTTTATTTAAAAATATAATTACATCTTTACCCTTCTAATTGAATCCCTAAAAACGAACGTCAACCACCTCTAAACCAACAACACGATTGTTCATCATCACTTCTAATAGGCGTTCAACACCCATCACTTACACCACCAAACACTAAACCATCATCATCATACACAACAATCATCAAACAAAATTAATTAAATTAAATTTATTAGTATTTAAGAACAAAAAAATTAAAACTAAAAAAAACAAACTTGATATTCTGGATGGATCCAGAAGATGGAGACCTTCTAGATCCAGAGATTTGATAGGCATGCAAAAACAAAACGACGCCGGAGGGTGAGGAAAGAGAGCGACGCCGAAGTGTGAGAGGGAAGACAAAGTGACGCCGGAGGTGGAAAGAGAAGAGAGATTGATGTTGGAAGGTGGAGAAGGAAGAGAGAATGATGTTGGAGTGTAGAGTTATTGGTAGTGGCAGATCTTGCATACATGAATGGAAAAAATGAGAAGAAGGAAAGAAGACGAAGGACGCACGGCGATGGCAGAAGGACGCACGACGGCAGGAGAAAATGAGGAGAAGATGAAGCAGAAATCGTCTGGTGCTTTGAGAGAGAAAGAGAGAGAGAGAGGAGAGAGAGGGGGTAGAGAGCGGCTGAAAGAGAAGAGTAGTAGGGTTTGTGTGTAAGAATGTATATATAGTAAAGAAAATTACACAAACATCCCTGTGGTTTGTTGAAATTATACTAATATTTAATTTTTGACCCCTAACGTTAAAAAATCAATTTATGACCCTTTAATTTTAAAATTAATAAATTTTCCTCATAATAGTATTTACTGTTTAATCACTAATTACTTGCCGAACAATCAATAAATCACTACCTATTACCTTACCAGCCAATTAGCGAATAACTATTTTTGAAACCATGGTGATGAATGAATAGGAAGGGTTGATGAGAATAAGGGCGATGATGGAATTGTGTTATTTATATAAGTAAGGTTAGATGGATGCCAAGTGTTATCATCCAATCCATTTATTTTTATTTAATATTAAATTAAAAATTAAATATAATATATAATTACTTAAATGCCTTTACATTAGCAGATCCGTCATTTCTATATGGAAAGTATTAATTTACTAACATTTGGTTTATTTTTGGATAATAGTTTAGAAATCAGGGGTCGTTGACATTAATTTTCATTTCATAGGGTAAAATGATAATATCCCATATTTTATTTATTGATTTTAATATTTTATTTATTTAATTTTAAAATATCTTTAAAGATAATGGTAAGTACAATAGTATTTTTAAAGCAAATGAGTCTTTTTATAATTCTATTATTATCAAAAGGATAATTGAGTTTTTTCATCATGAATTAGTATTAGACTATTAATTTTTTCACCTATTTAGAACAAAATGGGAGGTAAAATGTTTAATATTATTTGTTATCATAAGGTTTAAATATATCAAAGGTTTAGTTTTTTGTTTTTGAACAAATCAAAAATTTAGTTATTATTAGCATAAGTATATCTATTTATATCAAATGTTTTATTATAATCAGACTGTTATTACTTAAATAACTAGAGAATTAACAATATTTTTTCACTTACATTATGAAACAAAAATGAAGATTTAATACTTTTTTTCCTATACATTAATAGAGTTGAGTGATTATAAAAATTACATCAAATATTTTGTATTTAAAATGGAGTAATTAAATAAATAAGCACAATAAAGAGAAAACTTATTTACAATTAAATTTAGAATTATTATTTATGATATTATGTATATATGAATAATGATAATAATTTTAGTAAAAAAAAATTTGTTAATCCAGTAGTTAATTTTAAATATCCAATCATATCAATTATAAATAATAATATTTAATTATTTTAACCTTAAAATTTATTTAATAAAAAAATAAATATAACCCCAAACACGTGTCTTACACGTGCAACCAAACCTAGTATTTATAAATAATTCCCAATTTTTTTTATTTTTTATATTGATACGCTGACATTAAATATTTTAATTAAAGGGATAAAAAAAAAGCAAAGATAGGAGATTCCGTTAGACTATTATAAAATCGATAATATTATATTCTTAATCTAAATTTGAAATCGAAAATAAAAGTAACAAGAGATAAAAATAATGAATATAAAATTTATATAATAAAACCGTCATTACGAAGAAAACATTCAAGGACTACTGAAGCTACCAAGATGTTATTAAACCAATAAAACTACCGTCCCTCTTTAAAATTTTAGCAAAAAATTATGGTAGGGAAAGTTAATGACAGACCTGACCCGGTATACTCCACAGTGTATGACAAATGTTGAGTGGTTAGTCCTACTAATATTAGGGGGATCGAGTATGTCATGTCTGTCGAGTTGCCCTCTACACTTGTAGGGTATTATCTCGCTATGCAATGTGCGATAGTAGTTCTGTCACGCAGTAGCGAGATATCTTTGTAGCTTCGTCACGGTGTGCGACGCTGGCTTTACGCCACGTGACCTCCACACTAAGCGAAGCTGGTCTACTCGTTTAAATGGTTGTAGCTTCCCTTGAGTTCCCCATTAATACATTTTAGAAAGAGAAAGCATACCATTAAAAGTAGAATTTAGAAAAAAAATGTTTTAGAAATTATTTTAGAAAAAGCTTAGAAATCTTAAAAGAAAATTTATAAAATCCAAGTTTTTAGTAATAAAATTGTTTTAAAAGAAAAATGTTTTCTAAATGTTTTTGGGAGGCATTTTTTATAAAGACTAGTTTAAACAGAAACACCCTCACACTCACTAGGTTTTATAACTTACAATGTTTTTGGTTTTATGTTTTAAAAATCTCTCCAGATACAGGAGCAAGAGTTCAAGGTACCAGTTCGCCGCATTCAGACTAGGTGGGTCAGACGATTGACAACGCTGCGTAACTTCTTTTGTAAACATTGTGATTTTAACATTATTATTAATTATGTTATTGTGCATACTTTAGATATAAGTCTATTTTGTAGAACTTTTATGTAAACATGATGACATGCATATTTTAGATTTTTGCGTATTTATGAGAATACTTTTTGTCATATTTTGATCTACTTGGAAATTTGAAATAAGGTTTTGGAATGCATGATTTGTATATTTGTAAACAATTAAGGGTTCGCTCCACGATATTCTTTTGAGTCTTGTTAGTCAGACTTCAGAAGAGTCTCGTGGGGTGTCCGACAGGATCATTGAATTCATTAGAGGGAATTCGGGTTGGGTACTATCAGTTAAAATCTTATTTCAATTGAGGGTTGGGATGTGTACTCCACCACTACACATGGCTTTACGTAGGTAATCAACTACTTCACGTTAAGTTAATTAATTTAATATATAAGTTAATTAATCAACTACTACACTTGGCTTTGCACAGGTAATCACTACCCACTCAGTCAATAAAATGGCTTTCATCCTTAGCTTCACTTTTATCTACCACGTTAACTTCGCTTGTCTCCTCTCACAATTCACACATCTCTCATCCTCAGCCTAGCCTGATCATCAACCCTCTCTTAAATTTTTTTACTACTCCTAAACATCTTTTTGTGACCGTTTGCTTCGCTATGGGCATTTCACAATCAAATCCTTCTTCTTCCGCCACCATTGAAAAAAAAATTGAAGTTTTCCTCAGTTTTAGAGGTGAAACCCGTCATGGTTTTACCAATAATCTCTATGATGCTTTGCGTGACAAGTCAATTGAAACCTTCATGGATGACCGACTTGAAAAAGGGGAAGAAATCGGGCCAAATCTTTTAAAAACAATAAGAGAGTCGAAGATATCGGTGGTTATTTTCTCGAGAGATTATGCTTCTTCCAAATGGTGCTTGCGTGAGCTTGTGGAGATTATGGAGTGCAGGGAAAAGAATGGCCAAACTGTCATTCCTGTTTTCTACAACATTGCTGTATCCGATGTACGTCACCAGGAAGGGAGTTTCAAGGATGGTTTTGATCAACTTGAGAAAAAATTTCACGAAAAGTTGGCAAAACATAAAGCAGCTTGGACAGAGCACGTTGATTCAGCTGATGTAAGTAAGCAGAGCGAGGCTTCTTTTGACGAGCAAGCAAAAGAATTTCACAAAGAGATGCAAAATTGGAGAGATGCTTTGACTAAAGCATCCCATGTAACTGGATGGGATTCTTCCGTAACAAGGTTTATCTAACTCCTACTTTATTGTATCTTATCCATTTATAAAACTGAAAGTGCTGATTTTGTTCAAAATAAATATCAGTCCTTCTATCATCTAATGTGACATAATAGTAAAGTATGTTTGTCCAGTTTGATAATATTCAAGTTCGACTTACACCATCATAAATATGATTGAAAAAAAGAAAATCTTTTATGAAGGAATGGATCTAAATTCATTTATTAATTTTTCATATTATTTCTTGTTTCATTTTCAAAATGGAGATAAATTGTTTTTAAAAATGATTTTTCGTCAAGTAATACTTTTATAAATGGCCCCGTCCTTTTCTAACTGTTACTGATTATAGTTGATGTGGTTGATGTGCTTTAGATTACCTGTGCATAATTTGTAAACGATAATATCTAGCATCAACTAAGTCATAACATATTAAACTGATACTGTGCGATACTGGTGAAAAGTACAATATATTTCAGTTACTTTAGTATGTTTCTGTTGTGATCATTTCTGCGTATGTTACCGTTTGACATTTTCATTTGGCAGGCCTGAGTCCAAAGTCATTGATGAAATTGTCAAAGATATATCAGAAAAGTTGATGAAGGCATATAAACTGTCCCCATGTGATTTTAAAGGACTGTTTGGATTTGAAAAGCAATTTAAGCAAGTTATGTCATTATTATCTCTTCATAATACTGATGTTCAAATTATTGGGATTTGGGGCATGGGCGGTATTGGTAAAACAACTATTGCTGATGAAATTTTTAAACAAATTTCTGATGATGAATATTGTAAGTGTTTTGTTCAAAATGTTAGACAAAGACTGGAACAATGTGGAGGATTAGTTAGAAAGCTGCAACGAGAAGTTCTTTCTAAAGTATTAAATGATCAAAACATAAAATTAGATGGTGTAACTCTTCCCCAATGTATCAAGGAAAGACTATGTCAGAAAAAGGTATTCATTGTTCTTGATGATGTGGATGATTTTTTAAAATTAGAAGAGTTAGCTGCAGGTCTTAATCGATTAGGCCCAGGAAGTAGGATCATAATAACAACTAGAAGCAGGGATATACTTCATAAGTGTAAAGTGAATGATGCTTACATATATGAGGTTAAGGGATTGTCCTATCAAGAAGCTCTTCAGTTGTTTTGTGAGTATGCTTTTAGACAAAGCACTCCCACTGTAGATCTTTTGTCACTCTCTCATGAGACATTACGGGCTATCAACGGCAATCCATTGGGTCTTAAAGTGGCCGGTTCATCATTATTAGGATTGAACAAACTAGAGTGGCAAAGTGCATTAAGCAGATTAAAGAAAAGCCCAGAAATTTTCGAAGTGTTACAAATTAGTTATAATAGTTTGGCACTTGAACATAAGGATATATTTCTTGATATTGCATGTTTTTTTGTGGGGGAACATGAAGACTATGTAGCAAACATATTAGGTAATTGTTCATACTCGTTGAATGTCCTTTCTAATAGGTCACTTATAACAATATCAAAAAATAAGATCATACAAATGCATGATTTGCTGCAAGAAATGGGCAAGGAAATTGTCTGTAAAGAGGATCTCAACAATCCAGGTAATCGTAGCAGGTTGTGGACACAAGAGGATGTTCTTGACACACTAAAGAATGGTGATGTGAGTCTCTAATCATTTTGTATTGCCTTGACAACTAGATGTCTCTGTAAATTTGATGAATTTGTAGAATGGTACATTAGGTGCAAGTTTTGTTACTAAACTCACTTTCCACTCACCTTTATGCAAGACATTCACTCACTACACTTAGATTTCTTTTGTGCTCTCTCTCATAATTGACTCACAGAGTCACACACACTACACTTTTATTACAATGCTATGCATATATCTATAGATCTTCAGTACCCTTAATACATGCTTCCACTCAAGTGCTAAGAATGAAACTAGTATAGATTAACCAACCTGCAAGAAGTTTGAACATTCTTGAATATTTATTGTAGCTTAACTTCGTTTATGATCTCTTTGGTGGTAGATTATTGAATTGTCTATAAAAGAAGTGTGGCAATTAACTGAACACATTTGGCAAAGATTTTGGCTACTTAAAAAATTCATTAATAATTTCAAGTTGTCTCTTTGAATTTTATGTTGTCTTATACTATGTTATTGGATGTTAGGGGATTGGTTCAGTTGATAGGATATTCCTAGACATACCCAAAATAAAGAATGTATATTTGAGGTTTCATCTTTGCTAGACTCACTTTTACCTTGCTCAAATTAACCATTCACAATTCAATCATTTATTCACTGCACTTTTGCTTATTCTATGTTCCTGCTCATACACACCCTTAACTTAATATTTGCATGTATTCATTGAAAATGGAACAAGCAGAGTCCTTATAGACTTCAAAATATCGGTTAAACATACTCATATAAGTCGTAAAACTTATTGTATTTGAGTTTTTGAAGAAAGATATAGATGTCAGGAAAGATGAGGAAAGTATTGCTCTTAAGAGAATTAACCTGCGAGAATTTTGTCCATTTTAAAAGTTTTATAAAATTATTATGATGTCCTCTATCAATTTATGATATATATTAACTTTTACTTTTCTTTTGATTTTTAGGGGACTAATGCAATCAGAGGAATATTCTTAAATATGTCTAAAATGAAGAAGGAAGATTTGAGTTCTCAAGCATTTGAAAAAATGAAAAATCTCAGATTTCTCAAATTCTATGATTCTACTTTCTATGAATTCCTACATGGATACACTCTATATAGCTCTAATGTGCATTTTCCAAATGATATAAGCTATCTCTCTAATAAGCTACGGTCTCTTAATTGGCTTGGGTATCCTTTGAAAGCACTGCCATCAAATTTTATTCCACAGAATCTTGTTGAACTAAATCTGAGGCATTGTAATATTGAAAAGCTTTGGGAAAACAATATGGTAGGTTTAACATTTTAAGCACATGTTTGATTCCTTTTAAATATTCTATAGTTCACAAATAATTATTTATTATTATAACCATCATACTATGTTTTCATGTTGCAGCATGCCCCAAAATTGAAGTGGATAACTCTTAAGGCTTGTCCATATCTACTTAAGGTCTCAGACATCTTAGACGCCCCACTACTTGAGGAGACTTACATTGAATCCTGCCAAAGCTTGCTTGGCCTTCCCTCAAGTTATCATGTTCCATCTCTTACATATCTCCAGCTCAAAAACTGCAAAAAACTCACTAGGATCTCAAACTTCTTGGATGTCCTATTGCTTGAGAAGATAGATATTTATAAATGCGAAAACTTGCTTAGTTTACCCTCACCTGTTCACCATTTCAACAACCTCCGCGAGTTGAATGTGAGGGATTGCAAAAATATTATGAGCTTTCCAAATAATATTCCTTTTCCATCCCTTGTATCTCTTGATCTCTTTGGATGCATTAATCTTGTTAGGATCTCTGACTTCTTAGATGCCCCATTGCTTATGGTGATAAATCTTTGTAACTGCAAAAGCTTGCTCGAATTTCCCCCACCTGCTCACCATTTCAACAACCTTTATGAGTTGAATCTGAGTGGTTGCGAAAATCTTCAGAGCTTTCCAAATAATATTCCTTTTCCATCCCTTGTATCTCTTGATCTCTCTGGATGCATTAATCTTGCTAGGATCTCTGACTTCTTAGATGCCCCATTGATTATGGAGATAAATCTTTGTAACTGCAAAAGCTTGCTCGAATTTCCTCAACCTGCTCACCATTTCAACAACCTTTATGAGTTGAATCTGAGTGGTTGCGAAAATCTTCAGAGCTTTCCAAACAATATTCCTTTTCCATCCCTTGTATCTCTTGATCTCTCTGGATGCATTAATCTTGCTAGGATCTCTGACTTCTTAGATGCCCCATTGCTTGTGGAGATAAATCTTTGTAACTGCAAAAGCTTGCTCGAATTTCCCCCAGCTACTCACCATTTTAACAACCTTTATGAGCTGAATCTGAGTGGTTGCGAAAATCTTCAAAGCTTTCCAAATAATATTCCTTTTCCATCCCTTGTATCTCTTGATCTCTCTTGGTGCCTTACCCTTGCTAGGATCTCAGACCTCTTAGATGCCCCATTGCTTGAGAGGATAAATCTTATATCCTGCAAAAGTTTGCTTGACTTTCCCCCACCGGTTCAACATTTCAACAAACTTCGTGAGTTAATTCTGAATGGTTGCCAAAGGCTTCAAAGCCTTCCAAGTAATATTCAGTTTCCATCGCTTATATATCTTGATCTTTGTGGGTGCATTAACCTCATTAGAATCTCAGAACTCTTACATGCCCCGTTGCTTAAGGTGATCAATCTTCATAGTTGTAGTACCTTGCTTGAGTTTTCCTCACCTATTGATCAACCTTTCAACAACCTTTGTGAGTTGAATGTGAGGGATTGCAAAAACCTTCAAAGCTTTGCAAAAAATATTAATTTTCGGTCTCTTATATCTCTTGACCTCTCTGGGTGCCATAGCCTCACTGAGTTCCCAGACCTGTTAGATGCCCCATTGCTTGAGAAGATAAATCTTGAAGACTGCAGTAGTTTGCTTTACTTTCCCTCACCTTTTCAGCATTTCAACAACCTTTGTGATTTGAACCTGCAGAATTGCAAAAATCTTCGGAGTTTTCCGAGTAATAATATTCATTTTCCATCTCTTATATGTCTTGACTTTAATGGGTGCATTAATCTCAGAAAGTTTCCAAATATCTCTGGGAATATAGAGAGTTTGTATATGAGAAAGATTGCGATAGATGAAGTTCCCTCATCAATTGAGAATCTACCAGAACTTGTTGAGTTGGATCTAGCAGAATGCACAAGGCTCAAACATATTTCGATCAGTATTTGTAAGTTGAAATCTCTTAGAAAGCTAAATCTTAGAAATTGCTCTGCACTTGATTGCTTTCCAGAAATCTTTGATACAATGGAAAGTTTGAAAATTCTTGATCTAAGTGGAACAGCTATTAAGGGGCTACACCATTCTATTGAAAATCTTAGTGGGCTTGATATGTTGTTTTTGAGGGAATGCAAAAACCTTGATGAAGTTCCCTCATCAATCGAGAATCTAACTAAACTTGTCAAGTTGGATCTAACAGAATGCACAAGTCTCAAACATATTTCAATCAGCATTTGCAAGTTGAAAGCTCTTAGAGAGCTAAATCTTAGAAATTGCTCTGCACTTGAGTGTTTTCCAGAAATCTTGGATACAATGGGAGGTTTGGAAATTCTTGATTTAAGTGGAACAAAAATGAAGGAGCTACACCATTCAATTGAAAATCTTAGTGGACTTGAAATGTTGTTTTTGAGGGAATGCAAAAACCTTGAGATGCTTCCTATTAGCATCTATAATTTGACATCTCTGAATATTCTCCTTCTTTCCGGTTGCTCAAAATTGGAAAATTTGCCTGAGAACTCAGTGGCTGATCTCTCAAATTGTGGAGAATCTGCAACAACTAAACCTCCTATTTGCAGATTTAGTAAATGCGAACTATGCTTCACTAATTGTCTGAACCTTAATAAGACAGCAATTATCAACCTTATGGAACTCCAAATAAACCAGCATAGGGATATGACAACAAAGGTAATTACTCTGTTAAACCCATTACACTCTCTCTCTATCTCTCTCATTCAAAAAATTGATGATTTTCATGTTCCAGGGATGTGGAACTCAATTTGTTGATCTTAAATTTTTTTACCCGGGAAGTAAAGTTCCAGGTTGGTTCAAACATCAAACTTATGGTTCTTCGATAAATATTCAAATGTCAGGCCATGATGGTGTCAATGGTCATCTCATTGGATTGGCTGCATGTGCTGTTATTGAATTTCATGATGATGGTTGTGATGATGAAGGTTATGATGAAAGTTATGATGATGAAGGTTATGATGATGAAAGTTATGATGATGAAAGTTGTGATGATGAAGGTTATGATTTTGAAGGTTTGACAATAAACATTAGTTATGGGCACCGTTGCCATTGTAAGGATCACAGTCATCGAATTAATTTCATAATAGCTTGTTTTGAAGATGAAACATTAACAGATCATGTTGCTTTATGGTATTCTGATGCTTCAGTTCTTGAGCTATGTGGAAGTGATTGCCTAAATTATTTATTTGAGTTCTTCCTTTCCAAAAGTCCTATGTGCAGAGTGAAATATTGTGGGGTATGCCCAATTTATGAGAAGCAAGACATAACCCTACCCAACATCGCTAATGAGACTTGTGGTGCTGCCTATCAAGATTTTGGGAAAACATCTGTTAAAGACCAAGGCAAAATCAGAAAATTCTCGAATGAGGCTGAGACAAGTGGCAGATCTAATGAGGATGTAATCGAACCACATCCCAAAAGAACTTGCGGCTAACCTAATCCAAACTCCTTACAATCAAGGAAGGGCTACACCTATCTGTTGTTATATATTTCAGCTTCAGCTGTTTGTTCCTGTAGCTAAAGCTACTCGAAATCGTGTTCACCTGACATTTCACGGACTAAATCTATTAGGTAACTTAACAACTCCAAGTCTGGTATTATAATCATTACGATGAGTTTCTTCTATTGAATTTTTTGTGGACTTTGGATGATTTACATTACTGAATTTAATTTAAATATTTTATTTTTGTTTCTTTGACTTGATTTTTAATTTCGCATTCTTCTAGATATATATGGTAGTATTTTTCAACATATTTTGTATTCCCATACAGTGAGAAAATGAAGTTCTTTAGGCAATAGAACCACAGAAGCTAATCAATTATTATAATTGGTAAAACTGTTTTGTATGTAAATAAAGCATGTTAGAATATTGTCATAAAGTGAGAAAATGAAGTATTTTAGGAGGTGGAAATACAGTGGTTGGTAAGAGATTTATGTCATTGAAAATAATATATGTACATAGTTAGTTGTCACTTTTTTTTATTTTGCTCAATGATCAGATTTTCCTGTCGTCTTGTTGGGCAAGAAAAGAAGCCTGTTCTGTTTACTCTGTTCCAATAATTTTTCATGCTTGAAATAGAAAGTAAGCTGCTGATAGAAATTGGAGGAAATCAGCTAATTATTAAAACTGTTCGATTTTTTATGGAAATATGAAGTGTTTGTAAACATGTCAAAAGGAAAGTTAGCTAAAGACCAAGGAGCTTTTCAAGCTCTTGAAAAAGATGATTCCCATCATATTTTGATTGCTTCATCTGACCTCTGTGATTAGAGTACTTTGGAGGCTGAGCTGTAGACTAATATGTGCATTTGGGTCTCATTTTTCTTCCTTGAACAGATTGCATTGTTTGTCGACGATCGCTTTGTCGAGTGCCTGCTAACAGCAGATAAAATCCTCCCAAGTCCAAAGTAAGTCATGTAAGTTGTACCTTGTTATATGATGTTTCTATTAAAAATTCTGTTGATCTGGGCCATTTATGTTATTTTATTGGTTGCCCATGCCATTTTTCAATGCTGTCATAGGTGAGTGTTGCATACTATTGAACTTGGCCTTGCACTTAATTTGTTCAAACTATACATAGTCAAATGTTTTATAATAGGATTTTTTAAAAATCTAAGATGGTTATCTCTTGCCTATATACTAGTTTATTAAAAGGACATTTATTTCGAGGGTAGAGTACAAAATTATTCCGAAGGCAAGAATTTGCTATGTACTACGAGTAGAAATTTTATTGTTTTTATATCCTGTTTGGTGGTAGTGAAAAGAAAAAATGTGGTGTATTTAAATGATTATAGAGGTCTCTCTATAGTTGTTATTGGTAATAAAGAATATATTAATATTCAAACTATATTTAATTTATATAATCAGTGACAAATTGTTTCAATATAATTTAATTCCAAAATTTTCCATCTAAGGTATCCTGGGCAAGGTGGCTTATTGGAAGAATGAAATACAGAGGCGATTTTCCTACTCTACCTCGGATTCTTTCATTTGTATATATGGTGAGTTTAACTGTTCCTTTATTTTATACAACATTTGATATTCCCTTCTATTTTTAGTTTATTCCCAAATGATAAAGTTTAGTATTTTAATGAAATTAAACTTCTGATCACATATATTTTTTTAAGGACACTGTGTGGATGTTGTAGTACTTCAAGATGATCCTAATGTATGCTCAAATTTCTTGCCTTCAGCTGGCAATTAGCATTGATAAATGGTTGGTGTTTCAACTTAAGTTCATTTTAAAACAATCATAATTAAGTTGTAAAATTTGCCCACGCCATTAAATCTTTTGATGTCTTTTAGAAAATAAGAGGCATTGAAGACTAAAGAAGTTTATTTCTTTTCTTTTCTTTTTTTTTTCTCAATCTTCTTTCTAATTATTTTGTTAGGCACCAAAATATCTTTTTTTATTGACTCTACTTCTGAAAGAAGATAAATTGAAAATGAAAGATAATCTAGCCGGAAATGGTGTATAAGCATAGTTCTTGATTTTCAATTGCTTTATGGAGATAGGTAAACCTCATCATGTAGAATATGTACTATATGAATTAAAATGTATATATTTTAACTTTTAAATAATTAATGCTATTAATTTAGAAGGTAATTGAAAAATGATGAACTAATTTAGATGTTCGTGGACAACATATTTGCCCAGGGAAACAACTTTCATGCATGTCCATTAGTAAATGGTTTTGTATTGTACAGTACTTTACCTTAATCTGTGGATAGAGTCTGATTGGCATTTAATTAATGTTGCAACCGAATGGAATTCTTGATCACTTTATTTCATTGTCCAAGATCATTTATTGGGAAGCTATATGGTTATTGGAGTATCTACAGATGATCTGGATGCAGCAAGCCTTTCCATGATCCAAATGTTCGGCTGGATACGGTAAACTCATTAATATAGTTTTTAAGGAACATGAATTAATTAGCTCTATAGATGTTGTTTACTAGATCTATTATCAAAGTTTAAACATTTGTTGTCGTTTGGATATTTGATTGGATAGTAAGAAATCATGCAATAGTTTTCTCAAATGGCATTATAAGAAATTCATGTCAACTTTTTTAACAAATTATATTTATTTGATACTCTTCTATTGAAATTGTAACAAATTGATGATCATTATGAGATATTTGAATATATGTAGCTTTATGAGTTTTGTCAAATATAGTTGTACATTACCAAAATTTCATAATATTTCAGGCCATTACTGTTGCCATAACTAGTACTGACTTGTAAATCATGTTGACTATAAAAATCTGTAGGTTTTGGCAACAATTCTAATTATAAGTGTTTCATAACTGCCCGAAAGATGAAGATTTCTATGTATATAATTATCAAATAATTAATTTGTTTGTCATTCTTAACTGTGTACTTGTTGAAGCTATATATATGCTAAAGTTTTTACTTTTAATTTTTTAGCTTTCATAATACATAACCTTTTCTTTAATCTTGTATGAATTTGTATTTGTTCTTAGGTTTATTTTGTAGAGAGTTTTAGGAATATATGTAGTGATAGTAATGCTGTAGGGTCAATTAAGAATCAGGCAAGAGAGGTTTTTATTTTATTTTTTATTTTTTATTATATATATATTTAATAGAGCCAAGAGAGAGTTTTGGCAAAACTAGGACTATTCATTTTGTTATTTACTTATCACAAAAATTATTTTTAATTTTTATCATCGTCACATAATTACTATAGAATTACATAGTCTATATTTGTGCATCTCAATTCCTTATTTCTTGAATAGACTGTATTGTTTATTTGGAACCAATTCATGATTGTACTACTGAGTGCTGCTGCTTGAAGCCAAGGATTGGCTGCACAAAACAATGCATGTGATAGAGGTTTCTTTACTGGATTGATGATGTACCTACATATATAATTTTTCTGATATGTAGGATCTTCAAAGTCTCATATTGTTAATTAAAATGTAAGATTGCTATATTTTCTTTGTTATTTTATTGGGAAAGAAATGCAGCTAATCTTTCTATTGACTCTGCTTTTCTCATAATCTTCATGCTAGAATTGGAAAGGTGAGCTGCTTAGATGTAAATGTTGTAGGAGTATGCTCTGTTTCTACTACAGCTCGGCCTCATAAATGAATGCATGCAATTTGTTGGCAGTGGAGATTTTGTATAAGTATTTCTCTGTCAAATTGCTCGCTAATTAATAGAAAGATTAGAAGTTATTAAGAGATATATTGTGAGCTATGCCTAGAGTGTCGCTGCCAACTTGTGACATTGAGTCCATCTTCCTTGCTTTAAAATGGATCATGCGGCCTAGCAAAGTAAAACTTAGTGGAAATGCCGATTAGTTTGAATATTATTCAAAACTTTCCTCTGTATGTGAGAGTAAAATTTGGGTGTATTGGGGCTTTGGGTTTGAAAGTTTCCACTCCAATTTTGTAAACTTCATTTTATTAGTAGAAATTACTCTCTTGTTATCGTTCGTGGATGTAGGTCACAAGACCGAACCACGTAAATTTCTTGTGTGCATTACTTTATTATTATGTCTCTAATGTTTTAATCTTTATTAATTTGCCACTAATGTACCTATAGGTATATATATATATATATATATATACAGAGAGAGAGAGAGAGAGAGAGAGAGAGAGAGCACATTTTAGCATACACCTGGGGTATGCATATACTTGAACACAAAAAAAAAAGTGAAATTGTATTATAAAATGTGTGATTGTAATTTATTATATATGATTATAACTAAACATATGTAATTATAAGTAATAAATATGATCACATTTACTAATTATGATCAATGTAATTACATTTACTGGTTATAATCAATGTGATCATATTACTGATTATAATTATACATGTTTAGTTGTAAACACATATAATAAATTATAATCACATATTTTAAAATTCAATCATATAATTTTTTTTTTTTTTATCAAGTGTATACATATCCAAGGTGTACATAAAGGGATTTCATATATATACATATATATATATATATATATATATATAAGGTCATTTCCACTGAGAGAACTGATATTGTTTGTTGAAATTGGACATTGTTTGACTTTTTTTTTTTGTGTGGTCAAAATAAGACTTTTGGATCTTTGGACTATTGGATGGTTTGTAAAGGTTCCCTTGGACATACCTAGAGTATGTATACACCTGACCAAAAAAATATGTGATTACATTTTTAAATATGTGATTGTAATTTATTATATGTAAATATGATCATATCGGTAAATATGATGAATGTGATCACATGTACTGAATATAATCGCTAATATTTAATTATAATCACATATAATAATTTACAATTACATATTTTAAATTGCAATTGTGTATTTTTTTTATCAAATGCATGCATATCTCAAATGTATGCTATAATGTGTCATATATATATATATATACACACATATATATAGATTATTTTAGTTTTTGCACAGTACCTTTGAAAATTTAGGACCAACGCTAGGTGTAATGTGAGATTTGATAAAACTAATTATATTTAATATTTGATACAATTAGAATAATTAGTATACTAATAGATTAAATTAATTTTTAAACAAAAATATGTAAATTCTTTAATAATAATTAAAACTTCTTTTCAATTAATGATAAATAAAATGATATTTGTTTGTAAATGACATTTAAAAATGAGAATATATTAAATTAATTTTTATATTTATTAGAATATTTTAAATATAAATAATTAATAAAATAAATTATTAAAATATTATTATAAATGAAATAATATTTATTTTTAATCAATAGAAATTATTAACCTTTTAAATATTTGCAATAAAACATACTAAATTATTTTTAAAATACTATAAACATTTATTAAAAAGTGCTGCAGCGAATTTTGCTGTGGCAAAAGGATATTTTGCTGCAGTAGATTATCTGTAACAAAAGATTATTATAAAATTTGTAATATTTATTGTGATAAATTAGCCGCGATAGAAAATTTTTACCCTTGTAAGCCGCTACAGCAATTGAACTGTTGCATATATGTTACATTTACCGCAGTAGTCATCTGCACAGTGGTATTTCAACTTTTTCCTACGATATATGCTTCTTTTAGAGATTCATCTATGAAAATAAGTTGAATTAAAAGATTATTGAGGTATCGAAAGAAGAAATAAAACCATAGAGTAGATTGAAATTTATCGATCTCAACATTCAATAATTTACAACATGTCCTTAGCAATGATTTTGTAAATCTAGATAAACCATGTTACATCAGGAGCATTTTATAAGCTCTAAATTTTCTAATAGCTTCCATTGCCAACATTAGAATAAGTAAATAACTTCAATACCTAATAAGAAAGATAAAACTGACTGAATTATTACCAAGGCCAAAAGTCTCAAACTCTTAACTTCTTTTGAGTTAGGAAAAATAGGAACGGAACCGAATGGGAAAAATGTGCTGAAAACTCCTTGGCCCTTGTGTTGGAAATTAAACATGATTTATATAGACACAAGCATGCATGAATCATGGAGGAGTTTAATTATAGATTCATCTAGAAGTTTGTATTCATATATTTAGAATATTCATGTATTTGGAGAGTTCATGTATTTAGATAATTTATGACAATTAATAAGGTACATGTATGTGAGAGTTTATTGTATTGTAGTTATGAGAGTTTATGCATAACTCTCTCTTGAGTCCTATAAATACCTAGGTGGTATTGTCATTCATGTAAGTGTGAGGAAACTTGAAATTTGAGAGTGGGCAATGGTGAGAAACAAAATTGTATGAAGTTAGAAAAAGTTCATAGAGAAGTTTATTTCTCCTTCCAAAATATTTGTCTAATCCTTATTGAATTTGAGTGAATTCTCACCACCAAGTTTCCAACATAGTGGTATCAGAGCTTTGAGTGATAAAATGGCCAGCAACAACAATCTTTTTCAAGTACCTCGTCTCATTAAAGAAAATTATAGCACCTGGTGTATTCGCATCAAGGCTTTACTTGGCTCACAAGATGCATGGGAGATAGTTGACAAAGGATACACGGAACCTGAAAATGAAGCTTCTTTAACTCAAGCGCAAAAAGATGTTTTGTGTAATACAAGGAAAAAGGATCAAAAAGCTCTCACCATAATCCATCAAGCACTTGATGATACAACATTTGAGAAGATTTCTAAAGCAACCACTTCCAAACAAGCATGGCATATTTTAGAGAATACTTTCAAAGGTGTGGATCAAGTCAAGAAAGTGCGGCTTCAAACATTGAGAGGTGAGTATGAAGCTTTACATAAGAATGAATCTGAGTTAGTTTCAGATTATTTTACAAGAGTTTTAAAAGTTGTAAATGATACGAAAAGATATGGTGAGAAGGTGAATGATAGCCAAGTTGTTGAAAAGATTCTTCGTTCTCTAGATGAAAAATTCAACTTTATTGTTGTAGCTATTAAAGAATCAAAAGATTTAAGTACGATGTCAGTTGATCAACTCATTGGTTCTTTACAAGCCTATGAAGAAAAACTTTTGAAAAAGAAGAAAGATTCCATGGATCGGTTATTGCAAACAAAGCTACAACTAAAAAGCAAGGAAGAAAATCAAGAGAAAAGTCAAAATGGACAAGGTCGAGGCCATTGTAGAGGTCATGGACGTGGTAATTCTTGAGGACGAGGAAGAGAAGGAAATTACTTTCAAAAAAGAAATGAAGACGGTGGTAGCAATCAACATCCTAGTTCATCACGAGGTCGTGGGAGACAAAGTTACTGAAGACCATATGGAAGACAAAATGATAATAAAATGTATGACAAAAGCCAACTTGAATGTTATAATTGTCATAAGTTTGGCCATTATTTTGGGAATACAGAAATAAAGTTGAAGAAAATGCAAATTACACTGAGGAACAAAACAAAACTAGTGAGCCCACCTTACTTTTGGCATGCAAAGCTGAAGAAACATGTGAAAGAAATATTTGGTATCTTGATAGTGGCACAAGTAATCATATGTGCGGATGCAAATCAATGTTTGTGGAGCTTGATGAATCTATAAGCGGTAATATTACCTTTGGTGATGCAACAAAAATTCCAGTAAAAGGGAAAGGTAATATTTTGATTCGCTTGAAAAATGGAAAACATGAATTCATTTCTAATGTTTACTATGTGCCAAATATGAAAAATAATATTTTGAGTTTGAGACAACTTTTAGAGAAAGGTTATAATATTTCCATGAATAATTATAGTCTTTCAATTAGAGATCAATATGAGAACTTGATTGTCAAAGTACCAATGATGAAAAATCGAATGTTTTTGTTAAACATTCAAACTGATGTTGCTAAATGTCTAAAATCTTGCTTGAAAGATTCATTGTGGGTTTGACATTTAAGGTTTGGGCATTTAAATTTTGATGGCTTAAGATTGTTGGCAAAGAAAAACATAGTGAATGGATTGCCATATATTGAGCACCCAAATCAGTTTTGTGAAGGATGCATTTTTGGAAAACAATCAAGAAAGAGTTTTCCAAAAGAATCTTTTTCAAGAGCAAATAAGCCATTAGAGCTGTGTATACGGATCTTTGTGGACCAATCAAACCAAGTTCTTTCGGTAAGAATAATTATTTTCTACTATTTATTGCTGATTTTAGCCGAAAAACTTGGGTTTATTTTGTAAAAGAAAAATCAGAGGTATTTGGAGCATTTAAAAAATTCAAAGCTTTCGTTAAAAAAAAAAAAAAAAAAAAGTGGTTATTTTATAAAAGCTTTGAGATCTGACAGAGGAGGTGAATTTACTTCAAAAGAATTCAATAAATTTTGTGATGAAAATGGAATTCGACGACCCCTTACAGTTGCATGGACACCACAACAAAATAGTGTCGTTGAAAGAAAAAACAGGTCCATCTTAAATATGGCACGGAGTATGCTGAAGAGCAAGAAGATGCCAAAAGAATTCTGGGCTGAAGCTATAGAATGTGCAGTGTACCTTTCTAATAGAAGTCCTACCAAAAGTTTATGGAATGTGACTCCTCAACAAGCTTGGAGTGGATGGAAGCCTAGTGTTGCTCATTTGAAGATCTTTGGGAGCATTACATATGCTCATGTGCCAGATCAGAAGCGTTCAAAGCTTGATAATAAAAGTGAGAAATTTGTTTTCATAGGTTATGATTCAAGATCAAAAGGTTACAAGCTCTACAATCCAAGTAGTGGGAGAGTTGTTGTGAGTAGAGATGTTGTTTTTGATGAAGAAGCTACTTGGGATTGGAATGCTCAAGAAGAAGATTATGCTTTCTTTCCTTTTGTTGAAGAAAACAATGATGAAACACCTTAGGAGCCTACAAGTCCACCATCTCCTAATCATGATGAATCACCTTCATCATCTTTAGAAGAAAGTCCTTTTGCTGGACCCCATGGTTGGAAAAGTTTGAGAGAAATTTATGATGAAACTAAAGAAGTAAATAATCTCACCTTATTTTGTCTCTTTGCAGATAGTGAACCAATTGATTTTGCAGAGGCTAGTAAGGATAAAAGATGGGTGAAAGCAATGGATGAAGAAATTCAAGCAATTAACAAAAACAACACCTGAAAGCTTGCTACTCTTCCTAAAGGGCAAAATACAATTGGAGTCAAATGGGTGTTCAAGACTAAAAAGAACGCTAAAGGAGAAGTGGAGAGATACAAAGCAAGATTAGTTATGAAAGGCTACAGTCAACGTTAAGGTATAGATTATGAAGAGGTGTTTGCTCCTGTTGCTCGCTTGGAGACCATAAGATTGATTATCTCATTGGCTGCCCAAAACAAATGGAGTATCTATCATATGGATGTTAAGTCCGCTTTCTTGAATGGTTACTTAGAGGAAGAAGTCTATGTAGAACAACCTCTTGGCTATGTTATGAAAGGTCAAGAAGGTAAATTCTTAAAATTGAAGAAAGCTTTATACGGACTAAAGCAGGCCCCAAGAGCATGGAACAGCAGAATTGACAAGTACTTCCAAAAGAATGGTTATACTAGATGTCCATACGAACATGCTCTTTACTCAAAAACAAACAAAAATAGAGACATTTTGCTTATATGTTTGTATGTGGATGATTTGATTTTTATAGGAAACAATCCAAGCATGTTCAAAGAATTCAAGGAAGCGATGATTTGAGAATTTGAGATGACAGACATTGGGCTAATGTCATATTATCTTGGCATTGAAGTGAAGCAAATTAAGGAAGGAATTTTCATTTCTCAAGAAAGATATGCTAAAGAAATACTTGAGAAGTTTAAGATGATCGATTCTAAACCGGTGGCAACACCTGTTGAGACTAGAATCAATTTATCAAAATATGAAGAAGGTAAAGCTATTAATCCAACATATTTCAAGAGCTTGATTGGAAGTTTGAGATATCTAACTTGTACAAGGCCAGATATTCTTTTTGGTGTTGGACTAGTTAGTCGTTTTGTGAAATCTCCAGCAGCTACTCATTTGAAAGCAGCAAAGAGAATTTTTCGTTATCTCAAAGGTACACTTGATTATGGGTTGTTTTATTCTTTTACTGAAGATTATAAGCTCAAAGGTTATTGTGATAGTGATTGGGCTGGAGATGTTAATGATTGTAAAAGCACTACTGGATTTTTGTTCTTCATGGGTAATACTGCTTTTACATGAAATTCTAAAAAACAACCCATTGTGACCTTGTCTACTTGTGAAGCTGAATATGTTACTGCTACATCGTGTACTTGTCATGCAATATGGTTGAGAAATCTGTTAAAAGAAATGGGAATCATACAAAATGAAGCAACGGTGATCAATGTGGACAACAAGTCAACTATTGCTTTGTCAAAGAATCCAGTGTTCCATGATCGGAGTAAGCATATTAATACAAGATTCCATTTCATCAGAGAATGCATTTCGAAAAGGGAGATTCATGTGAAGCCTCTCAAGGTTGATGTATTTTGCAGAATGAGAACCTTACTTGGAGTTCGTAAAAAATCATGTTTAAGGGGGGATGTTGGAAATTAAACATGATTTATATAGACACAAGCATGCATGAATCATGGAGGAGTTTAATTATAGATTCATCTGGAAGTTTGTATTCATGTATTTAGAATATTCATGTATTTGGAGAGTTCATGTATTTAGATAATTTATGACAATTAATAAGGTAGATGCATGTGAGAGTTCATTGTATTGTAGTTATGAGAGTTTATCCATAACTCTCTCTTGAGTCCTATAAATACCTAGGTGGTATTGTCATTCATGTAAGTGTGAGGAAACTTGAAATTTGAGAGTGGGCAATGGTGAGAAACAAAATTGTATGAAGTTAGAAAAAGTTCATAGAGAAGTTTATTTCTCCTTCCAAAATATTTGTCTAATCCTTATTGAGTTTGAGTGAATTCTCACCACCAAGTTTCCAACACCTTGCACCTGCAAGCATGAAAATTTATTTTACAACATTAAGGCTCAAAGAAGTAGACATTAGCATCTCTTAAGAGTAAAGCCATATCAATAGCTTGAGGCATTGATAACTATGGACCAGCTAGTTGAAGCTGTATGGTTATGATACAACTTAATGTGGTCTTCTGCAACCATTGATACTAGCTAGCCTTTTACTTGGGTTCCTTTATATTCAATGTCTAGAGGATGCACAAATCTATATAAACTCATTTTCAGTCTATCATCTACATCACAAATCGGTTTATCTCGATACAAATTAATTAGCTATTATATTCTAAGTTTTTTAATTATCATGTCAACGGCTATTTCATCCTATTTCAACTCTTGGACGATATTTGGCCTTGCATTAGCAATATCTATCGCTCCACTAACCGAAGCTAGAGCTTTCTCTGTGTGTTTGGTGATTCACTTGTGGATAGTGGCAACAACAATTACTTGGAAACAACTACTCGTGCGGATGCTCCCCCTTATGGGATCTATTATCCAGCTCATCGACCTACAGGACGTTTCTCTAATTGCCTCAACATCCCTGATATCATTAGTAAGTTTCTATTTGTAGTGACATGATTTTTTTATAGAAGTTTATATTAGCCCATTTTGTACATGAATGCATGCACATACATATAAATATGCCTAAGTACTTAGTCATTAAACATGTTATTATCGTTAGGTGAGTGAATTGGGCAATCAAAACCCCCATTGCCATACTTCAGCCCTGAGTTAATCGGGCAAAAACTTCTTATTGGTGCCAATTTTGCTTCAGCTGGGATAGGAATTCTCAATGACACTGGAATTCAATTTGTAAGTCACATGCCACTACAACTTATGAGTCTTCAATTTAAAGATCATCAATTTATGGCAGAATATTTTATTGTGTTTTTGTCGGTAAATATAATTAGAATGTTTAGAGAAGTAGAACCTTGAAGGAATACCAACATCAAGTGACTGCTCTTATTGGAGATCAACAAACACAACTAGTAAACAAAGCATTCGTACTCATCACTGTGGGTGGATCGGAAATGACTTTGTGAATAATTACTACTTCGTCCCTTTCTCTACAAGATCTCGTTAGTTTTCTTTACTAGACAATGTCAAGTATCTCATACCTAAATATCATAAATTATTAAAGGCAACAAACATCCTGCTTATTAACTTTGTTAAAACATTTACTCTATATTGTACTTTATAAAGATTCTTCATAAATATGAAAAACTGCCTAAAATCGAAAATATTACCACTTAACCCTGTTTTTTAGTACAAAAAATGGATCATTTCACATTAGCTTCATTTTCAGAGGTATTTTGATAATATCCCCAACAAATTTTATAATCATCATTGTATAGAGACTATATGAGTTGGGCACACGTCAGGTTCTTGTGACAGGAACTGGACCATTGGGCTGTGTTCTAGCGGAACTGACTATGCGGGGTACAAATGGAGGATGCTCAGCAGAACTACGAAGAATTGCAACTTTGTACAACCTTCAGCTTGTTCAGATGCTACAAGGACTAAACAGAGAAATCAGTACAAATGTATTTATTGCAACGAATACTCAACAAATGCAAATGGACTTCGTTAATGACCCTCAAGCTTATGGTATGTTAATTAAACAGCTTTCATGTGTTTTCTCTTATTAGGTTTGATCATAACAGTTAATAACATGAATCATTTAACTGTTGTATTTATTATTTTTTTTACCAGGATTTACAACATCAAAGATAGCTTGTTGTGGACAAGGACCATATAACGGGTTTGGTCTATGCACAGTTTTGTCTAATTTGTGCCATGACTATGTGTTGGGTTTATAATTATCATTAATTCATGCCTAATTTATCTATTGTTTATGCTATGTTTAGAGTAGAATTGATGAATTTATTTTGTTTTGTGTTTATGTGTTTAATTTTAGGTTTTGAGGAGAATATAATGGAATTAGTGATTTTTCGGAATTAATTGCGACAGAAGAAAATCATAAATCCAAACTGAAGAAGCTCGAAAGTCAAGAATCAAAATAGAGATCACAGTGCATGAAACCACAGCCAAGCGCATGTTTTGGGGTAGAGATGCCGTTCCAGGTTGCGCTTGCGGGTTGGATCCTCTTGTGGGTCAAGTCAGGGCAGATCTGGGCGTTTTTATCTTTGCATCTCATCTCCATTCCGAGTTAACTCGGTGAAGTTGTGGGTTGCACTAACCGACATGATTTTCTTGTCACCGTTTCGGGTTGTGACATGGATCTGAGTTGGGTTGAAAGATCCGCATGCTTTGATTTCCTTTATTAAATCGGCATTTCGTGTACCAATAGGGGTGACAATCCGGGTTGACGGGTTAGATTGGACATGATCCGAACACAACCAGATTAGGAAACGGGTTGAACCCTCTCAACCCGAACCCGACACAGTTACTAACGGGTCAACTCATTAATGACCCATTTAACCGATATATTAATGACCTGTTTAACCGACACGAATAATAATCCATTTAATCGACCAATTTATGACCTATTTAATGATAGTTAATATATTTAAATTTTAATATAGATATAATAAAAAACAAAATTAAAATAAAGATACATAAGACCTAAAAAATACTATCATCCACAAATACAATCTAAACCATAAAAATGCAAATGTTTACAAAGATGATTATAAAAATATCTTTGCAAATATAGTCCTTCACATTAAAAAAAAAAAAAAAAACATAAATTTTTTTTGATGTAGTCTTTTATAATAGAAAAACAATATCAAGCGTTAATTACATCCGTCAAACTAAACTTGTCAAAAGATAATAATTAAAAGTTAACTAATTAAGGAATTATACATTTATACATGAAAAAAATAGTTTAACAAATATTTTATCAAAATCAATAAAATTTTACCACTACATGATAATTTGTGATGAGATGAAGTGTAGAGATGAAGTTTGGAGACTTGTGTTTAGATTAGGGTTTGAACTTTGAAGGGTATATATATCTACCATTAAAATTACATGACTACCCCTCTAAAATAAAATTACTTTTTTACCCTTATTTAACGGGTCAACCCGTTACCCGTTAAATAGAACCTGAACTTGACACGATAATTAAACGGGTTAGACGGGTTGACCCGTTTATTTACCCAACCCGTTAATACTCAACCCTAACCCGTAATAATCATGTCGGTTTTGTGTCGACCCGTCGTGTCGGGTTTCAAATTGCCAGCCCTATGTATCAGGAGAGGATCTGCACGTTTTTGCCTTACTTTCTCATCAAGAAACCTATTTTGGCCAACCTAAGCACTCTATAAATAGGTGTTTTCATCATTCAGTTGAGGTATACATCAGAGGAAGAGAGACCAGAAGCTTAGGCTGCAGCTACTCTTGGGTTTATTCTTCTCTATTAATTTTTATTTATATTTTTTTTATGTTTTCTTTTAGTGTCATTTGTGACTAATTTTCTTGTTAGTTAGGGCTAACTTGAAGCCCTAAACATGAAGTTAGTCTATAATTATTTTTAGTAAAGTATTTTATTTTTGTATGATGAAATTAATTGTCTCCATTTAAATTATATTATATTTATTTTGTTTCTTTCATTGGCGATCTTAGGAGTATATTTTTAGGATTGTGTTGTAAGGATATAAACCACACATCATATAGGAATATTCTTAATTTGCAACAATCAATTGCTTATGAACCAATTGGCGAATATTAATTCACAAATACCTAGTATAGACATCATGTTCTAGGATTTATGTACTATTCATATTCTTCTAGTATTTAATTATTCTAATTATTAAACCTAAGTAGACATCATGCTAGGTTATAATTAGGAATACACACATTTACATAGACACCATGCGATTTACATACTATCTAAGGAAGAATCTATACGACTTGAGTTAATCATACTTTTTCGTGAATGTTTTCATCATGCATTAATATTATTATGCTTCATTTATTTTTTCATAGATTGAAGGATTGTTTAATGGTGGACAGGATGTCCTAGCTAAGTTTTCTCTTATTGATTTTCCTTATTGAATTTATTTTCTTATTGCAATTAAGTTTCAAACCCAATTGTGAAAACCCCTTTCATTTAATTTAATTGTTTAAATAAACTTCAAATTTAAGGTAAGATAATAACTCCCTATGGAATCGACTCTCACTTGTTGTTGTACTCAGTCAAACGATTTGTGCATTTGCAAGGTTTAAAATTTGGTTAATTAAAAAATTAACCAACACTATGACCATTATGCACTTCGGGATCCATTTCAACCATCAGAAAAGGCAAGCAAAATAATAGTTCAAGAGATCATGAGTGACTCTACTCAATACATGAGCCCCATGAATCTCAACACCCTTTTGGCCTTGGATTCCATCATCAACTGATCACACAATATTACAATTCAATTTGCTATCAACCCCTTTGTTCATTTCCAAAGTCGTGTTTAATTTAATAGATTATATTGAGATTGATATTTAAAGTTTATTTATGATAAGAAAACATTGTACTCCAGTTTCTTTACCAATAATTATTCAAGATAAAAAATTTCGATTAATCCATTTCATCTTTGTTTATGCTTCTCGTTTGTTTTATTAGATTGAACGGATATGACTTAACACTAATAGTGAAAACATCAAACAACCTAGTAAATATAGATAGAAGAGTATATTGATAGTATATGTAATAAAATCAAATCTATATATTATTTTTATGAGAATAAGCATCCACTGCTATAATTTTCCGAAACTATGATTGTCTAAATGTCAACAATGCATGTACTTAAAATTTTCTAAAGCAGTCCTCAATCTGAGCTTGTGGTTACAAATGTTTCAAGGTGCACTTCATCTTTGGTTTTCAAATATCATTTAAAAAAAAATGTATTTATAAATCTAGAATATGATTTTGAAAGAACAAAATATTTTCACTATGTGACTTAGATAACACTTGACCTCCCACTTAAAGCAACTGTCTGTTTTGAGTTTTAACCATAGGTAGTTCACAAGTATCATATAGAAGTGCATCAATTAATAAAATTACTTAGATGTTCTATTCAACAAGATCAATAACAAGGTAGTTTTGCCACAGCCTGGTGGACCAAGAAGAGAAGAGCCTGCACACAAAGAACAAAAGTCCATTAATAGTATAACAATAAGCCAATTGAAGAATGCAAAATGCCCTCAATAAAAAAGACCAAGAGTCTGAATTGCTGATTGGGAGCATCTATTGGCTTCTATGCAAATTCTCTCAGCATGTCGCTCTACTTCCATGTCATAATCATCAGATTTGAAACTTCTCCATTTCTACTCTGGATATCTTAAATGATGAAACCAAATATCTCAACAGAACCGATGGATTCTGCTTCTGCATATACTGGATGTACTGCACAATATTTCACTTTGCATCCGGGCTCTCTAGAGGAACCTCGGATGTTGGCTTTGAATTCAAATGAGACATCTACATGGTCACTGTCACGGGCTAGTAGCATCTTCAACCTTCTAGAAAATGAATCAAACCCGAAAAAGAAACCACACCCTAGTAAGATGTGATCTGAGTGAATGGATACTTTGTGGTCAATTATAGAACTATTACTCACTGCGGGAAAAAATTGTTGCCTGTATATTTTTTCGTAGTTTCAAAATATATGGTAATCGCATAAGACATGAAGTCCTGTCATAATCATTATAATCTTCTTCAAAACCAAGAACAGCACATAGTGCAAATCCCATGCATTTCCTCGTAACCCAGGTATCACGAAGCATTTGAATATTGACCGAAGATCCCGAACTTTGATAGCTAATCCCTGCAGGAATTTCACTTCCAGGCACACAAATGCTGATGCTAATTGACATTTTTCTCGTACCCCTGTAACATAAATAACGTAAATGTTATTTCTAATGTGAGAGATAGGAAGGGCAAGAGTGAATCAAAATTTAGGAGAGAAAATAACCTTCTTTGTATGCTGCATCATTAGTAGTAACTCTTCAAAAAAATTGATGACTGCTTTATGATTAACCTTCAGGCAATTAGTAAACATGACATTTAAACGTCTACTTACATTAATGCAGTGCTCAAATTCAGTTGCATCCGGCAATAACTGGCACAACTGCTTGCAATTCGTTGCATCCAAATGTCGTAGACCTGATGGAAGATTTGTTAACGATTGAAGCATATTGCAGTTGTTTAATGTCAGAAATTCCAACCTAGAAAGTTGTTTGATGTTTTTAGGCAAACTCTCTAAAAAGTTTCTGCAAAGCTCTAGAGCTTCCAATGAGGATAAACAACCAATATCTTTTGGGATTTCTGCTTGTAAAGCCCAAATTCTAAGTGGATCCAAGAAATTAACTGAACTAAAATAAGAATTAATAAATGAGCCCAAATTGAGTATAAGTTCAAGTTATATAATAATGTTAAAACAATTAGACAAAAGGTGAATTTGGTGACTATGCAAAGAATAGAAAGAATATTAAAAAAAAAAAAAAAGCAAAAAATATATATTTATATATTTTCTCTAATTGCCATTAGGGTTTGAATCCTCATATATATATATATATACACACACACACACACACACACATTATTCTTCTCCGCTCTCAACAGCAACTTCTCTTCCTTGAAACTCTCATTTATTATTCAAAAAAAATTCTCATCTCCATTAACAAAGTAAAACTCTCCAACCATAACAAAATTGAAGATTAAGGTCGTTTGTAAACCGGGTAGTTTTCTATCTTCTTCATTTTCTTTTATTAATATTAGAAACCTTTTAGTATTTTGGACTTATGAGATCATATTGTTATGTTTAAAATTTTTTCAAAATAAGGATAAAATTTTATAGAATTCTTAGGAGAAACAGAGGCTACTGGATCATTTTATTTTCTAGTAGACCTGTCAATTTAGTGTAATTGTTTGAATAGACAAATAAGGTATAAAACTATGAAATTTGGTATGAATGCTCCTTAGGTGTTAGGTTATATTTTGGAAAATTTCATGATCAAAAGATAATTATGTAGTTAATTATGAATTTTTGTTTACCTCTGACTCTATAAAATAAAAATCTGGACAATACTAAACTAGGTTGAATTTTTGGACATGCAATTTATGTTATTTTAGTGTAATTAAACTTTTGTATATCCAATATGAGTTTTCTATAAGCCATTAAATTTTGAAGGATTTTTATTAAGTGGTTTATTTTTAAAAATTCGGACATCAAGAGTTGTTCAGTTTCAAAACTGACGTCAAAACAGTATTAGTTTGGACTCGAATGTTTACATCGATAGATTAACCATGGTATTTAAGGCCGAAAATTTTTATGGTACTTGTTCTGAGTCCTTAGAACATATATATATGCATTTCCGGGACAATTGGTCTCATACACGATTTATTAAAAATGTAGAAGTTAGACTACATCATTGAAGCAGTGTTGACAGTAGGAGATTTTAATGGTATTGGGACTTAGATTAAGTTAGTAAGTTATAATTTCATAGAAATTTATGAGTTTTGTGATGTGATTTTGATGTTGATAAGAAGGAGTAAATTCATAAAGTTATTTTCTATACTGGGATAAACAGAAGAGGTAAGTAAACCTTATACATTACCTTAATACATATGTGTTCAATTTCAAAAATATTTTTGATTGATTATTTTAAACAATCAAATAAAATCTTGAGTTTTGCAATGTTACTGTTCATTATATTTTATTTAAATAATTTTGTATCATCAAATACATGTGTTTTATACATTGATCGAATTATATGAATAGTATTATATTTTCTATGTGAAAGTATGAAAGTATTCCTCCATATTTGAAAAGCATGATATGTATTGTTATTGAAATTGTAATGAAAACATTTTGACTCATCTATCTATAGTTCATTTAATTATAATAGCCTAAGCACCGGGATTACAGGTGTTATAATTGTATCATATTGGTCTAAATGGAATATTTATTGTTATGCAACATTAATTGTACAACATTAATTGTATTGGTCTTACACTGAGATTATAGGTGTAAATTGTATTGGCCTTACACTAGAATTATAAGTGTTAATTGTATTGACCTCGCATCGGGATTATAAGTGCTAATTGTATTGATCCTATATCGGGATTACAAGTGTAAATTATATTGGTCTCACACCAAAATTATAGATGTGAATGATATTACGTGATAGGAGCCACTTCCATGTTTGTTTAAATTCATATATGAAATGTTTTTCATTGTTTTGATTTCAATTTAAATAATAAATATTTTATATATCGTATTGTTAAACGTTTTATTGTTTTATTGACTTCAATTTTGAAAATTGATTTTTTTTTAATATTGTATCGTTAAATGTTTTATTGGTATTACTATATTTGTTGTTTTTCAATTACTATAAAATTACAGTTTTATTCTTATTATAAAGCTACTTTATAAAATTTTAATATATTCTTTTGATTATATGTTACATTGTAATGTATAATTTTTATCTATTGAGTTGACGGCTCATCTCTCATTTCTATTATTTTTACAGAGAAGTTGACTTTATTTCTCTTGAGGACAATTTTAAGTTATTGATGTCATTTGGAGAAGGATTTCAATTCGGTTATTGTGGTTATATCCCTTTATTATTAAAGAACCATTTGAGTTGATCTTATTGGTTATGACTTAATTGTAAGGATTGATTTTAAATGATCTTGAATTTGAGTTGTTTATTATTATTATTGAGATGTTGAGAAAATTATGTTATTGAATTAAATATTTCATGAAATTTTCATTAATTGAGTTTTAATCTTAAAGATTTAAGTGAGTGATTAAACATTACATTATATTGATTTTTATAGCTAATTGGGGAGTTACACTGCTAGACTGCAATCATTTAAAGTTAGTTCCCTTAAAAAGTGTAAACCTGATAAAGGAGGTAAGGTTGCCAAACCCCAGCATTCAACACAATCTGATACTTGAAGGTTCTCCAAACATGCTATTGAGGATGGCCATTGACTTATGGCAGATTCGCTTGTTGAGAGCCACATCAAAGATCTTAAACACCCGAAGTTTTCTGGCAATGTTTCAAGTTTCGAGCAACTACAAAGATGTGGTTCAGTTAGAGAGCTCAAATTACACAGGCTACTCGACATCATCTCAAGATATTTGCAATGACACAACGATAGTTGTTTAAGCCCATTCCAATGTTTAATGGAAGAGGGTAGCTCTTTAATTGTTGTTTCACATAAATCAAGAATTTCCCAACATTCCATTTTCTCCAAGATTTCTAGAAAACTCTCAAGTTTGGAGCAACCCTCAAGATTTAGATGATTCAGAGATTTCACCGTACAAATGCTGGTTGCAATACACTTGAGCCTTGTGCACTCTGGCATATCTAACAGAACAAGCTTGTTTAGATTCTGAATTAAAGAACTGATTCTACTCCAGTTCGACATAAAAATAGCCTTCTTATATTGCCCGCAATATGTGGAAATTTTGTGAGATTAATGCAATCACTAAAATCAAGACATTCCAGAGCTTCAAAGTGAATATTACTTGGAAAGCTCCTAAGATTTTCACAACCCATAGGATTTAGATAACAAAGGCTATTGAGATATCAGATTGATGAGTGAATATTAAGCAAGCTTTTGCAATTTTCAAGATTTATCTTCTCAATCAATGGGATGTCTAAGAGGTCAGGGATCTTAATAAGTTGTGGAGAATGACAAAGAATAAGCCACTTCAGTTTTGGTGCTCGCTGTAACAAAATATTGTAACACAGAGTTGGGATAAGTGAATAATTTAACTGTGAACTAATGTATCCATATAATAATTATAGTGAAACATATGCTTGAAGGTTAAATTATACCTTAGTCCCTTCCCAAAGCTGCTCAACATTGCTGTAAGGAAGTACAAGTTCAACAAGCTTCCCTGGATCAGAACTTGATGGTAGTACTTTTAAGGGACATCCATACCATTGGAAAGACCGTAGTTCGTCAGAAATATAATTTAGACCATTAGAAATGTGCACCTTAGAGATATATTTGAAGTCTCGAACCTTTTCATCAATGGAAAAGTAGAATTTGAGAAATCTAAGATTCTTCATTTTCTCAAAGACTAGAGAATTCAAATACATATCCTTTGGTTTAGACATATCTAGGAATATCCCTTGAACTTCGGTAGTCTCCTAACATAAACCAGAGAATAAGTTATACCATAAATTACAAAACAACATCCTGCATTTTTCACAAGTATACATATGGTTAGACACTCACATCATTATTCTTTAGTTTGCAAAGAGCATCCTTTTGTTTCCATAACCTGCTGCAATTGCCTAGTTTGTTGGGTGATTCTTTACGAATAATTTCTCAACCCATTTCTTGTAGTAAATCATGCAATTGTATCCTATCTCTTGATGGTGTTATTAATGACTTGCTAGTGAGAACACTCAAGGAGTAGTAACAATCACCTAGTAGTTTTGCTATATACTCTTTATCTTCCCCTTAAAAAAAAAAAAAAAAAAAAGCAATATCAAGAAAAATATCCGTCTCTTCATAATCTAGTCCATCATAACTAATTTTCAGTACATCATGAATTTCAAGGTTAAGACTTCCTTGTAATTTATCTAATGCACTCCCCACTCTTGTTTGATCTTTCCATTCAAAGATGAACCTAAACACTTTAAGAGCTAGAGGATTTCCTGTAACATAATTACTACCCTATCTATTAACAACTTATAATCTTTAGGAGAATAGTCTTGTTTGAAAGCCCATTTACAAAAGAGTTAAAGAGAATCCATGTATGTTAATGCCTTAACATCGTAAATGTTTTCTACGCCACAGTTATGAAGTACTTGTCTAGCTCTAGTTGTTATAATGATTCCACTTCCTAGACCAAATTGATCAAGCTCTCCGACCAAAATTCCTGATTGTTTCGAGTTATCCACATCGTCAAGAACAATTAAGACTTTTTTCTTTTGAAGCCTACACTTGACAAATGTGGGTACAATATTGGGAGTGCCCAAGTTTAGGATTTCATCTTCCGATATTTTACAAATAATTTCTTTTTGTAAATGTACTAGCCCACCACATTTTTCTAACTCTTTTCTGATGTTTGCAAAGAAACAACCTTCGAATTGACTAGAAAATTGCTCAAAAACAGCTCCAATAATAGTTGTTTTACCAATACCACCCCTTCCCCAAATTCCTACAACTCGGAAATCCATTGTTTCACAATCTAGTAAAGATTTTACTTTCTCAATGCGTGAATTCATTCCAACTAGACCTTCAAAATTACTTGAGGCAATATACCATTCAATATGTTTTAAACATCTTTGACAATTTCATCTACAAGTTTGGATTCAAGCCTATCAAACATAAAGAACAAACAATTAATTTTGTTAATTAGTAACTTCAGATAAGTCACTACTTGAGCAATATAATAAACTATAGCAAATCTTTCCTCCCTTTTTTTTCCCATAAGATTGAATTCTGAATTCTGCATTACAAGAAAATAGAAAAGAGACTAAAATCTTATCCAATTGTATATTAAGGGGTCGTTTGCTTGTTCCATTTAAGACTTAATAGTGCTGAATTGTACTTATTAAATTATTTTCATTTGTTTTTTTAAGTAGTCAAACCACTTATAACTACCCAATAATGACTGAAAAAATTACGTAAGAATTTTTAACTTTTCACTTAATTACAGATCAATTAGTAACATTTAAAAGTTTTTACTCTAAATCTATCATCCCAAAATAACATAATTTCAAATTTATTCTAATTTTATATTACTCAATTTTTTTTTTTTTTTTGGATACTTAAAAAAATATATTTGAAAAAAAAAACATAAATACATCTCATTTCAAATTGTCTTGGAATTAAACTAATATATTTTAATTTACAATTTAAACATTCATTTTTTTGAGTTTTTTCTTAAATATATTAATATGTTTAAATATATAAATATGGTTAATACTATTATATTATTTAATCATATTTTAATTATAAATAAAATATTATTAATATATACATAAAAATGTTTTAGAATTTATTAAATTATTTATTTTTGAATGTTTGTGTTAAATTAATTAAAATTATATAACAAAAAATAGTTAAAAGGGTGTAAATGTCAAACTACTAGTTTTTAAACAATTTTGACTTAAAAAAAATAAATAAGTTTATAATATATTCAGAGGTAAGAAAAAAAATACAAACATGTTATTTAAATTTCAGATTTCAATCACTATTCAGTCTTCAATCTTCAATAGCACTGTTCATTCTTCAAACAAAAAAAAAAAACGACCCCTAAAATTTTAACTAAAATCATTATTAATCAAGTTGCACAAGATAGATTATGAGTCAAGTCTGTCATATCATAAATGTTAATTATCAAGTGTCTTAACATTATTGTTAATTGTCGACAATTAAAAAAAATCCTTGCAAATTCTAAATGAATATAGAACATAATTTACCTAATTGCTGAGAAATTCCATCCACAAAGGTTGGATGCTTTAGTCAAGGCAGCTCTCCATATCTGTTTCTCCTCTTCAGATACAATTTCAAGGTCGACAAAAGCATCCTTGAAACTCCTAGTTTGTTTCATATGTCAGATGGATTTACATGATAAAAGACAGGCACAACGATTTGCTTCTTTTTTCCTTTGCATTCGAGAATCTTTACAAGTTCACACAAGCACCATTTAGAACATGCATAGTCTTTTGAGAAAATCACTAAAGAAATTCTTGATTCTTCAATTGCACTTGAAATCACCGGTCATATTCCAGTCACCTCACTGAAGTTTTTTATCAACAAAGAAGTCAATTTTTTTAAGGGATAGGGCATCACGTAAGTGGCTTATGAAACTGTCACGGATATCTTCCCCTCGAAATCTGACATAGGGATCATACTTTCCTCCATGTGTGACTGTGGACGATGAAGAAGTTGATGATGCAGGCCCCATTGATCAGAAAACCTACAAGACTTTTGCCACAAAGACTACAGGAAATAACAAAATGATGTATCTTTCAAATAGTTGCGTCACTTGATTATGAAAAAAAATAAACTAGTGGTAGGCAATTTCTTGCCTCCTCCGTCCAACTTTCCTCTTGAGACTCTCAATTAATTTATTACATTTTGTTACCTAAGAATGTTGAGCTCCATCATTTACAAGATTGCAATCGAATATTGATTCCATCGTTCCTTTGAATTTCTTGGAATTTATTTTGTGTAGACTCTTGCCAGTCTGAAAAGTTTCGCAATCAGACTAGATTCAAAAGACATCATGAGAAATCTAATAAAAGTGAATGTCTACTTTTTGATTAGATTTCATCTAAGAAACAAATTTCAAGACGAAATTGAGAAGAAAATATCTTCCATTTAGTTGGCAACTAACACTAGTCACTCCTCAAGCCCCTCAAAACCCAATGTAGGGGCATCAAACCTAAAATGTCTTAATTAAAACTGCATGATACCTTAACAACGAAAAACCAACTAAAAAATGCTCAAAGCTTCAACAATTCCACCAACCAATGAAAAAAACTCAAGGCAACGTCAATACATGAACAAGATCAAACACCAAAGCACCAAAAACACAACTAAACTCTTCTCAGCTCCATACCAATAACCCATCTCACAAACATCATAAAAACTCCTAAAGCATAATAAAAATTCAATCGTTCCTCCAACCATCAATGAAACAAACAAATCAAACAACAAAACCCCCACCTTTTATTTATCAAAACTTGATAAATTCAAGCAACAAGAGACAATAACACAAAAAACCAAGATCAACCCACAAAAACCCACAATCCAAAAACCAAAAACAAATCAAAGAACAACACAAAGCTGATAAACTGGGTCGGATACATATAGCTCAACACAGCATGTCAAATGAAGAAATACTCAAAACAAATTAAAAACAAAGGAAAAAAATAAAAAAGTAAGCAAGCACAACCCAAGATTGGTACCTTTGGTTGGTCTAGACAAAGCTCCGTGTAAACACAATACTAAGAGCAAGCTGGGGAGAAAAAGAGCTGGTATGATGTTTAGAAGAAAAGTTTGACTTCGTGAGTCAAGCAATAAAATGAATGTCCAATATTTCTCAAAAAAAAAAAAAATGACTGTCCAATAGTAGGCGATAGACAGTTTTTAACTTTCCATTTTCTTTTTTGCCTTCTCAATTGACACTTAATAGTGATAATTACATTGGAAAACGGAGAAATCTATTTTAATACAGTATCCACTTATCATTTGTGACTTCTTTTTTTTTTAGAATTGTGTTTTGCTTTAGAATGATAATGAGAAAAGGGCCCATTTGATTCATTAGGTGATTTTCTTTTTTTTTTGTTTTTTTCCGATAATTGATACAAGTTCAAGAATCAATCAGAACTAAACAGAATTTAACTTTAAGGTGCAACCAGAAGAACAACTCCTTTATAGAAGGAAGCACCTTACATATAGATGAAGGGAGATTCACACGAAAGTAGAAAGACAACCTATATAATTATTTAGTGGGAGAAAGGTTGTGGGGTTTAAAACCGAGCACTAAGACACGAGGTTAGTGTGCTTTAACAAACGCAACCACTAACCTGCTACATTAGACGGGTTTGATGGATGATAGTTTAGCAATTCTTTCTGTGTAGTATGTTGCTATGGATATGTAGTCTAAAATTTGGCCTCTTTGGCAATGGACTTTGACAATTATAGATAGTACCATGATTAATTTTTTATTGTTGTGCTTTGTGTGTGTGTGTGTGTGCGTGCTTTTTTTCCTGTGTATTTGTATGCATATTTTTGTTAAGTAATGTGTGCCTACATCATAAAAGCACTTTAGACTTTCGATTGCAATGCTTTCTCCAATTTCAACATATTCATCTAGGAGATGGGTCAGACAATCATATGCAAACACTTGCACAATTGCTATCATTTTTTGTAAAGGACTCAACCCGTCTTTTCCAATTGCGTCTACCTTTTGTATAAAATAATCACCATAATCATCGTAAAATAGGTGGTATGCTAGTCCATCGACATAAATTAACTAATATTACTTTATATGATTCATGAAAAATAACTCAATAAAAGAGTCAAGAATTTACTAAACATATAAGAAAAAATCAATATAATTAAATATAATCAAATAACAACATTGATTTCATTAACAGATATTTGAAAAAGAAAAAAAAAAGGATAAAAAAACCATGCAAATAAGGGTTTTGTAATGAAATTAAAATAATAAAACATAAAATAAAACTTACAAGATGAGTTTGATTGAATTGATAAGATTTTGTATTATGAAGTTGAAACTTGCTTGTGGTTAATGATTATGAAAATATTGTGGTTAAGGAAAAAAAATATATTAACACATCATCAAAGTGTGTATTTTAAATCAAGCATTGGAGAACCGTTTTTAATTTGATTGTCTATTGAATGATATTTATGTCATGTAGGATGATGGAAACTCAGAAAGCAAGCAAGTCATTCATCAAAATTTTGCATAAGGGATATTTTTGGAACACCATATTTTTTTATCAAAAAAGGGTTATGAGGCGTGCCATGCATCTTTGGAAAGATCAGAGTCTCAAGTTCTTTTTGACAATTTAAAGCATGTCATTTGAAGACTCTAAGAGAAAATTATGACCGAATATATTTTAGTGGTCTATATTCAACATGTCTCGAGATTTGAACAGTTTGTCTTTAATTCTTTGAATCTTTGTCAACTAAGTTTTTATTCTTTCTTGTTGTTAGTTGTTTACTTTTATTTTCTTCTATTTCCCATAGTTGAAAGGTTGTTCCAAAAGTGTCTTGTCAACTAAGTTTTTATTATTTTTTGTTGTTAGTTGTTTGCATTTATTTTCTCCTATTTTCCATGCTTAGAGGGTTATTCCAAAAGTATCTATAAATATTAGACTCATGTCAAAAAAAAAAAAAAAGGACGAATTATGAGTTTAAGGTGATGGAATGAGAGTTTTCTCTCTTTGTTCTTCAAAAACCCGTAATCTTATCAAGTTATAGTTGTGGTGATCGAAATCATGATCTTATCAAGCCATGCTTGTGGTGATTGAAATTTTGATCTTATTAAGCTATGTTTGTGGCAATCGAAATCATGATCTTATCAAGCTATACTTATGGCGATCGAAACCACGATGTATCTCCCACATTCTTATCTATATCTTAAGAGTGGCGTCAATATTATTTTTATCATAATTTTGGTTTTTAGTTATCATATATTCAAAGAGTCAAAATTCTTTATAATTTTGGTTCTTCAATGACATAACCAATTGATCAAAGTTTTTCTTTTTCTTTTTTTTTTTTTAAATATTAACTTATTTTAATCTTTCTTGGGGTTATGTTTTAATTTAATTATGGATATCATATCATTATATACAAAATTCTCATCAATTGGTACAGAGCGTTGGATATTAATTCAGGTTTGAGTTATTAATTTAATTTTTTATTGTTTCTATTTTTCTTTTAATTATCGCAACGTCAATATTCTGTTGTTTTGCATACTACTATGTCTTTTCCACACCATATCAAGTCTATTTTCACATTCACTTATTTGATTTTTTTTTTGTTTTATTTTTTTTTCGTTTGATTAAAAATAAGTGAAAAAAAAATGTGAAACATGTGAGTGATTGGAATGAAACACGTAAAGGAGTGCTGTGAGGATTTTCTAATATTCTTTTCAGGTTTCAATTCCATTTTCGAACAACCATAAAGATGGGTCACAAGTTAAGGATAAATCATTTTGAGGAAAGAAATAATGATGGAAACCCAAGAAGTAAGCAAGTCATTCATCAAGATTCTGCACAAAGGATATTTTTAGGACACCATATCTTTTGATAAAAAAAAAAAGAGTATGAGGCACCATATGTCTTTGGAAAGATTAGAGTCTCAACTTCTTTTCAACATTTTGAAGCATGTTATTTGAAGATTTCTAGAGAAAGTTATGATCGAATACATTTTAGTGGTCTATATTCAATAGGTCTCGAGATTTGAAGAGTTTGTCTTTAATTCTTTGAATCCTTATCAATTATTTTATTATTTCTTGTTGTTACTTGCATTTATTTTCTTCTATTTCTCATGCTTGGAGGGTTGTTCCAAGAGTGTCTTGTCAACTAAATTTTTATTATTTCTTGTTGTTAATTGCTTGCATTTATTTTCTTCTATTTCCCATGCTTGGAGGATTGATCCAAGAGTGTCTTGTCAACTAAGTTTGTTGTTAGTTCCTCGCATTTATTTTCTCTTGTTTCCCATGCTTGGAAAGTTGTTCCAAGAGTATCTATGAATATTAGACTCATGTAAAAAAAATATATATATAATAAAAAAAGGACGAATTATTTATGAGTTTGAGTTGATGGAATAAGAGTTCTCTCTTTATTCTTCAAGAACATATGGTGTTTTCAAGTTATGCTTGTAGCGATTGAAATCATGATCTTATCAAGTTATGCTTGTGGCGATCAAAATCATGATCTTATCATGTTATGTTTGTGGTGATCGAAATCATGATCTTATCAAGCTATGTTTGTGGCGATCGAAATCATGATCTTATCAAGCTATGCTTATAATGGTGTTATCAAGTTATACTTGTAGTAATTGAAATCATGATCTTATCAAATTATGCTTGTGGCGATCGAAATCATGATCTTATCATGTTATGTTTGTGGTGATCGAAATCATGATCTTATCAAGCTATGTTTGTGACGATCGAAATCGTGATCTTATCAAGCTATGCTTATAGCAATCGAAACCATGACTTAAATCTTACTTTCTCATCTATGTCTTGGGAGTGGTATTAATATCATTCTTGTCATAATTTTGGTTCTTAGTTATCATATATTAAATGGATCAAAGTTTTTTTAATAATTTTGGTTCTTAAATGACATAACCAATGGATCAATTTTTTTTTATATAAACTTATTTTAATCTTTTTTGAGATTGTGTTTCAATTTAATTGTGAGTGTTGTATCATTATATACAGGATTCGTATCATAGGAAGCAAGTCTCATGACATAACATTTAAAAAAATAAAAATACAATCTATTATAATATTGAAAATAGTCAAAATCTTTTGACAATTTTCTTGCCTCTTTCCTATGACTTTCTCGAAATTCATTTAAAAAAATAAAAATACAATCTATTATAGTATTGAAAATAGTCAAAATCTTTTGACAATTTTCTTGCCTCTTTCCTATGACTTTCTCGAAAATTCCTTTGTTTTCTTGTAAGCAAAAAATTTCTAAATAGAAAATTTATGGTTTTTTATAAAAATGAAGTTTTGGGATGTTTTTCTTTTTTTTTCTTTTCTTTTCTTTTCTTTTCCTTTTAAATCAAATGTTTTTCTACTATATATGCATGCACATTTATAACTGAAACACCCTAGAAGGTTGTAGTATCAATTTGGAAGAATACAAAATCATTAAAGCATAGAGAGTCAAAAAAAAATTAAAAAGTTAAGGTTAATTTTTCTTGTGGGTTACAATTTCCACCCCCAAAAAAAATAAATAAATATATAACTAACACAAAACTTGATGATAAATAATGAATGCATAAGCAAAGTTGGGTAATGATAACTTCTGACCTAAAGGGGCGTAATAATATCTAAAGACAATCAATCAATTGGACGTGAAAAAAATAGAAAAGATAAATGTCAAATAACTGAATGAATAAATTTATTAGTGATTTGCGAGTTTAATTCTAATTTTGTAAGCATTAATCTCCACCCTAAAGACATGTATTCATTGCAACGGCAACGTTTTTGTGGCTTTAACTGGCTTTTTGAACATGTATTTGAAATTAATTTTTAATATATATATATATATATATTTTGTTTAAAGAAAACCAGCTAAAAGGTTTTTTTGGTAGAAACTTTGAATAATATGATGTTTGAAAAAATGAACTCGGAAAAAACAAATAAATAAATAAAATTTCATTTACTTGACAAATAGCACCAAATATACTGAAAATCAACTCAAACATTAGTGTAAAAATATATATTTCGAAGTGTAGGAAGAAGGCATAACAACAATCAAACACACTAGTGCTCTCTTAGGACTTTTGTCGAACACTTGATGGACAACTCCTAACAACACTAATAACACCCAAAATCTTGTTTGAATGGTCACACAAATACAACAAGTAACACAATATAATGGCAACAACACAATAAAACTAATAGCAAATCAACCATAACACAACACAAGAGATTTTTACATGGTTCATCAATATGGCTACATCCACAGAGGTCATTGATTTCACTAGTATGAAAGATAATAAGGTTATATGAGATTATCTATATCTCCAATCTATCTTCTCCTTCTAGCTCTCAATCTTTCAACCTCACAAGCTCTCAATGTTAGGGTTTCTTTATTCTCTCAATTTGTAGAGACACACAACACTCTCACAAATTAGACACACTCCTCTCTTACAACTCTCTCAATAATAAAAATATATATTAAGAGACTTTTTAGAATTATAACAAAGCCCATCAAACATAAAATTACAAAATAGCCCCAAACAACTATACATATAGAGTTACATTTGAAACATACATCAACGATCTCCACCTTGTCAAAAAGAAACTTCAACCCTTGGAAATTATTGGATAACACACCTCCACCTTGAAAAGAAATCCCCCGTTCTTAACACACCTCAAGTGGTGAGGTGACCACTTGAAATCAACAAGAGCAAATGTTTAACAAACGCAAGCAATACTCAAACTTGTCTCTTGAAACCGGTTTGGTAAGCATATTGGATGCGTTTTCGTCCGTGTGAACCTTTTCAATAAAGACTTCACCTGAAGCAATCCAATCTCTTATTCTATGGAACCGAATGTCAATGTTGACAGGACCCGACCTGAATTCCCTATAACGAATCCAGCGGTCTCATCAGGCATCCCACGAAACCCTTCTATAGTCTATCTAGTTAAGACCTAAAAGGATGTCGCGGAGCGAACCCTTAATTTTTTATCTTTTGCTAAATATATGAAACATAAACTTTCAAAAACATAATTTAAGAGTATCATCACAAATATTCAAGTATGTAAAACATATATGCAACTAATTATTAAAAACTTGATATATAATACCATCACGCATCATCTTAACATAAAAAGTTCTACCACATTTGTTCAAAATCAAAATATGCACAAACACATGATTTATATCCAAATCAAAATAATCATAAAAGTAACTTTGTCGCATCGTCAATTGTTTTTGGCCCACCTAATCCAAATAAGGAGAACAGGGTATCCTGATCGCTTGTTCCTGCACCTGGGGAAATTTTTATAACATAAAACCAAAAATGTTGTGAGGTACAGAAGCTCAGTGAGTGTGTAAACGTTTCTATTTAAATTAACCTTTATAAAATCTACCTCCCGAAAAGCATTTAAAAAACATTTTTATTTAAAACAATTTCATTTCTAAAACTTGTGTTTTATAAAACTTACTATACAATTTCAAAAACTTGTGCTAAATTAAGTTTATAAAGTACTAAACCATTTCATAAATTTTCGAGTATAGCTAAAACCTTTTCTTTTCTAAAATTCACTTTTTAGTGGTATATTTTTCTTTCTAAAAATGCACTAATGAGGACCCAAGAGAGGCTACAACCACATGACGACTAATCTAGCGCTGCTCAATATGGGGCCATGTGGCGTAAAAACTAGCATCGCATATCATGACAAAACTACAAAGACATCTTGTTACCATACAACAGAATTTTACATCATACATCGCATAACGAGATAATACCCCATAAGTGTAAAGGGTAGCACAATAGATACAACGGACTCAATCCCTCCGATGTTAGTGACATGCCCTCCCAACACTTGCCATACACTGCGAGGTATACTAGTCAGGTCTGAATCTATAAGGTCTATAAACTTGGATAATTCACTAGCCTTTGAAAACTATTTTCTTACATCATTCAATTTAAATTTTTTTCATTCTATAAACATAAAAATATGCTAACATATTGCATAACAAAAAAAATTTCTTTTCAACTAGAGCATAAAATCATTTATCAGTTAATAGGATTTATGTAAACTTATAAAATGCTTACAAACTAAGCTAAAATGTATTTAACATTAATGGAAAATGTTTTCACACTCACAGCTTACTTCTAAATTCACTAATAATCGCTCTTCTGCGCCCTCTTAAGCTCGCTGCATCACCTACACTTAATACAAATGAGATCTCCGTTTAGAACGTACAAGTATATCAAACACCTCAATCCCAAGCCAATTTTCTTGTTAATACGGCTTATAATTTCATCCTAACTATAATGGACTGCAACGCTGCTCAGTCCAGCCGAGCTATGAGCTCCAATCAATTCGTCCAACTCATCCCTTTCTACGAATTGCTACCTTTTTCCAGTTGAGCCCGATCCACAGGTACTGCCCAGCTCGCCCCTTACGAGCCGTTGCCTTAGTCCAACTCAGATAGACATTCTAACAGGCTGTGGCATCACCCAACTATCCTTACGAGCTACCGCTCTAGCCCAATTCGGACAGGTGTGATGGAGGGGAACGGGCATCACCAAACTCCCTCTTTGCAAGCTCACACTCCAGTCTAGCTTGATAGGCGTTGAAAAAAGGTTGTGGGTATCACCCAGCTCGCACTTCGCGAGCTCCTACCCTAACTCATACGTACTAAATCCTAACATTTTTTTCTAGGTTTTTATACTAACAACCACATCTATAACAATGGCTTAACATTTAGTACACTAATGACCAATATATGATCGCTCACATCCTCAGAACTTATTTCAACTCTAATATCACATTTTCATTTCACACAAGGAAAATTTGTGAGATCTCACACTTACCTTGCCAATTCAATCTTCAAATTGACCAATACGACTACTGCTTTTTTTGCGTACTTTTGATCGTGAGCTCCCTTTCAAACCAAATGATATGCAGATGCTAGAAATACTCACAATCAATTTAAAATCCACAAGATAGCAAGCTTACCTTACTTTTTTCTCTTGGCAAAAAACTTCCTCCTTAGCTGAGCTCCTCCTTCTCTTATAACGTTCCCCTCTTGATTCACTCTTATGCTTCTCTCAAAATGACTCTCAAATGATCAGAATAAATCAGATCTGGCTTGCTCTCGACCACAACTCTTTCTCTCTCAAGAATGGTTGAATGCCTCTTCTTTCTCTCTCAATCTCTCTTTTCGATTCTTTTCTCATGACAAGGCCACTCCACTTTATATAGATCTCCCAAATTAGAGGATTCCATGTGTCATCCTCTCTTTGGTCCATTTTGTTTCACATAGATTGTACCTCTTTATGAGATCTCATTAATTCCATGTAATACTCACATATAATTCTGGTGTGCTTGGCTATGAAAAATATCTTCTTTGCCCCTTAAAAATTTAAATTTTTATTTTAGCCCATATAAATTTCAAAAATATTCTATGGTCATTAAATCTTCAATCTGACCACAAAACACTCTAATTGGGTATATTATCTCTCTATTTCATACTAAAAGAAATTCTTATAAATTTACATTCATGCCATTCTCTAAAAATGACCTTTTATTTTCATAGTTAAAATATACTTAATGTATTTCGTCTATAGTACTGAGTTTAGAAAAATGGTGTTAGAAATGTGTTTGGTTCTTGCATGGAACACTTGATTCTTAGTTCAAGCAATGACACTTTGACTATCACACTTAAGCAATATCATATTTTACTTAACTCTCATATCATTCACCAAACTCCTTAATCAAATTGCTTCCTTTGATGCTTCCGTAATTGTCATATATTCCGCTTCGATAGTAGACAAAGCATAATAGGTTGTAGCATAGATGTCCAACTAATTGGCCCACCTGCTTATGTAAATACATGCCCTATCATAGGCCTCTTTTTTGTCTAAGTCACCTGCATTGTCGAAATCAACAAATCCAACAACATTAGTTTCATCATGTTTTCTTTCAAACATAATTCTCAACTCCTTAGCACCCTTCAAGTATCTCAACACCCATTTAATGGCCTTCCAATGTTCTTTACTCGAATTTTCCATGTACTTAGAGACCACATTAACGGCTTGGGAGATCTCAGGTTTTGTACATACTATGGCATACATCAAACAACCAACCGCATTTGCATACGACACCTTTATCATCTCTTCTATCTTAGATTTGGTAGAAGGACATTGCTTTGCACTCAATGCAAAATGTGAAGCAAGTAGAGTAGACACAGCTTTAGCATCAAGCATGCTAAACTTCTCAATCACTTTTTGAATGTACCTCTTTTGAGATAACCACAACTTTTCCACTTTCTGATCTCTTTTAATCGCCATTCTAAGGATCTTTTTAGCAACTCCAAGATCCTTCATGTCAAATTCTCTACCTAATGATTCTTTGAGTTCATCAATTTTCGACATATCTCGACATGCTATAAGTATATCATCCACATACAATATCAATAAAATAGTTGTACCATCATCAAACACATGAGAATAAACACAACAATCAAACTCACTTCTCTTGTAGCCAAACTTCAACATATAAGAGTCAAAGCGCTTATACCATTGTCATGGAGATTGCTTGAGTCCATAAAGAGACTTCTTCAATCAACAAATAAGGTTCTCCTTTCCAACTTCTTTAAACCCTTCCAGTTGAGCCATATAAATGACTTCTTCCAAATCTCCATCAAGAAACGCCATTTTCACATCAAGTTGCTCTAACTTCATGTCATATTGAGCTACCAAGGCTAACAATACTTGGAAAGATGAGAAATTTTCATTGTAATCAATGACTTCCTTTTATGAGTAGCCTTTAGCAACCAACCTTGCTTTAAACTTTGATGCTTCATTCTCATGCATGCTTTCTTTCTTCCTAAATACCATTTACAACCAACAAGTTTTCAATCTTTAAGCTTAGGAACTAACTCCCAAACAGAGTTCTTTTGTAGAGATTCCATCTCTTCCATCATAGCTTTTACCCAATTTTCTCCATCATAACAAGCAACGACTTCATGAAATATAATTGGATCTCCCTCACTAGCCATAAGTGCAAAATGCACTTCCTCATTTTCATCATCCCAACCATACATTTGTGGTAGCTTTATGGTCCTCGTTGGCTTTCCTTGTGCTATGGATCTTTTCTTCATGGATCTCTTCTTGATGAATCTCTTTTAATTACACCTTTTGACTTTCTCTATCACTAAATTTTGTAGTAATAGGAATTTCGATGACAACTCCCTTTTCACCATCACTTTTCTTGAATTCTCCCATCAGTATAGAGGCTTTATCGAAAACCACATCTCTATTTAGAACCTTTTTTTTTGTTGGTCATATTATAAAGCTTGAATCCCTTCACTTCTTTCTCAAACCCTGAGAAATATACATTAAAGTAACTTTGATTGTAGCTTGTCTTTCTCATCAGTTAGGATAAGAGCATATGTCTTGCATCCGAAGACTTTCTTTGAGTAGTCAACTTCCATGCCCATCCATACTTCTTCCGCTGATTTAAACTTAAGTACCTTTAATAGTGAATAACCAAATAACAAGCATGGTTTACCGCTTCCGGCCAAAAGGATTTGGGCAACCCCACATAAAGTCTCATGCATCTAGCTCTCTCTAAAAGAGTCTTATTTATCCTCTCCACAACATCATTTTCTTAAGGATTTTTCTTCACAGTGAAATGTGTAATGATGCCTTCAAGTTTGCAAAACTTAACGAATTTGTTATTTCGACATTCACCTCCATTGTCACTTCTCAAATATTGATTTTTCTTCTTGTTTGTTCTTCACATCCACCTTCCATTCCTTGAACTTGTCAATGACCTCAAATTTTTTCTTCAAGAAGCATACTCAAACTTTTCTAGAAAAATCATCTATGAATATAACAAAGTAGCCAGCTCCACCATTTCATCTAATTGGTTCCAGTGCCCACACATCAGAGTATATGTAATCAAACAATCCCTTACTTCCATTTTCCTTATTTGGAACTTTGAAGCTCACGTTGCTTTGCTTTCCCATAACACAATACTTACAAAATCCTACCTTGCATGACCCCACACCTTTCAATAATTTCCACCGATGTAGTTCTTGCAATACTCTCTCAGTCATGTGCCCCAACCTTAAATGCCAAAGTTGAGTTTCATCTTTTCAAGTTTCTTTTTCTATAGAGATAGTCGTTCCACCTAAAATTATTTTTCCTAAAATCTTGTAAAAATTGTTGTCTAATTTAGTACTTCACATCATCACCATAGATCCTTTTAACACCTTGATAACACCATTCTTTGCCGAAAAAGAACATCCATTTGCATTAAGTGTGCCTAGTGATATCAAATTCTTTTTTAAGTGTTGGAACATGTCTCACACTACCGAAGGTTTTCACAATCCTATCAAACATCTTGATCTTGATTGTACCAATCTTAATGACCTTGTAACTTACATTGTTACCCATTAGGACTTCACTTTCACTTTGCGACTCATAGGTGTCAAACCATTCACAATTTGCACACATGTGGAAAAAGCACCCAGATGAAGAATCTACAACATGTCAGGAGCATGACTAGTAGAACCCACAGCCAAGAGTTCACCACAACCTTCGAAACTCTAACCTAAGGATGCATTACCTTCGGATGCACCACAACCTTTGGATGCAACATTCGCCGTAGAGCTTGTCTCGGCTTTCTTGCCTTTTTTAATCTCCACTTTGAGCTTTCTACACTCCAGCTTATAATGCCATTTCTTACGACCACCATAGCACTTCACATTTTCCTTTCTAGACTTCGATCTAAAGTTCTTCATCGACCTACTTCTTTCTTTTGTTCGATCACACTCATTAGACTTCTTCACCAAGAGTCCTTCTCTTTGAGCTTCCCTCTCACTTGCCTTGTCCAATTCACATAAGAAATTATATCGAAAACAACCGCATCAAATTCAAGAGTTTCCTTGTCAAACAATAAAGTAGTCCTAAAATGCTTGAAGGAATCCGGTAAAGACCTCAACAACATTAGAGCTTTATCAACCTCATCATACTTCACATTAACTTGTGTTACATCACTAATACACCAGTTAAACTCATTCAAGTGTGCCATCACATCTTCGCCCTTCTTCATTTTTAGACCAAAAAGTTGATCTTTTAGAGTCAATTTGTTGGACAAAGATTTTTCCATGTAGAACTTCTCTAGCTTCTCCTATATGTCCTTAGCACTTTTCTCTTTCATGACATTACAAATCACTTCATCAGAAAGGTGCCACTCTATAAAACTCATAGCCTTCTCATTGAATATATTCCATGACTCCAAAAACATATCTCTAGGCTTGGATTCAACTCCTGAAATAGTAAAAAACAATTCTTGTTGGATGAAGATATTCTTCATCTTTCTTTGTCATAATGTAAAGTTTGATTTTCCATCAAATGGCTTCACTTCAAACTTCACGCCACTAGAGCTTCTGGACATTGTGTTACTCATCTCAGCCATACAAACAATCTTGTCTAACCTAGTGCTCTGATACCACTTGTAGGAGGTATGCACAACAACAATCAAACATATCAGTGCTCTCGTCAAACACTTGATGGACAACTCCTAACAACACTAATAACACCCAAAATCTTGTTTGAATAGCCACATAAATACAACAAGTAATACAATATAATTGCAATAACACAATAAAGCTAAGAGCAAATCAACCACAATACAACACAAGAGATTTTTACATGGTTCACCAATATGGTTACATCCATGGAGATCATCGATTTCACTAGTATAAATATAATAAGGTTACAAGATATTACTCTACCTCCTAGCTATCTTCTCCCTCTAGCTCTCAATCTTTCAACATCACAAGCTCTCAATATTAGGGTTTCTTTATTCTCTAAATTTGTAAAGACATGCAACACTCTCACAAATTAGACACACTCCTCTCTTACAACTCTCTCAATAATACAATAATATATATTTTAAGAAACTTTCTAGAATAATAACAAAGTCCATCTAAGCATGAAATCATAAAATAGCCCCAAACAACTACACACATGAAGTTATATTTGAGACATACATCAACAGGGAGACCTTATCTAAATAGACTTTTAGTAGTTAATCTTTTGGAAATAAACTTTTAGGAGTAGAGCTTTCCGAAAGAAAAATTCTTCATTTGGTTATTTAATTTTGAAAGTTCTTATATAATTAATATATTAAAAAGGGTATATAAAAATTAGGATTAAATGTGTTTATTAAATGTACTTATGGCATCGTTTTTAAAATCCGTTTATGTTTTAAAACAAAAATTGATTAAATCAATTTTCTTAAAGTGTTTTCATTAGAAAACACGAAAATAAAGAGAATGAGTTCTAAGTTATTAAATGTACGTTTGGCAAGGCTTCTCCAGGCTTGCCCTTTATTTACTTTTTTGAAAACCTGTTGACTTGAAATAAAATTCATTCATTCAATTTATTGAAATATTCTCTATATTATCTTTAAATTATAGATTTGGAAAGAAACAGTGTAAAGACTTGCAGGGAAGCCCATCACAACTTATCGAACCTGAGATAATTGCAGAATGAGAAGAGATAATAAGTTGAGGAAAACTCTGGTCAGAGTGCATACCTAAACAAACAAACCAATTTAACTATTTTACGAGGTTGGTTAAATCAGCTAGTAACTGAATCTATTTTGAATAAATTTGGAATGAAACAGAATAAGAAGCCTGTTGATAGTAATATGGTTTTTAAATTGAGACAATTTGATGATTATGATGACAGCTTTAAAAAAATAGATGATTATCACGAACGGTTTCTTTTTCTAAAAATAATTATAAATACAACGTGGTGATATAATGTAACAAATTAAGTCGAAACAAATTTCTGATAATAAAAGTGAGTGCTAGATGTTAGGATCTGGTATGAGTTGTAGTTTGATATTTTATAGCCTTTAAGGTTTCAATAAATACTCCTCCAAAATCATTGTAAAACATCATTCCTCTTGAAAATGGCATCCTCTTCAGTTGCTGGTGTCACAACCCTAGGTGTTGGGCTTTCATGTCTTCTGCTTCTTCTTCTAATCTCACCTGCACATTCATTAACTTGCACTTCCCAGACCTTGAAAAGCAACAAGAAATTCGACCAGTGTGTTGACCTGCCAACCCTGGATGCATACCTACACTACACCTACAATGCCACCAACTCATCACTCTCCATCGCCTTCATGGCCCCTCCAGCAAAACTTCAAGGGTGGGTGGCTTGGGCTATCAACCCGAAAAGCCAAGGCATGATTGGGTCCCAGGCTTTGTTGGCATTCAAGTCTAACAACAACAAAGTTGTTGTCAAAACCTTTGACGTCACATCTTATAGTTCCATCACGGAATCCAAGCTGGCTTTTGAGACTTGGGATTTGAGCGCGGAAGAGAGCTCCAATGGGAACCTGGTGATCTATGGATCCATGAAAGTTGAAGAGAAAGCAAAGAAATTGAACCAAGTATGGCAAGTTGGTGGTGAGGTTATAGATGGTCAGCCAAGAATGCATGATTTTCAACCTGATAATGTCAATTCTAAGGATACCCTTGTTTTGGGCAAAGCAGATGCCACTCCAGGTCCCTCATCTTCACCGCCACAGGCGGCAGATGCCACTCCTCCATCATCATCCTCATCCTCATCCTCATCTTCACCACCACAGGAACCTGCCAAGGGAGGACAACCACTCATCAAATCCAATCCAATGTCCTTATTTTTCGGTTTGCTTCTGTTTATTTCTGGTGTCTTCGTCCATTGATTTGTGCCATGTAGCAAAATTACACCAAATCCATGAAAAAAAAAAATGATCATTTAAAATACCATTACTTATTTACGCTACTTTACTAGATAATTTTATCCATCAATTATATCGTGAGATATGCAATAACTTATGGTGAGACTTGAAGATTTATTTTTCTTTTTAATCAAAACTTTCTAGACAGTGTTTGCATATATTGGATTACTGTTAAAGTTTATTTTCAATTTAATTTAATTTTATACATGAATTATAATTGTATTATCACTTGTTTACATTTCATTATTTGCATATATTTATTTCATAATTATTTCTTAATCTTTTTACTTTAATGTTTTAGGGTTTATTGGTTTTTCCTAGTTAATCAAATCAAATTATTAATCAATAAAATCAATGATAATAATAAGTAATTGTTTGAATGGACCAAATGGGTTTGGACTTCCCACATTAAATCCAAAAAGCTAATGGATGGGTTTGAGTTGAGTAAAATTTGAGTTGATCTATTTATAACTTAACACTAATTCGATTTCATTTGACCTATTAGAGATGTCGTAAACCGATCAACATCCATTAGTCTCATCAACAGCCAGTTACCATGGATCACTAATTAGCATAACCAACTTCTTAAATTGGTTAGGTCAGTTAAATAGGAAGCTAACATGAGTGGATTTGTTAAAAAAAATAGTGATAAATGGCAGAATTTTTTTAAAAAAAATAAAAATGATATGTGAATTAAAAAGATTGCAAGTGACGTGATGAAGATAGCTTTGATAATCATGGAAGCCGATGGAATGTGTGATTCTTTTTCTAGTACTACAACTATTAGTCCAAAACGACGTCGGCTTTCCCTTTATGATCAGCCATTGCTTGGGCTGAACCGGGCTTTTGGCCCAGTTAAAATAAAATAGTGTAATTTTGGGCCTTCGTGTCCAAATAGGATTCTGACTGTTTAGGTTAGTATATAATATTTGTGAAACATTAAAAATGTCTCAAAAATTGTTTCCAAAAAAATGTTTCAAAAATAGTGTAAATTCATTTTTATAAAAAAAAAATGCTATTCATTTTGCTACAAAAATTTAATAATTTTTAATCCGTTTCGAATCTACGAGACATTTCATGTAATCTATAAGAAATATCGCCTATGTGATTTTTTTTTTCTCAAAATTAAAATGGGTTATAATTGATTTAAATTTTATTTACAACTAAAAATAAGTAACTTATATTTTTAAGGCAAAAAAGAATTGTGCTTTTCTATTTTGACAAAAAATTAAATTTGTCCTTTATATTTTTTCCATTAATTGTTGATTTATAAAATTTATAATTGAAGTACATCCTTAAAATTAAAAGGTTTGAAACCAATGAAAATTGTTGAGTGGACAGCACATTAATAGAGTGATATTATTTATAAAAATTAAATTAAATAAAATTAAATAAATGACATTTTTAATACAAAGTTACAGCTACATTTTTTGTTCTCTTTTTAAATGTAGTTCTTATGAAACGTATTTACAAAAGAAATATACCTATAGTTTTAGAGGCGTGAGAATTATTCTCTTTGTCTATAGATACGCCATGCATGTGTTGGTTGGACACAAGACCTTTTACCAAATCGCTGATCCCAGATAAAACCCACCTTACATAATTATGAAGAACACTATCATAAACAGGTTCTGTATCATTATAATTGCTATTTATACTAATTGGAATCTAATCAACCAATTCACAAAAATTGGAAACATTTTAAAGAAAAATTGATGTTTTTAATATAAACAGTAAATTGATATTTATTATAAATGCTTACTGACTATACCATATAGTTTTCATAATAGTAACAAACGCCATAACAATGAACAAATACCAATTTTTATAGCATTTAAATGAATAAAAAGTGACAATCTATGATGATGCAATGGCAAAACACACAACCACCCCTACACCAACACACCCCCCACCAAAACAAAAAAAAAAAGTGTAAAATATATCACATTATTGGTCTTCTCTTCTCAATCATCTTCTCAATATATTCTACCACTTTATCACACCTACCCAAAATCCGCATACATAAATAAAATATTAAAATTAATTAGGAAGGTAGGAAAATCCCGATTTCTCCATCTTATAATTCACATTTTTAATGAAGCCTATCTTAACAAAATTTCGGTAAAACTTCCCCAGTTTCTACAACTTCGCAAAAATATAATTCACTTGCATTTTTAATCTACTAATATCATAACAAAATCTAACACAAGAGAGACTCCGTCTCTTTGCAAAACATCCATACAGCTTAAAACATTATATACTTGACTTTGTGTGTATTATTCGAAATTCAGATGTTTATGTTATATTGATAATTGAACACATATTTAACCACCATTCTCTTTCCTTTATTGTTTTGAATGAACAAAAAACATTCAACCACCACTAATGGGAGGTATAAGGGCTAATTCATCTTTGTCTTTAACAATCACTGACTCATTTGTGTATTCCTCGTTCAAAGCAAGAACCATGCTCCCAAGAAGCTCTTCCAAGCTTGGAAACCTAGCAACAAGCTTGTTCAAGCAGTCTTGAGTGGTACTGCCGGATAACACGTCCAGCGGCAATTCAGTTAGGCCAGTTAAATCTCGAGCTCTGGCAAAGAACAGTACCTTTATTTGAACAGATGCTCTCTCATTCTCCACAGGTTTACAATCTGTAATCTTGGTCTTAATTTCACTCTCCATAACATCCATTGTAGCGACAAGGAAATGTCTCAAACAAAATGGAACATCTCACTGCAATGATAAACAAAATAAAATCAATTTAAAACTATGATAAACGATAATGCCAATAAAAGCTGTTAACTTGATTTAATAAACAGAACAAGAATCAACTTATTTTCATATATCACTGATGTAGACACTCAAGCAAATGGATCTCATAATCACAGATCAAATCAAGCCTATATTAACCTTACAACCTCATGGAGTGAGTTTCGGCACTACTTCTAACAATGGTCAGTTACTTAGATAGGCAATAACAACCAAACAAGAAACTCTCTAGGTTCTATAAGATAAAATCATTGCCAGAGGCTTCTGCAAGAACATACTCATTATCCCCATAATCATTTAAATCGCAAGTAGGTAAAATATTTATTTTGGCATACCAGTAAAGGTTAGATAGTCTACATTTTACATCATCAAAAGCCATCTAATCTTCGCTTCATGTACATGAAAACATAAACGGTTCAGTGTTCTAGGAGGAATGTATCCATTGATATTTTACCAGCCACTTACGAAACAGAACAAAGAACATCCACACTATCATGTAATGTGTACGTCTAGGATGAGTTTGAGCATTCGCTCTAGCCAGTATCCCATACAAGAAACCATTCAGGACCCAAATATAATTTCCCTTAAAGATTTTCAATTTGCTTCTCCTCACTTTCTTCATCATATAAGTAAGGTCTTTGTAAATCCTCTGTTCATGTAAATGAAGACTGGACAACGTAGTCAAATAATACCACGACCTCTAATTGCAATACATAGCAATACAATTTATCATAAACTAATTTCCTAATTCCCATAAAACAAGCCTCATATTACAGTTCTGAAAGTTGATGTAAATAAAATAGGTCTAAAGCATTAAAAGTTGTTCGTATTTGTGTTATGGTAATCAACTTCCTTGTCATAGAGAATTGCAACATTCAAAATCATTAAGAAACATTAAAAATCATCATATATATGTATTTTCCTGGAAAATTGAATAAGAATTACATATAGGTAGGAACACAATGCCGTTGCACCCTCCAATCCCACATCAACCAAATAAAATGAAAAAGCAGACTCATTTTTGGAAATCACACACACCATCTTTCATGTCCATAACTTGTGATGTCATCATACATGAAAGCTTTCAAAACTACAAGAAACATAAAGAATCACCTAATGAAATGACTTTTTTATTTACAATTTTACATGCTCAAGCTAAAGACAAATATATTAACAGAACAACTAGTCATCAAGTTCTAGTGTAGACGAATGGGCAACCGCAAAACACAAATAAAACGCACAAAAAAGTTCGACCACAAGTCTTCATCTGCTCAATGTCATATTACTGATTCGGGCTTCACAATCCAATGTCTAGTGCTAAAGACAAATATATTAACAGAACCACCAGTCATCAAGTTCTAGTGTAGACAAATAGGCAACCGCAAAACACAAATTAAACGCTCACAAAAGCTCCACCCCAAGTCTGCGTTACATCTGTATAATGTCATATTACTGATTCAAGCTTCACAATCCAACATCTAGTGCTGCTCTATTTTCTTCTCAATAATGCAAGACCAAGTAAATATTAAGTGAAACACCTAATTAGCATGAGCCATTTCTCAGATCGGTAGCTTCTAAGACTTGCACTCATGTGCAGAAACCATTCACTGAAACAGAATCCTGGGCTTCTATACAACTCTAATTTATCAAATAAACTAATTAACTAACTAATTTGTCTACTTGACTACAGATCAAAGCACCAAACTAACTCTTAAGTAGCAAAAAATCAAACAGTGAGAACACAGTCAGCAAATGAAGCACCAAAGAATTATTCAAGTGGGTTTCATTTCTTGAGTCACATGAATCAAGAAACTTGAGCTCCCATAAACAAATATACAATAAAAAAAGGTTCTTGATCTAAAAACCACCCATGTCAATTATATCAATTATGACCGTAACTCACGAATCAGCTAAGAGGGTCGTTAAAAGAAGTGACAAATTACATTCAGATACATCATTTGATCTCAAAAAAAATACAATTTTTTTGGAACACAAATAGGCATATCAAAAAAAAAAAATCAGCCACCAAGTTAACAGATACCCAAAAGAAAAATAATAATAATAATAAAGAGAAAGAAGAGAGTTACCGGGAAAGCAGAGAGAGAAGCACCTCGTCTGGCGAAGCGGGTGTTTAGAGAACTTGAAGAGGAAGAAGAAGACAACAACTAAGAGACACACTGATACGTCATTTCACGTATGTGAAAGGCTGTGACGATCACCCAATCTAACACCATATAAAAACTACACTCATTAATATGCGGCATCTGGTTTTAATTATTTTATATGTTATTTCTCTTAAATTATTAATATATCTTTATTAAATTACTTATTAAAGTTTCAATGGTAATTTCATTAGAATAAATTTATTTATTTATAAAAAATTTGAAACATTAATACAAAAAAATTTGTAACTCCAATCAGTTATTACATTGAATTTGGATAATTAATATGAATGAGAGTTATTTAGTGAGTTATATTGAATGGTGGAAAGCCCAATCAAATTATTAAAACATAAATTAGATATTCCAAAGAACCCACAAAATGTGAGGGTGGGTGTAAAACCCACTGTCTCAAAGTGAAGGTAGCGGATTGCAACCTTATCACCACTATTGGTTTTCTTCTCCTTTTTTTTTATTTTATTTTTTTTTGTTTTAAGATATATAATATAATAAAATGAATATCAATTAAATTAATAAATATAATTTGTGCTAAAAATTATGTAACAATATTTACTTAGCTATTTTCTTTTTTACTATGGTTTGATAGTTGGAACAAAATTAGATTTTAATCATCTGACCGTATGAATTAATGACTAACAAATATTTTAATTTAGTAATTTTGTCCTCGTTAACGTTTTTTCATTCAAGTATATTTTTATATCGAAATGCTTTACTAAAATATGAGTCTATAAATCGAGTGACAATACCAATGCCATATAATTTAATTATACAAAAATCACAAATACATAAAAATAAGAGGTCCGACCTTATTTTATTTACCAACTACAATGAACTTACACTTTGCAAGGCTGCAAAGGAGCACCACACAAACAATCATTCCCCACAAACGCCGACGCCGGAAACTTCGCCACCGGTATCTTCCCACAAAGATGATTATAACTCACGTTCAACTTCTCAAGCTGCGACACGGCCGTCGGCAGCTTCCCGAACACCAAATTCCTCGACAAGTCCAAGTACTTCAACCTCTCCACAATCCTCAACCTCCCCATATCAAACTTCAACTTGTTCCCGGAAGCCCAAAACCCCACCAAGTAATCTGTCCGGTTCAGCAACTGGACAGGACTGCCCGATATTTCGTTCTCGGACAAGTCAATGTAGTCGTAGAAATAAGTCTCGGCAGGCTTCCAGTCATCCAGGTTCAGCTTCAGCCCGCATTTCGCCAACTTGAGGGAGAATATTATACGAGACGATGTGACCCATCTCGGGATTTGATTGAGATGGAAGTTGTTGTACGATAAATCGAGTGACTCGATGCCTTTAACGTTCATGACAGGAAAAGGGTCGCTGAGAGAGTTGTGAGAGAGATCGAGATTGAATATTTTCGTCAGGTTTCCGAAACTTTTCGGGACAATTCCGAAGAACCTGTTCCGGGATAAGTCCAAGGTGTCTAGAGCCTGGAATTTTGCAAGAAAATCCGGGATTTTCCCGGAAAGAGAATTGTGACCCAGTTCAAGATATTGAAGCTTTGGTGCTAGTGATTGGATTGATGGAGGAATTTGGCCTGAAATGTTGTTGTATGAGAGTCTCAGGATTCTAAGGTTGGTGAGTGATGAGAAAATATCGGGTATTGTACCAGATAATTTGTTGTGTTCGAGACTTAAAAAGGTTAGTTTTGTAAGTTTTCGGATTCCGGATGGTATGTTACCGGTTAGGAAGTTTTTTCCGAGAACTAGTTGAGTCAATTGAGTTAAGTTGGAGATTGAGGTTGGTATTGGACCGGTGAAGCGGTTTCCGGTAAAACTTAGGGCTTCGAGTTGGGTTAACTTACCGATGGTTTCGGGTATTTGACCTGAAAGCTTGTTGTTTTCTATATAGACGAATTTTAAGTTGGGTAATCCGAATAGAAGATTTGGGAACTTACCAGATATGTTTTGGAGGTTCTGTAGGTAGATACCATCTAAATATTTGAGTTTGGCGAGACTTGGCGAGATTGTGCCCGTTAAGAAATTGTTGGGCTTGTTGGATTGTCCGAGGAGAGATAGTGCCGTGACCCGGTTGTTGGTTAGGCAAGTTATACCTGACCAAGTGCAGCAATCCGTACCTGATTTCCACGAGCTAAGCATGCCGGATGGGTCTTGGGTTATGCCCGATTTGAAGCCCAAGAGACCGGCTTCATCATCCTGGTGGCAGGCGGCTGATGTGGCTTTGAGGGATTGGAGGATGAGGAGGGTGAGGAAGAGGAAGTGGAGAGAAATCAGAGGATTTGAGGGAGAGAGTTTCATGTTTGGGTTTGGGAGTGTGGCCGTGTGGGTGGAATGGAGTGGAAATGGATTTGCTTTAAATGGATTTTATAGGATTCAATGGTTTTGGAGTCCACCCATCAGTGTTTGACCCACCCACATGGAGACATTGAATGAATCGTGTCTCCGATAAGAGAAAATCATATGCAATCAACTGTATTACATATCTTGGCAACCTTTTGTAAAGCAAAAATAATAAACACATTAAAGGAGATCTTAGATCATTTACAAATTCTTTGTTTCGTTTCTCATTTTAAAAATATAATGTTAGAAATCTCAACTTTTTATTTTATATTTTATAATTTAATTTAGTGTATATCAATTAATGTTGATTAAGTTAAATAATATCACTTAGATTGAGATACAATCCAAAATATAAATCAAAATCCCTTTATCTTATTCTTATCATAGAAATATGATTTTTATTAAAATTTTAATAGAATTATGGATTGCTCTTTTATAAATTAAAAGATAACATTTATTTTTAAATTACTCGTCCCTTTACTTTTTTTCATTTCAAATTAAAATCTTAGCATGTTGGTAGTTAAATTAGTGATTATTAAAGAAAAATTTTGAATGATACAATTATATAGTAGTATTGATTTTAGATTTTAGTGAAACTCTCAAGTAAGATTATCTCATTGAATTTAGTGGAAAAGTCCACAGAATTACGGAACAAAACCAAAGTAATAAGTACATATATAAAAAAAAAATTTAAAATTAAAATTTAAAAAAAAAAAGAAAAAAAACAAAAAGAAACCTAAAATAGTAAGTGGGCTTAATCTTCGAATTTAACAGATGAGATGGTGGACTGTAATTGGCCAAGGAGAAACATCCAATGACCTTTTGCTATAGAGGAACATGACCACCAGCCGCAGAGTGAAGCAGACCCCAACAAGTTGACCCGTCAAAAAAGAAAATAGAGTGGATAAGAATTAGGGTTTTGTTGAAAAATAACCCTTTTGAGAAGTTACGAAGGGGTGAAAAGCTTCTATCAAATTTGGTCTGCCTTTATGCCTCCCATTTCATTAAGGGCATTTTTGTTTATTATTGTTCTTTTTTCTGTTACCAAAACCAAAAGGGTTAGTGTTGCAATCCACCTCCTCAAACGGGTTATTTTTGCAATTATTTCTAAGAATTAATGGCTGCTTTCATGACTGGATCTGGGAAGACATCACTTTAATGATTGTGGACCGAACAAGGAGCCACCACTGACCACCGCACCGCCGCAAAGTGGCTCAGTAGCTGGATGCTACAAGTGGTTAAGCCCGCCGGCTAACACTTGGTTTAGTCAAACTCAACTTGGATTACAAAAGCTGTACCCATGTGCTGTCCCGAAGAGAGTTTCCAAGACAACACGTATTATGTTCGAACCATTACCATTGTACGACGTAAGCATTTTGTTTTCTTCGTTTTGCCTTTTTGTTTTTTTTTTTTTCTTTTTTAATGGCTGAGATCAGCCCAGAGTACAAATAAGATCGATGGTAATAAGCGTTGTAACACGACCGATGACCGATGACCAACTTCCAAGAGATGTGGGACAACCCAAAAATAGTGAGTGAAAATTGTTACACTACATTTAATAGCCTGTTGAGCATTGAACCTCAAGTTTAACACTTACAAACAAGTCAAGTAGGGTTGCTGCCATCAAGATAACCCACCACACTCGTAAATTTTTTGTTTTTAGGTTTGGAGCACTAATATTTAGGTGTAACGATTTTAATTTTGGTTACTCGTTCTATGTGTGGGTGATGTACATACATTTGGTCCACTAATATTTAGATGTAACCTTCTTATATTAACACGCTACGTGGGGTGATGCATGTTATATACATTTGGACTACTAACATTTATGTGGTAGTTTCTTACTTTTGGTTGCTCACGCTAGAAGGGTGATATTAATAACCTGGATGTGTCAGTAGAATTGTCTAAATTTATAAAAACAAATTTACTTTTCATTACCCGTCCTATATGTGGGTGATGTGTATACATTTGGTCCATTAATATTTAAACGTAACCTTCTTATATTTGTTTAGTAGCACCTTACGTCGAGTAATGTATACACGTTTGGACCACTAACATTTATACGGTAGTTTCTTTCTACTGGTTAAATGGGATGGTGTTAATAATAACATGGATGTGTTAGTATAATTTTCTAAATTTATTAAAGTATTGGTGAAAATATTTTAAATATTAAAAATATTGAGGGATATTTTTAATATCGATCATTTCAATATAAAGATAATATCAAAGATATTTTGGATATTGTTTTTATATTTAATTTCTTTTATATGACATACGTATTTTATTTTTGGTTACTCTAGTATGCGCAATGGCAGAGGCAACATGAGCCCCTCCTAGGAAAATAAATTAAAAATTTCTTTAAAAAAAAAAAACTATAAATTAGCTTGCTGTCCTCCTAAGTGACTCTCAAGTCTTTTATTTTAATAGAGTTGTTGTTTCTAATAAAATATCTTGCCTGCGCCGGTGGTTACATGGGTGTGGTGTTATTTAGTCGAATCATTATTATTATTATTTGACAAGCTTAGTCGAATTCATTTACAACAAGCTTGATATATATTTTTCAACTAATCAAATGATTTTCTGTTTTCATTATTTTTTTAAAGATATGCAAGTGCATATTTAATTGGTTTTGTTAGATATTGTTGCAATTGGAATCATCAATAAAATTAGAGAAACTATACATCACGAGTGATTTCGGTCAGTATTGATTCATTTGGTATCCATTGAAAATTCAAATGAAGTTGGGAAAGTTCAAAACTTAAATGGAGAATGTAAAATTGATCTTAAAAAATGGAATCACAGTTCGTTTTATAGAGGAAAAAAAAAAAAGAAATCAATGAAAAAAATTAAAATAATCACACTGCATGCCTGATTTTGATGGGGGGCATGGGCAAAAATAACATATTTAAGTATTAACTTAACATTTATATCCCTTTTGAGAAAATGTAACAGTTGAGTCACAAATGATATGTAAAAGTATCAATATACCCTTCCAGTAAAAATATGTAATAGTAGTTGGGTTTTGAAAAAAACGTGTTCCCTCCAAAATCAAAAGCCTATGCATTTTGAAAACTTGAAAAAAACTTATTCCTCCAAAAAATCAACAACCTCTACCTCCCCCAAAATCAACAGCCTCTGTCTCCCCCAAACCTCCACCTCTATTGGTCACGACTATCTCTCCCATTGCACCACTAGTCACATCAAAGCCACCGGTATTACTAATACTCAATATCTTAGTGTGACTAGTGTTTTCACTACTGGTTTTTTTTTCATCTACTTATGACACCACTAGTCATACTAAAGCTACTGATATTACTAACACTTGATACTTTGGTGTGACTAGTGTTTTCGCTACTGATTTTTTTTCATCTACCCATGACACCACTAGTCATACTAAAGCCACTGGTATTACTAACACTCGATACTTTGGTGTGACTAATATTTTTGCTACTGATTTTTCCATTTACCCATGACACCACTAGTCACACCGAGACCACTGGTATTACTAACACTCCTTATGGCATGGTGTGACTAGTGGTTAGGTCACTGTTTTGATACAAAGCCTTAAGAATGTGAGTCTCTTTAATAAAAAAGATCACCGAACACAAACACAACTTAGTTTATTACATTAAATGAAGATAGTTTTGCATTTGTTATAGATAAAAACAACGATATTTCAACAAACTAGTTTTGAAGATGATGGATGGAAAGAATGGAAGTGGTTGTGCATAAGAAAATGAAGATGGATGATGGCTGGAATTCGTAGTGCAGAAGAGAATGAAGATCGATGCTGGATGGTGGCTGTGAAGACGAAAATGAAGAGATGAAAATGAAAAAGAATGACGATGGGTGGTGGATGGTGGCTGTGAAGAAGAAAATGAAGATGGATGGTGGCTGGTAGTGCAAAAGAGAAGCAAGGTGGATGGTGAATGGTGGTTGGAATTTGTAGTGCAGAAGAGAATGAAGATGACAGAAGAGAAGGAAGGTGGATGGTGGATGGTGCAGAAAATGAAGAGAAGAAAATGAAAGAGAAAAGAGCAGCAGAAGAGAGAAAATATAAAAGAGGAAATGTCAGCAGTTTTAATTTTTAGAAAGGGTATTTGTGTCCAAAAAAATAGAGCTTGAGACTCAATTATTAATTTTATTGAAATGGGATAAAATTGTCAAGCCAATAACTGAAAATGCCATCTGCTGACATTTCCTCTTTTGGTTTTGTGATAAGTGTAGATTCATGTATGCTAGTAATATTAGTGTCAATTGAGTGATCAAATAAAGTCCGGAAAGCTGATTTTAATTAGCATCAATTTATATTGATTAGCATTATTCAGTGTCAATGAAGACGTCAAATGAAATCACGAAAGCTTGAAACTGACGTGAATAATGCAACTTGATCTTAAGAAATGTGATTCATTCCGTTTTAATAAGAAACATTTGAAACCTTTGAAAAAAATTAGAAAATTATACTTCACGCATACTTTCGATCAACATTGATTTGTGTCGGTTACCATTATTAGTGTTTATTGAGAACTCAAATGAAGTTGGGAAAGTTCCAAATTTACATAGAGAATGTAACCTAATCTTAGAAAATGGGATGTCAGTTCATTTTATAGAGAAAAAGAAAAACCAAAATCATCAAAAAAATTACAACAATCATACTTCATGCATGATTTCGATCAACATTGATTCATGTCTATTGGCAACAATTAGCGTCAAATGAGTGATCAACTAAAGTTTAGAAAAGCTGGAAACTTACAAGAGGAATGTGTTATGCCTATTTTTTGAGACTGCAAAAATGGGCTGGTAAAAGCTCATAGAACCAATCCAATAAACTGACCAGCTCTCAGTTCGCACTCAGCTACCTCCAGCTCGCAGGTCGCAGGTCCCAGCTCGTAGCTCTCAACTAGTTCAGCATTCAGCTCTCAGCTAGCTCCCAGCTCGCAGGTCACAGGTCCCAGCTCGCAGCTCTCAGCTAGCTCAGCATTCAGCTCTCAGCTAGCTCCCACCTCGCAGGTCCCAGCTCATAGCTCTCAGCTAGCTCAGCATTCAGCTCTCAGCTAGCTCTCAGCTCGCAGGTCGCAGATCCTAACTCACAGCTCTCAGCTAGCTCAGCATTCAGCTTTCAGCTAGCTCCCAGCTCGCAGGTCCCAGCTCGTAGCTCTCAGCTAGCTAGTCAGCATTACTCAGCTCACTTTATGTGCAGCTTGTTACTTAGAGCGCAATTAATGCAGTATCTCCCAGAACAGGCAGTTACCTAATCAAATAATAATTCTCTCTCCGGATATGGAAGTTAATTCAAATTCAAATTCAAGTCAACATTATCTCGGATTTTAAGGAGTAGTTTCCTGATATTATTCCAACCGAATAAGAATTGTAATTAATTTATGATTTCCTTCCTGATTTTTCTGATTTTATTTAAATCATTAGGAAAGCGTAATTAATGATTCTCTTCCTATTTCATTATTTTCCTGAATTGTAATGATACTTCCCCTATAAATAGGGGTTAAAACCATTGTAAAAGACAGGTTTGAATAACATACTGCCACTCTGCAGAATTTGAGAGAAAGACAGTCGTGGACGTAGGCTTTTTATTGCTGAACCACGTTAAAAGTGTTTGGTCTCCTTGTTTGGTTCTTGATCCTTTATTATTCTTTTCTAGATTTATATGTTTTCTCACATTGATTGCAGGTATTGGACATTGATTACACATCGACTGAAAATCAACGTCGACATTTTGACGCTAGAAGGAGGGCCCAAACTGCAATCTGTTCTATTTCAAGTTTTCAACTTTCAGACATGGCAAGAACCAAACAAACTAAATACGTAGGCTCACAGGCTGATCAAGCAAAGAGCCAGACCAGTCAGCATCAGTGCGACATGCAGCAGATGGAGGATGCACCCATACATGCAGCAGACCCATCGTATGGTCAGGCAGTAGGTGCTGCAACAGGCATGCCACCCTTGCCCCCTCGCCAATCTGTTCCAGGCGCTCCAATTGAGGTGCAACAAGCGTGGTACCAAAGGCAGGAAGCATTGGAGCTCACAGTTCGACAGCTCACAGATGCTGTCAATTCGTTAGTGAAGGCTCAGGCGCAGAACGCGCCCAGAGATGAGGTTGAGGCTCAAAGGCAGGAATTTCTGCAGCATGGAATGCAAGGGTCAGAAAGGCTAGTTAGAGAGGTGCAGCTACCTACGGGCTCAGCTCGTTCCTCTAATGCGAGTTTTAGAGCCGGAGGTCACCCTATTCGCGATGAAAGAGAAGTTGCACGCCCTGCAAGCCTGATGATAAGGGTAAGCCAGGATGGAAGCAGGCGAGTAGAAGCTGGTTATGATAGAGCCCGAGCTGAAGCTCAGTACGCAGACGAGGTGGAGGAGCTTCTTTAAAGGGTCCTACAGCTTGAGGCGCGACCTGATGCTCAACGCCAGCGTGAGCACTACGGAGAGAGGACTCCGTTTACGAGGGAGATTGAAACGCAGTCTCTCCCTCACAAATTCAAGGTACCAAGCATTTAGCGGTACAAGGATGATACCGACTCTTATGATCACCTTGATGCCTTTAATGTCCAGATGGATTTACAGACGTCCAATCCCTTAGTGAAATGTCATGTTTTTCCGGCCACTTTAGGCGACGTTCCACGGACTTGGTTCAAAAGTCTTCTAGCTCGTAGTATAGGTAGTTGGGAGGAATGTCAACAAAAATTCATCAACCAGTACCGGGCTCTGAAGAGGCAGCTCGCACCACCCTGTCACCTCGCTACAATCTTTCAACAACAGAACGAGTCCTTGAAGGACTATATTACCAGGTTCAGACATGAGGTCACTAATGTGGAGAATCCCTCAGATGAAAGCATCATAACTGCAATCTCAACTGGGCTTCGTAAGGATGGGAAACTCTACGAAAGTATCTACAAATCTTCAGTAAGAGACTTGGGCGAGTTCTACGAGCGAGCTGCCAAGGAAATTAGATGGGAGGAAACCTTCAGCCCCAAAAAGTCTAACCAAACGGATGAATTAGGCAGTTCCAACCAGCTGAAGAAAAGAAGCAATAGGGAGAATGGAGGTCTGAATAATGATACAAACAGTCAGGTCGTTAAGAAAGCTAAGAATGAACCCAGAAATGAGTGACCTCAGTATCAGGGTCGTCATGATACCTATAGCGTCCTATCAGATACACAAGATAAGATATTTGCAATAGAGAGAGAAAGGGAGGACTTTGGGAAACCCAATCCCATGAAGACTCCTGCCAGGTTCAGAAACAAGAGCAGGTTTTGTGACTATCATGATGAATTCAGGCACAATACTTCACAATGCCGGGAGCTAAAGGACGTCATTGAGGACTTAGTCAAAAAAGGCCGTTTGAGAGATTATGTGATTCAACCAGCAAGTTCGCGACCTCAACAGCCTTTATAGCCAGTATAATTGCAGCCCCAATGAGGTCCTAAAAGAGACATAAAACTCACAATACATTCATATCGCAGTTGCAGTCAATAGGTGATATCTCTAACTTGTAATTCAATATCAAAAATTAATAAAAGTTATGAATTTCCCTTGTTATGGCCAGCGACCTCTCCACCAATAAACTGTTAGCTGAGGTCTCAACCCTCTAGACAGCTCCATTAAATATGTTGTTAGCTGAGTTCTTAACTCTCTGGACAGCCTCATAAATTTAGCTGTTAGCTGAGGTCTTAACCTTCTGGACAGCCTCATAAATTTAGCTGTTAGCTGAAGTCTCAATCCTCTGGATAGCTCCATAATTTTTGCTGTTAGCTGAGGTCTCAACCCTTTGGACATCTCCATTAAATATGCTGTTAGCTGAGGTCTTAACCATCTGGACAGCTCCATTAAATATGCTGTTAGCTGAGTTCTTAACCCTCTGGACAGCCCCATAAATTTAGCTGTTAGCTGAGGTCTTAACCTTCTGGACAGCCCCATAAATTTAGCTGTTAGTTAAGGTCTCAATCCTTTGGACAGCTCCATCATTTTAGCTGTTAGCTGAGGTCTCAACCCTCTGGACAGCTCCATTAAATATGTTGTTAGCTGAGGTCTTAACCCTCTGAACAACTCCATTAAATATGTTGTTAGCTGAGGTCTTAACCCTCTGGACAGCTCCATTAAATATGTTGTTAGCTGAGGTTCTTAACCCTCTGGACAGCTCCATAAATTTAGCTGTTAGCTGAGGTCTCAACTCTCTGGACAGCTCCATTAAATAAGCTGTTAGCTGAGGTCTTAACCCTCTGGACAGCTCCATAAATTTAGTTGTTAGCTGAGGTCTTAACCTTCTGGACAGCTCCATAAATTTAGCTGTTAGCTGAGGTCTCAACCCTCTGAACAGCTCTACTCAACAATATCAACTAACTACTCAGCAACTTCAGCTCACTGCTTAACAGCTTCAGCTCTACTCAACAATCTCAACTAGCTACTCAGCAGCTTCAGCTCGTTGCTCAACAGCTTCAGCTAGCTACTCAACAATCTAAACTAGCTACTCAGTAGCTTCAGCTCGCTGCTCAACAGCTTCAGCTAGCTACTCAGCAGCCTCAGCTAGCTATTCAGCAGCTTCAACTCGCTACTCAGCATTCATCAACCTGACTCAAAGGACTTGCTCTATTCTTTATGATCTCTCAAACTCCACTATTGTGAACGAGAGCTTGTCAGACAACTTGTTCAGCTCTTTCTTCTCCTCGAAGACTTGAACCCCCAATCGCTTCATCGCTCTTATAGTGGTCTGAAATGCAACAAATAAACACATGACCAAGAATAGTCGCTATGAGTCAAGTAATGAGAAAGAACCTAAAAATGCAGCATAGTAGATAGTAACACATTGGCTTTTACCAGCGGACTTTAGCTCTCAGTCCGAAGATCGCACTAAGAGCTGGGGGGTTTATGTTATGCCTATTTTTTGGGACTGCAAAAATGAGCTGGTAAAAGCCCATAAAACCAATCCAATAAACTGACCCAGCTCTCAGTTCGCACTCAGCTACCTCCAGCTCGCAGGTCGCAGGTCCCAGCTCGTAGCTCTCAGCTAGCTTAACATTCAGCTCTCAACTAGCTCCCAGCTCGCAGGTCGCAGGTCCTAGCTCGCAGCTCTCAGCTAGCTTAGCATTCAGCTCTCAGCTAGCTCCCAGCTCGTAGGTCGCAGGTCCCAACTCGCAGCTCTCAGCTAGCTCAGCATTCAGCTTTCAGCTAGCTCCCAGCTCGCAGGTCGTAGGTCCCAGCTCGCAGCTCTCAGCTAGCTCAGCATTCAACTCTCAACTAGCTCCCAGCTTGCAGGTCGCAGGTCCCAGCTCGCAGCTCTCAGCTAGCTAGTCAGCATTACTCAGCTCACTTTATGTGCAGCTTGTTACTTAGAGCGCAATTAATGTAGTATCTCCCAGAACAGGCAATTACCTAATCAAATAATGTTTCTCTCTCCGGATATGGAAGTTAATTCAAATTCAAATTCAAGTCAACATTATCTCAGATTTTAAGGAGCAGTTTCCTGATATTATTCCAACCGAATAGGAATTGTAATTAATTTATGATTCCCTTCCTGATTTTTCTGATTTTATTTAAATCATTAGGAAAATGTAATTAATGATTCTCTTCCTATTTCATTATTTTCCTGAATTGTAACGGTACTTCCCCTATAAATAGGGGTTAAAACCATTGTAAAAGACAGGCTTGAATAACATACTATCACTCTGCAGAATTTGAGAGAAAGACAGTCGTAGACGTATGCTCTTTATTGCTGAACCACGTTAAAAGTGTTTGGTCTCCTTGTTTGGTTCTTGATCCTTTATTATTCTTTTCTAGATTTCTGTGTTTTCTCACATTGATTGCAAGTATTGGGCATTGATTACTCATCGACTGAAAATCAATGTCGACAGAATGCAACTTGATCTTAAAAATTGAGATCTTAGCTCGTTTTACAATGAAACAATAAAAATTAATAATAAAATTAGAAAATCACGTTTCACAAATGATTTCGTCAACACTAATTCATATTAATCAGCATTGTTTAGTATTAATTAAGTGATCAAATGACGTTGGGAGAGCTCGAAACTTAGTTGACCTCGAAAGAGGGCTCAAACTGTTTTACAACAATAGAAATCAATAGGAAAATTTTAAAAAGCACAATTAATGCATGATTTTGGTCAGCACCAATTTGTCTCTACTGGCGTCATTTACTGTCAATTGAGTGCTTAAATAAAATTGGGAAAACACAAAACTCACATGGAGATTGGATCTTGACCTTGCAAAATGGAAACTCAACCTGTTTTGCAAAGGAACGAAAGGAATCCACAAGAAAATTATAAAAACCACACTTCACGTTTAATTTTAATCAGTGTCGATTCGTGTCAATCAGCATCATTGAGAAGTTAAATGAAATCGTGAAAGCTTGAAACTTATATGAAGAATGACAATTGATTTTAAAGAAATGGGATCCTAGTTCATTTTACTAAGAAACAATAGTAATCAACGGGAAAACCAAAAGAACCAAACTTAACGTGTGATTCCTGTCAACTTCGATTCATATTGGTCAATGTCATTTAGTGTCAATGGAGAAGGGAAATGAAATCGCGAAAGCTCAAAAATTAATATGAGGAATGCAACTTGATGAGAATAATGCACCAAGTTAATCATAAAATAATGTTATTGTCTTACTGCACATTTTACAGGCACTTCCACAACCATATGGTAATCAAATATAGAAAAGATGGTCAGAAGCTTTACTGAATCAAAATAATAGACTTGTTCATCCTAGAGTGGAATACGAAAAATCAGAATCGAAGCATGCTTGAACCAGATTATTAAAGTTACGTGATTTACATATGTGCACTCTTTATTTAAATAAAAGCATGTCCTCTGAGATGAATTAAGTGTAGAATTAAAATTTACAGCCTTTTGTAGGGTAGAGGAGGATCATGACATATTTGTGACAGGCTACAGAATATCTAATAGTCAAGGTTTGAGAGATCCGTTGAGGGCCTAGAGGCAGAGGTGTTGTTAGTAGAAGCATGACATGCTTCTACACCATAGGCAGTCAGATTATCCACCATTGTAAATCAATCAACAGCTCCTTCCGTTCTCAGATTCTTTTGACTAGCACCAAACAAAAAAACAATGATAAACAAAACATGAGGTCCACTCATGGCAATAACAGAAGTCCTAATATATATAAATTTTGATCTTTATAGTACATGTATGACTCATCTTTATAAAGATATAACCATGAACAATAAGTATCATGCTGCATATTTTGCACATTAGAGTACAGGCAACATTGACAAAAAATGATATTCTTAAAAGTCAAAAAAGCGATGTTAAAATTGCACTAAAAATTACTACTGAACCATAGATATCATCCCTACATTAACACTAGACTTGCCATATGCTTGTCCATGTTAAATAATATAACAATAATATCAATAATTGACTTGGTGGTGGTGGAAATTACGTACCTTGCGTATTTTGCATGTGAGATGACAAGTAAATTTCACAATTAGTGGACAATTGAAGCACAAGTAACACCAACATCCCGAGAACACAAAGTCCACAAAGCAGACAGGCAAAGAAAATCCAAAAATAGGAGAGCCATAAACCAACTTTTTCACGCAAACTCCTATAAAATGGAACAATTTTGTTGCTAATGGAGAGTGTTGGTTTCTGTTCTGGAATTGTCATAAGATCTGGTAATGAATCTTCGTCATTGGAATCAAATTTCTCATCAGAAATGCTGGTTTGGACTATTTCAGGCTGTGCATATATTGGACATACCCCGCAATATTTCAGTTTGCAATTTTGGCTTTTATCAGGAACCCCGAATATATCTTCTATGTTTGAAAAATTTCTAAGAGGGATCCTTGGAGAGCTATCATCTGGAGCCTTGAACTTAACTGTACATGTTGCGAAGTTATCCATAGGTAGCTTAAGACGTGAATAGTCATCATACCCTAGTAAGACGTGATCTGAGTCAAGGAATATGCTGTCCTTATACTTTCTATCAGCACGAACCGTTAATTTGCCTTTGAATGTAACCCGCTCACCACGATCCGTTTGAAAACAGCACTCGTAAGGGATGCCAAAAGAAAAGTGCCCAGTGTAACGGTATCCCTTAAATCCAACAACAGCGCACAAAGCAAATCCCAGGAACTTATGACCAGAGAAATTAAGTGGAGGCAATTGAAAATTCACTGAAGATCCATAACTTTGATAGCAGAACCACTCAGGAATTTTGCTTCCAGGATAAGAAATGCTGACACGCACCTCTTTTTGATAGCTCTACAACAATATAACAAACCATAAATATTTTGAACAACATATAAATTAAGAGACAGTGAAAGGGGTGGAGTATGCAATATGATTACCTTTCCTGCTGTTGCCATACACCGAATTACTTGTAGTGACTCTTGGAAAACATTGCTGAATGTTTTCTCATCAAGTTTCAGGCTGTTAGTGAACATGAATTCTAAGTTTGTGAGGCGTGAACTCCTCCAAGTGATGCGTTCGGTTGTTATGAATTCTGCAAATTCGGATGTATCTGGCAATGACTGAAGCTGCTTGCAATTCATTGCTTCCAAAACGAGTAGATTCAATGGAAGCATTGTCACACATCGAAGCATATTGCAATTGTTCAATAAAAGCGTTTCCAACTTAGATAGTTGTTTGATGCTTGTTGGTAGACTCTCAAAATCATTTCTGCTTAGCTCTAACGTTTTCAATGAGGATAGACAACCAATCTCTTCAGGGATTTCGGTCAGGTTGCATTTGTTTAAATATAAATCTTCCAAAGAGAATGATAAACCTGAAGAAGGACGGAATGCCAAACACTCTATAAGAGATCTCAAACATGTTGAAGAGGATGGTAGTGAACTTTCAACACTTCTGCCTGCTGAGAGATTCTCCATCTTCACTGGCAACTTGTCAAGTTTTGAGCAATCAGAAAGGTCGAACTCAGTCAGAGATGCTAATTTACAGATGCTACTTGGAAGCGTCTCAAGGTTTTTGCAACCCCTAAAAAATAATTTCGAAAGACCAATCAGATTTTCAATTGAAAAGGGTAGCTCTTTAATTGCTGTGCCAGATAAATCAAGAGTTTCTAGACACTCCATTGTCTCCAAAATTTCAGGGAAATGCTCGAGTTTGCAGCAGTTTTTAAGAATTAGAAAACGTAGAGATTTCACTTTACAAATGTTGGTTGAGATATGTGAAAGCCTGAAACAATCTGAAAAGTCTAACAAAATGAGCTTAGTTAGACTCTCAACCAATGAGGGAACTTCTTCGATTTCAGACCCTTTTAAACTCAACATCTGTATATTCCCTGAAACCTGTGGAAACTTCATGAAATTAATGCATGATGAGAGATCAAGATTTTTAAGAGCTTCGAAATGAACGTCATTTGAAAAGGTTCTAAGACTCTCACAGCCCTCGAGACGCAAGTAATTAAGGTTGTTGAGGTATTGGATAGAAGAGCTAATGTCAAGCAAGCTTTTGCAATCTACAAGATCTATAACCTCAAGATCAGGGGATCCTGACAGGTCAGGGATCCTAGACAGTTGCTGAGAGTGTCCAAGAATAAGTCTTTTCAACCTCGGGACATGCTGTAACAAAATTTAGCAAAAATGATTGGATTAGGTGATTAATTATAAGTGAAATACACGGAATATATTCAAAGAATGAAATGCGCATACTTATATATAATTCATACCTTCTTGCCTTCCCAAAGTTGTTCAACATTGCTATCAAAAAGATCAAGTTCCACAAGGTTTTCCATACTTAAATTTAATGGCAGTCCTTTAGAAGGATACCCGTGCCAATTTAGGTACCTCAATCCGTCCGGAAGAGAATCCAGACCGCCAGGAAGATGCACTTTTGAGATATTTGTGGGGTCTCCAAAACGTCGGGTCCAATCATAGAGCTTGATATATCTAAGATTGCTCATGTTCTCAAAGGCTTGAGAATTCAAAGCTATGCTCTTTATTTTAGACATGTCTAGAAGGATGCCTTTAATTGATTCAGTTCCCTTTCAACCCACAAGTAAATAATAAGTTATGACATAGAAACATACAAAAGCTTCCTAAATTTAATACATACAGAATCGTTTAACTGAAAACAAAATCCTGAGGGTAATTTTAACAGTGAACATCAATTTAACATATGAAACAAAATCAAATGTATTAAGCACTTACAGTGTTTCTCCTTAATACGCGACAAACATCCTCGTGACCATGCAACCTACTACGTTCCCCTGGCTTGTTGAGAGATTCTTGACGAACAATTTCCCAACACATTTCTTGCAATAAATCATGCATATTTATCTTGGTGGCTGATATTACTACTAGAGACTTATCAACAAGGACACTAAGTGCAGCTTGTACAGAGAAGTAACAACTATTTAGTAGTTCTATCACGTGGTCTCTATACTCTCCTTTGAAAAAACACCCAATGTCAAGTAATATATTCTTCTCCTCGTGATCCAATGCATCGTAACCAATTCTCAATATATTATGAATTTCAGGCTTAGAAATTTTATTTAACTTATGCAATGCACTTTCCCAATCTTGTTCGCTCTTTCGATACAAGGAGGAACCCAACACTTTTAATGCTAAAGGATTGCCTTTGGCATAATCCACTGCTCTGTGAGCGTACACCATAAGATCTTTAGGAATAGGATCTTCTTTGAAGGCACAATTACAAAAAAGTTGAAGAGCTTCACGGTCGTCTAGTGCCTTAACCTCGTATATGTTATTTGCTGCTACAAACTTTAGAAGTAGATGCTTGTCTCTAGTTGTTATGAGAACTCTACTTCCAAGACCAAACCGGTCAAGCCCTCCTGCCAAGATTTCTAGTTGTTTCAAACTATTCACATCATCAAGAACAATGAAAACTTTTTTGCTTTGGAGCCTTCGCTTAATAAATGGGGGTATATGGGGAGTGCCTAAGCTTAGTTTTTCATCTAAAATTTGACAAAGAATTTTGTCTCTTAGATGAACTAATCCACCACAAGTTTCTGATTCTTCCCTAACATTTGCAACGAAACAACAACAACCATCAAACCAACAAGAAATTTGGTTGAAAACAACTCTAGCAAGGGTTGTTTTACCTATACCACCCATCCCCCAAATTCCTACAACTCGGAAGTCTAACATTTCCATGCTTAATAATGACTTAACTTCCTCAATGCGAGAATCTATTCCAACTAGACCTCGAAAATCTGTTGAGGCAAACATATCATTCAGTTTCTTCAAAACATCTTTGACAATTTCATCTATAAGTCTTGATTCAGGCCTACCAATTGCAAACAACAAACAATTTATACCAAGTTAAAATCAGTCACAACATAATAAGAACAATAAAACACAAACATATACCAAGCAAGCTACCAAGTTAAAATTACCAAATGTTCAAGACTGTCTCTTCTTGTAATAGAACACAACCGGACTCACCTAGTAACAGAGGAATCCCACCCAGATACATTGGATGCTTCAGTCAAAGCTTCTCTCCATGTTTGCAACTGTTCCCTAGATACTTGTTTGTGCTTATCAAAAGCATCCTTAAAGCTTCCAGTTTGTTTTCGTATATCGGATGGATCAACTTGGTAAAAAACAGGTATGACAATGAGCTTTTTCATTCTCTTGTACTTAATAATCTCTGCAAGCTCACGCAAGCACCCTGTTGAATAAGCATAGTCATTCGAGAATAAAACCACAGAAATCTTTGATTCTTCAATTGCTCTCAAAAGGGTTGGTGACATTTCCTCTCCTCTCTTGAGTCCATCATCATCAACAAAAGTGTCAACGTGTTTCTGAGACAATGCATCATAGAGATGACTTTTGAAACTGTCACTAGCACTGTCTTCACCTCTGAAACTGAGGAACACATCATACCTTCTTTCTTGGATGGTTGTTTTGGTGGTGGAAGATGAACAAATAGATGATGCAGCACCCATTGATCAGACCAAATATGGTGCAGCAAAGTTACAGAACTTAGTTGGTGAACAGAACAGTAGAGACTGATGATCACTTTGTAGATAGACTTTAGGACTAGGACTAGGAACAGAACAGTAGAGAACAATAGATTTTTCTACAATGTTGACTCAAGTCAATTATCTATTGAATACTACAAATATTAATTTATAAGATATTAATATTTAACTGTTTTAACTGTTTTGATAATATTGAATAGTGGATCACACTTTTTCTTCATATACATTAATCTAGCAGCATTATTGTTCGGTTTATATCCATGAAACTTCGTCCAATATTTTGGTCTCTATTTTATTTCAGCAGAAAGAGCTATGTAACTATAGAAATCATTCATACCCAATTGTTTGAATTTTTAATCCAAATAATGTAATGATAATGTCATGAATAGGTTATTTTAAAGAGTACCTGTAATGGGCGTGATTCAAACCTCAAATATTTTAAGATAGAATGAAATGGACAGAAAGACAAATAGAATACTACGAAACAGAGACAAAAGGAACCAAGTTACCTACTTTTAATGATCAAAGCAAACATTTTCGTCTTCATGTTTTGGTTTTTTATTTCAAAATGGAATAAACGATCTCCTCAAATAGGATTCAAACTTATAGCCATTTAATTAACTACTGCAATTTACAAGCAAAATCATTTAGTTTGAATTTTGAGCTCAAACTTCGACACTCTGACATTACTATTTTCAATTGAGTTAGGTATATACATCCCCTCCATTTGGATGAAAGGGTTCAACCTCACCTTACTTATAATATAAGAAGTGTTCTTATTCTGAACAACTCTCACCTTGCTCTATTTAGCCAAGGTCCTGAACCTGCTTATTCTAGGTAGTGCAACCATAGGAATCCTGTACCTTAACAAAACAAAATAGAATATTGATAAACATAATTTATATATATTATTACCCTTAAATATAGATTTATTAGTCCAATTTTATGTTAAATTTATTTTAATTAGTTGTATTTTTAGTGAAACGGGAATAAAAGATTATTTGTGTGTTGAATAGGGAAAAATTATAATTTTTGTCAAATCAAAATCTAAGTCAATTAAGGATTCAAGTCTTGTCCAAAATATTTGTCAAAAAATTAGAAAAGTGATTGAGATAAGGAAATAAATAAATGAAAAGAAAAAAAAAATTGGAACAAATCAATTTTGAGTTATTTTTGAAGGGTTTAGCACATAAAAAAGGGAATCCTTGAACACACGAGAGAGAGCTATTGGAGCCGCTGAAACACAAACAAGAAGACAAAATGAGCAGCTCACAACAAGACAAAAGCAAAGGCAACAGGTTTGACAAAAACAAGAGAAGAAGGCAGCAGTCTTGGCTGTTTGAAACAAGAAGCAATTGAGCTGAGATTTGAGAGCAAATTTAGGCTTGCGTTCAACCAAAAATTACAGGATAAGATGCCAGGTTTTAATTTTTCTTTTGATTCTTGTTATCACCTGACAGTCTAATTTTCTTTTTTAAGGTGTAGGATGAAACCTTATTAACTTCGTAATAATTTTATCATTTAAACGTTATTCTCAATTTTAATTTTAATGTTTAATAATTCTTAGTTTCATTAATTGATAAAATAAAAATTATTTCACCTTAAATATCAAGTACTTTTGGTAGTTATAAACTTATTTTTATAATTTGACTTTGAATTGAAAAATGTTTAAATATAAGATTTTTGATTATATATTTTTCAATATTAGATACATATAATACTTAAATTTTATAAATTTCAAGTCTTAAAATAGGAATTTACAAAAGAATTATTTTTGACACTTAATTAACAAATCTTGAAAAAACAACAAATTGATTTATAAATTATTTATTTAATTTTTGAGAATAATATTTTGAATAGTAAAACATTGTAAGTAGATAATGGTGGATTTTAAACCTCATATTTCTCGTTTATTGCTTGAGTTTACAACTTAATCTTGTCTCATTAATTTAGAATTTTATTTTTTTTAGTTTTAATTAATTCTCAATTTTCAAACATTGTTAACTAGATTAGGATTAAATCTAATTTAAAATTAGATTAATATTTCTCAATATCTGTGGGATCAATCTCATACTTACATAATCTATTCTACAATAGATTCATGCAATTGCGAGTCCTAAAATTTGCATAACAAGTTTTTGGAGCCGCTGCACAACCATGAAGCTCTTCAACTCCCCTCTTCATGTTTCCGCTACATCAATTACTTTATTGTCATTTCTTAAATTTCAAAGCTGATCCTGATGTGAAAAAATTGATAATATTACCCCTTAAAATTTATTAATTGGATTGACTGGTAAGGAACTGGACGGATCTCAAACCTCCAGAAAAAATCTACTAAAACATAAAGTTAAGCTGCCAAGGCAGCAGCAAGGGTGTTATTTTGTTAAAGAAGCAAAGCAAATAACGAATGTAAGCCAAAACTGTCCCGCAATTTACTGAATTATCAAACAGAAAAAATTCGTATAATCTAAGCTCAAATAAGCACTCAGCGAAAAGATAAATACTGTGTCACGATAGACCAACCTAAACAACAGATCACTGCAGAAATAATATACGAATTGACAGAAAATGAAACAATACTACTCATTCAATGTAGATGTTATCCGTTTTGAGCATATAGCTGTCACAATTTTAGTTCTAAACTTTTCAAGTTAAAATGTCTTTCATTGTGAAGAGCATTAGGGTATATCAACTAGTCCAAAAATGTTATTCTCAGAAAAAGAAAAGCTGACACGATCATCAACCCTGGAAAGAAACCAGAATCATCTGCATACGATCTCATTGCCAAACTTCAGCTTCTGGTAAACAGTAGTAGTAGCACAAACAATTCCAAGACAGCAAGCCATGACAAATATGAACATAAAGACATATATAAACTTGACTTAATTCCACTACTAAAGACAGTGTTTCTAGTAAAGTCTCAAAACAATAAGCCATTCATCCACAGCTGACCTGGTGAATTTTCCTTTGATTTGAAGTTGGCAATTTTTCTTTTAATTGAAGTTGACAAGAACTCAATAAAAGGATCAAGACTACCATTACACAGTTAATGCAATCTGTCCAAAGAAGGAAATGAACCAGTAATGGACATATTACGTAGAGTTAACAATGCCACTGCCATTCATTCTCACATCGAAAGATCAACATGGTGTGATAAACTTTGAACAGATGGTAATGATTATGACAACACAGAAAAAACAGGATCATAGAGTATATACAGTTAGTGCTTTTGTCATTAGTATTCTTATCAGTTAGATAAAAGTCAACGTATGTACATTCTTCATATGCATAAAGCATATCATATGGAATGAATTCCATATGGAATTCATAAAAATAGCTTTTGATAAGAGTAGATCAGGAAGATAATCACCTATTTGTGAAAAGCAACAGACCACTGATATATGTCAGGGTTTAAGGGAGGCATACAATTAAAGACTGAGACCTTGGTAGTCAAGGCACAGCGGGCTTTTGTACTATATGCAGTCAGATTATCCTCCCAGCAGCTCATGGTTTAGAGTTAAGATGAAAATTCATGGAAGAAGCAGAGCCAACAGAGAAGGGAAATGTTCCCCAGTACTTAAATTCTTCTAACTGGTGCCAAATGAAAGGAAAAATAAAAAATAAAAACCAATGCACAACAATGAAATTACATTTATTGCATTAGCAAAAAGTCCTGTTTCTAGAATAAATTTGGCACTGTGAATGATCATATATCTACAGATTCTTGAATCCACACTTCAGAATATAAAAGCGAAGAATTGTTTCTTAGTATTCACAAAGTATAAGAAACTACAAATGCTCTATAACAAGAAGGATAGTAAAGTGAACAATTGAAATACTAAAAGGAACTAATTCTTCAAGTAGTGTTACCTTTTGACAAAACAAAACTTCTAGCATTAGTAGTGAACCATAGAATCATTAAGAATAGACATGATAGAGCATGTTGAAGACAAGACAATAATATTAGTAACAGTCTTGGAGTTGCTTGAATTACCTACCCCGTATATCTTGCACATGAGATGACAAGTAAACTTCACAATGAGTTGACAAACGAAGCATGAGACACACCAGCAATCCGAAAACAAAAACTCCACAAAAGAGAAAGAAAATGAAGCTCAAACAATAGAAGAGGAACAAGCCAACTCCATTACAAAAGGAGTGATAGAAAGGATCAACTTTTTTGTCAATCAAGAGGGTTGATTTGCATTCAGCAATTATCTTAGGATGTGGATCCATTTCTTCAACATCAAGTCTGCAACTTTCACTTCCACTAGTGTCAGTCTCATCCAAGAATCTCCTTGCTTCTGTCGGATCTTCTGCATATAATGGACATACTGCACAGTTTTTCACTTTGCAACCTTCTATAGGCTGCCCGTCAAAATTTTGAGGGCAGAATTCAACCGAGAGGAACCCAGTGACATTCGAGAAAGGATAATATCCTTGTACAATATGATCAGAGTACATGGATATTGCATGGTTATGCTTTTGGGTATCACAGACAGTCAATGAACCAGAAAAATCCGTTGTATCACTATAATGGCTTTTAAAGCTGACACGAACACCACGACCATCATCACTATACTTCTCAAGTGCAATAACAGCACATAGAGCAAATCCCACAAGCTTACTTGTATCAAATGGTAGTTGAATCGTTATCAAAGATCCAATCCTTTGATGGTTGAACCAGTCAGGAATAACACTTCCAGGTAAACAAATACTTACAGGAAATGCTCTCTCATATTCCTGTACCATGAAATTTGAAAATCGTAAGTACTTTAAACAAGAAAACAAGCAAAGAGAGCAAGATATATAGAAAATTGTTACATTATACCTTAATGAAGCGTTCTGATATTACTCCTGCCAATTCTGATGTATCTGGTAATGACCGGAGTTGCTTGCAATTCATTGCTTCTAAAGATTGTAGACCTGATGGAAGCCTTGTTAACGATCGAAGCATACTGCAGTTGTTTAACAAGAGCCTTCTCAACTTAGAAAGCTGCCCAATGCTTGCAGGTAGATCGTCAAATTTGTTTCCGCATAGCTCTAAAAGTTCCAACGAAGATAAAAAACCAATATCTTCAGGAATTTCCTTAAGACCACAGTGATTTAGAAACAGGTACTTCAAACATTCTAAATTTCTCAAGTTCTCTGGCAGCTTATCCAGTTTTGAGCAATTAGAAAGATCAAGATGATACAGAGATCTCAAACTACAAATGCTACTTGGAATGCTCCTAAGACTTTCACAGCCCTTTAGACAGAGGAAATATAAGTGCTCAAGATGTTGGATGGATACAGGAATTTCAGACAAGCTTCTGCAATCTTCAAGATTCATAACCTCGAGGCATGGCAAATATGAAAAGTCTGGGAGACTAGTCAGGTTCTGAGAGTGACTAAGAATAAGCAATTTTAAACAAGGAGCATCCTGTAACAATGAATGTGTCAGTTATCTGAGAGTCACATAATATATTTTGACAGAAGAAAGTGTACACCTAAATGTTAACTAGTACCTTAAATCCTTCCCATAGTTGTTCAAGATTGCTATAAGGCAGGTTGAGTTCAACAAGATTCTCTAGGCTAAACTCTGTTGGCAATGTCTTCAAAGGATACCCCTGCCAATGGAGAGACCTCAGTTCATCGGGAAGATAATTCAGGCCGTGGGGAGCATGCACTTTGGAGGCAGACATAGAGTGTCCAGAACATTGAGTTTGATAGTAGAATTTAAGAAATTTGAGATTGTACAATTTCTCAAATGCTTCAGAATTTAGAGCTATATCCTTTATTCTGGACATGTCTAGGACTATCCCTTTAATCATATCAGTTCCCTAACAGCAAAAGTGAAGAAAAAGTCATATAAAGCATGAAATACACACTGAGTTTCCAAGAATTTTTATATCTTTTCATATGAAGAAACAATTTGGTTAGGATCAATTCATTACTGAACATTTAATATCTCAAACGAAACAAAATTTTACGAAGCACTTACAGTGTTTCTGTTTAGTATGTTTCGAACATCTTCATGATTGTTCAACCTGCTGCGTTTGCCTGGAAAGCTGGCAGATTCTTCACAAACTATATCCCAACCCATTTCTTGTAGTAGATGATCCATTTCTATCTCATTTGTTTTTGAAATAGTTATGAGCGACTTATCAACAAGAACACTAATTCCGTATTGCACAGACGAATAACAGTCATCTAGTATTTTTGTTACATACTTCCTATCCATTCCTCTAAAGAAAAACGCTAAGTCAAGAAATATTTCCTTTTCTTCATGATCTAGTCCATCATAACTAATTCTCAACAAATTACGAATTTCTGGATTAGGAATCTTTTTAAACTTATGCACTGCACTTTCGCATTCTCGTTTAGTCTTTTGATAGAAGGAGGAACCCAACTCTTTAAGCACTAACGGTTTTCCTTTGGCATAATCTACCACCTTCTGAGCAAACACCAGAAGTTCTTCAGGAGAATGGTCTTGGTCAAAGGCATGTTTACAAAAGAGCTTAAAAGCGTTTTGGTCATCCAATGCCTCGACCTCATATATGTCATGGGATCCACAATTAGAAAGCAACTGTTTATCTCTAGATGTTATAATGATCCTACTTCCAGGACCAAATCCATTAATCCCTCCAGCCAAAACTTCTAGTTGTTTCAACTTAGTCATATCATCTAAAACAACGAGAACCTTACTACTTCTAAGCCTACGCCTAACAAATTCCGGTACATTAGGAGTCCGAAATTTCAGATTCTCCTCACCTAACAATTTCGATAGAACCTCCTCTTGTAAACGAGCTAGCCCACCACACTTCTCCGATTCTTCCCTAACATTTCCAATGAAACAACACCCTTCAAACTCACTACAAACTTGGTCAAAAACAGCCTCAGCAAGGGTTGTCTTACCTATACCCCCCATACCCCAAATCCCCACTATTCGAAAATCCAACGCCCCTATCCCCAACATCAATTTAACTTCCTCAATACGCGAATCTATCCCTACTAAACCATTCAAATCACATAAGGGTGATATACCATTCAATTTGTTTATAACATCCTTGACAATTTCTTCTACAAGTCTAGCCTCAGGCCTACCAAAAAAAATGAAAAAAACAACCAATTAACACTCTAGTTAATATAAATCACAAACTAAGAAACCAAATATTAATACAACACAAGTTTTTAACTTGATCAACTTGTAAATGAACTTACTTGGTTACAGAAGAATCCCATCCAGATAGATTGGATGCTTCAGTCAAAGCATTCCTCCATGATTGCACCTCTTGTTTGGATACTTGTTTATTATGCCTGGCAAAAGACTCCTTAAAGCTACCAGTTTGTTTTCGTACGTCGGATGGATTTACGTGGTAAAAAACAGGTATGACAATCTGCATGTCCAGTCTCTTGTACTTCATGATCTCAGCAAGCTCACGTAAGCACCATTTCGAGGAAGCGTAGTCTTTGGAGAAAACAACCACGGATATCTTCGACTCTTGAATGGCTCTCAAAAGGGCAGGTGAGATTTCGTCTCCTCTAACGAGTCTGTCATCGACGAAAGTCTCGATGTGGTGCCGGGAGAGAGCTCGGTAGAGGTGGCTTTTGAAGTTGTCACGTGTGTCTTCGCCTCGGAAACTGATGAAGACGTCGAACTTTCTTCCTTCATGGATGGTGCTGGTAGTGGAAGAAGGAGTAGACTGCGATGCACCCATTTGAGTAGGGAAACGAGTTTCAAAGAGTTTGCAGGTGCTGCATATTTATGGAGAGGAAGCAGAAGGTAGATCTTGAAAAATTGACGGAAGTTAATTCTGTGGTTGACTTGAATAAACAGTGGAAGGAGTCATGAGTATTGTCTGTACAGGACATGTTTTGATATTTTTAGCTTGTCTGTTTTTTGGGTTGCTAAAAGGAGTAGAACAAAAACCCCAAAATTATGGGCACAAGGCACTAATGATGTTTTATTGAATAACTGTAAATTCGGATTTGACTATTTTACCGAAATATAAGTTATCTAATGGGAATAACCAGTTATCATTATTGGATTATTATAGAATTTTTCGATAATCATTAATGTTATTGAAGAAATTGATTTAATTAATTTTATCCAAACCACTAAATTAGTGAAATGCTTGTAAATTTATCATAAGTTGCATACAATTGTTCCTGTAGTTAACGTTGGAGATTGACTATTCCCATGCATTTCCCTAATTGCTAAATTCCCTTTTATCTATTTATAATATAAAAATATAAAAGTATTTATATTTAAGAATTAAATTTATTCTAATAACTTCTTTTGACTTGCTAGTTTGTAATTTTTTTTCCCTTACTTGCCTCGAACTTTCTTGTGAAAAATATAATATGTATTTTGTCCTTCTGATATAAATTAATGAGTTATTTATTTAAGTTATTGAATTAGGACTTTTTTAATCTATTGGGCGGTTAGTGGGTTTACAGCAAGTGGAGCAGGAAATTTAGGATGAAATTTCCTTTACCTAGTTTTAGAGGAGGATGGTCGAGGGTAGGTGCAAAAATTAATATTTCTACAACACTAATTAAAATATAATATACTGAATATGTTTGCATATATTAATATACGCAATAGTTTTGTATTATATACATCTTTTATGTTTAATTTTATCATTCTCTATTACAAATATGAAATATATATATATATACATATACAATTCATTCAAAAGAAATGTATGTATTCAATAACTTCTCTTAATGTGTGTAATTTGGTCATTGATTGAAATTTTGTTATCAAAGACTTACAACTTAAAAAAGTTACAACCAAACTCATAGTTTGAATTGATATTCATTTAAGATTTTTTTTAATATAAAACTTTTTTTTTTTTTGAGTGAATTTTAATATACAACTAATCAATATTAATATAAGTTATATTACAAAGAAAGTACATAGTTACCAAAGTAAATGATATTTTCGTCGAATGGTTGCTGGTGCCGTTGGCACCAGTCAACCTCCACGCCAAGTGTAGGCGTGGTTCCACAACCCCTCCCCCCCCCCCCCCCCCCCCCCCCCCCCCCCCCTTCCCATTTTCTATATATATAATATATAATATATAATCTCATATAATATATAATATATTAATAATTTCTGTCCCACCATCAGTGTGGGTCGTTCTCCCACCCTTATGTGGGTTGTTCTCCCACCTCAGTGTGGGTCTCTCCCCCACCTTCGTGTGGGTGGCTCTCTCCCACTTGGGAGTCGTCCCCCCAGGCCGTGCCACAGTGTAATATCTCGGTTCAATGGTCCTGATTGTTCTCTGGGCTTGTCCCAGTTACAGTTACTGTATTCAAAAAAAAAAAAAAGTAAATGATATTTTCTAGTTTCTAGTTTTATTTTATTATTTTATTTTCAGTCATTCCGAAGACCACCAAACTTTTAGGTGTAACATTTTGACAATCAATAAAGCAAAGAATAAAATATCTAAGGAGAATCTTTGTTTATATTTTCAATGGTGACGCGGTTTCTTCAAAAGAGTTCAAAGAATGGAAAAAACTATTCATTTAGTAAACAAGATTCCCTACAAACCATTCACTCATGGTCGGTTTGGGAGAACTTATTCGAATTTGAACATTTACCAGTAAAGTTCAGAATTTGATTTGGAAAGCAAAAATTATTGGTTGTTTAGTTATTTAATTTTAAAATAACTTTTATATAATTAAATTATTAAATAACACATAAAATACAATCTTTTTTAATGATGAAAAATAGAGATTAAATTATTAGAAAACTATCCACACATTCAATAAATATGAGATTTGAACTTTTGATCTTTTAGGATCTAGGAAGATACTCAATTATTTCTACTAAGAGGTGATATACACATAAAATACATTGTTGATTATGTGTTTTTTTCTAAAAATGAAAAAACATGTTAAAAATGTGTTTTTTTTTTAAAAGTTTTTATTTAGAAAGATTATAATGAAATTAAAAATATATATATCATAATGATATTTTTGATATTTCAATATTTTAAAAAGGTTTGAAAACTTCTTTTCAAGAAAATCTAAAATTTGAGTTTCTTTTAATAGATGTAAAGTAAATTTTTTTAATCATTTCAAAAAATTTATTGAAGTGCTAACCAAACAATACGAAAGTGAAAAAAACGAAAAGGGATTTTGAAATTAAAAAAGGAAAATTGTTTTCTATTAAATGTAAACTTATTAGATAAAACTTTGAATTTTAGATTCATTGCTTTCTGATTACAATTTTTTTTTTTAAATTTTATTAGGTAAAACTATATACTAAAAAGTACCGATTAGATATTGTTGGCAAAAATTATCTGTAAAATATAAGCAGAACCGCAGAAGCAAATTAAATTTATCCAAAAATATAAAAAGAAATATACAATTTAAAATTGAGACCAACATTGAGCTGGTTTATTGGTTTGCCAATGACAAAAACCAGGTTCACAATTGTTGTCCTTTAACGGTCCATAGCTCAATTACTCAGTCGATATGGCCTGCAACTTGCTGAGCCAATGAAAGTTGGGTCTCTTATTATTGGATTGCAAGGCCTACGAACTGGCCCACATCTACATTAATAAGATGGATTATCTTATCTTATCTTATTTATTTATTATTATTGTTATTTTTAAGAAACAACTTCATTCAACCAAAAATTTACAAGTTGTCGTTTTTTTTAAAAAAAAAAGAGAGAAAAAATTACAAGTTGTCATGTCATTAGTGTCTAGAGAAACCATTGAATCAAAAATACAAGAGGACACTTCGCCAAGTTAAACTAACTATTTATTATAGGTAAGATCCTATTTTGCTAAACCATGAGTCACTTGATTAACCAAATAAGGAACAAATTAGAAGGATCGAAAAGAATGTGGAGGCATAATGTGAATAATCTCCTTAATAATGTGAATAATCTCCTTAATAAGCATACTAATCTCAACGAAATTCTCCTCATTTGAACAAATGAGATTGACAACAAAAGAGGCATCAGACTCGATCATTTTTGGCATCAAGCCTACAAATTGAACATCTTGAGAAACAGCCAAAGACTTGTTCAAGAATTAACAGAGGAACCTGATATTAAAGGACTTGCACAAGCAGCCATGACATCCCTTTTGAGTCCCTAATAACAACTCCTAGTCCCACAGATTTAGTCAATGAATTAAGGGCAACATCAACACTAACTTTGAACAAGTTGGAAGCTGGAGGAATCCAACGTTGAACATAGTGTGTGTTTGTAATGGTGAAATATTAACTTGCTGAAATTCAATGAGATAATCTTTAGACCATGTGACCACCTCATCAACATCCAAAAACTTATGAGCGCGCACAAACCAATTTCGTCTATACCAAAAGGGCCATAAAATGGTAAAATGTACCTGCAAATCTTCAAATTTTAATTGACTTAAAAGAAAAGGAAGTCCAGAATAGAAGCATTAGGAGGAAAAATCAGACCAATCACATGGATTATCTTTAATTATGTGTACAATTACTATTGATAATTAATCTAACTTGACTAGTTCATTCTGCCAAGAAGAAAATACTAAACTAAGGGCTTTGTTTGTGTTTGTATATATATATATATAATTTAACATATATGTGTATTCATCTAATCAGACAATTCATAATGATAAGATGGATTATCTTTAACTATGTATACAATTATTGTTGATAATTAATCTAAATAAAGTCAAGCACGAGAGGAGTTTGCATCAAAAAAGAACTATGTATGTCGGCACCTGCAAGCCTACATTTCATGTATTGTGCACTTTCGAGTCGACACATTCTATTATTTAATATAAAATAAAAGGGAGAAAAAACATGAGGGGACATAAAACTAAAACCCAGCAAATGAACCAAAACTGTAAAAAGATCTAAACATTAAATCTGTATGAGTAAGAATAATAAAAAATGTGGACAAGTAACACTCATAAATCTTGAGCTAGAAAAAGACCGTATGAGAAGCCAAACAATCAACCATATTTTTTTAATGATAAAGATAAGAGTTGTGAACAAACCATTGAAATAAGTTAAAAACTATAATATTGTTGAGACGAAGAAAACTTGTTGAAAAAGAGAAAAGAAGAGACCATATGGATAGAACCACATTCTATCCAAAAGAAACGACATCCATAAATAACATGAGCAAATTTGAGAGCTTTGATGATCACCAAATGAAGGGTCAAAGTTAGAATTAGTACCGGACTCTACAACCTTTAGAATTAGCACCGGACTCTACAACCTTGGATATTCAAACTGATATCCTGCCATGCTTGGAAAACAAAACTTCTTAAATACAATGAAAAGATAGTAATTACTTAAATCTCAAAATATAACGCATATTTCATCAAATATTAATTGTTGATGGACATTCATCAATTTATTTACTTCAGACCCAGCAAACAACCAAACATTTAAATAATTAAAAAAAAAAAAAACCCAAACATTTAGGACATAGCATTTATGCATAAGGATCTCTTCATGCATTTTAATGACCACATAGTATTCCTAGAAAATCAAATGCAAAAACAAAATTAAAAAAAAAAAAGTTATCAGAAGTTTAATCAGTTAAAACATTTAATTAATACATCACACAGAGGAAAAAAGATATGAGCAATAAAAGAAGGAAACAAAAGAAACTGAGTAATCAATCTAATCCAAAACCTGAAGTTAGCCTCTATATTTTCTACTTTCTTGGAAGCTTCTTATAGTGGCAATGCAAAAGATTTTATTTGAGCTGCAGCATTGTTCATGAATTCCTTAGCTATTACACCATCTGATACAATACATGGAAAAGATCAGAATCCAACCAAACCTCAACAAGTCAATTATATTCAAGTCAGCATCATTGTATTAAGAAATCATATGAGATGAATATATGTATGGAATTCGTAAAACAAAAAAGGATCACTCAGGGTTTGAGAGATTCGTACAAAAGCTGGCTGAGACTTCAGAGATTAAAGCAAGACATGCATTTGCACCACTTGCTGTCTGATATCTACCATTTTCAATCTATAACATTCTAGCAGCTCAAGTTGCAAATTCAGGATGAAAATTCATATGGGACAAGCAGAGTCAGCAGAAGCAGTGCTCAAATTCTTCAGGTGAGAAATGATAAAATATATAAAATTAAAAACTAAACAAAAGAATAAAATATCATTTATTATATCATTTATTGTATTAGTAAATATCATTTGTTGTAACTAAACAAAAGAAATTTGAGCATACATCAGGATCATCTTGAAGTACTACAACATCCACAGACTGTCCTTAAAAAAATAAATAAACTAAACATAGAAGGGATTATCATATAACAAAGCACAACTTCCATGACTTACTTTGGACTTGTGAGGATTTTCATCTGCTGTTAGCAGGCACTTGACAAAGCAATCATCCACAAACAATGCAATCTGTTCAAGGAAGAAACAAATGAGCCCCAAATGCACATATTAGCTAATTTTTCGTTGTGACAATAAACAAAAAAGATGGAACTTAACCAAGTCACATAACAATGTTACTGTGATGCAGACCATATCTGAGAAAGCTGAAGCTATTGCCTCTTATCGTCAAGGAAGAGCTGGAGCTACTACAACAGATCAAGTGACAGTTACTCATGATTCAATTGACTTAGCTGAAATGGTTGTAGATTGTAATAGTCTACAGCTCAGCCTCCAATGTACTCTAATCACAGAGGTCGGATGAAGCAATCAAGTTATAATAAAAATCATCTTTTTCAAGAGCTTGATCTTTGACTTTCCTTTTGACATGTTTACAAACACTTTCATATTTCCGTAAAAAATTATGTACATTGTTTCTATTGACATGAATCTCTTATCAACCACTGTAAAAAATTACGTTTACAAATACTTCATTTTCTCACTTTATGACAATATTCTAACATAATTAACAACACAATTATCGATTTTTAAGGATGCAGCAGTGTAAGCAACATAACCAACACCATAGAAGACCGAAAACAAGGGCATAAAAGACATAACCCAGCCAGAAAATCTTGTAACTATATAAATCTTATCGCATGTATTGATAGTTGTAACAAAACCTCCACTATATAACCACACCAAACAGATTCAAAGGACTGCATCAGCAACCAATAAAATAGCACAAATGGCCCAGCTCAACAGAGTTTTTAATAGAAACATCGTATAACAGAGCACAACTTACATGACTTTATGCAGGGAGGAATACAATTGAAGACTGAGACCTCGGTAGTCGAGGCACAGCCCACTTTTGTACTATATGCAGTTAGATTATCCTCCTGGCAGCTCATGGCTTAGATTTAAGATGAAATTTCATGGAAGAAGCAGAGCCAACAGAGAAGTGAAATATTCCCAGGTACCCGAGTACTTAAAAGTCTTCTAACTTGTGCCAAATGAACGGAAAAAATAAAAAACAATGCACGACAATGAAATTACAATTATTGCATTAGTAAAAAGTCCTGTTTCTAGAATAAATTTGGTACTGTGAATGATCACAAATCTACAGATTCTTGAATCCACACTTCAGAATATAAAAGCAAAGAACTGTTTCATAGAAGAAACTACAAAAGCTCTATAACAAGAGGGATAATAAAGTGAACAACTGAAATACTAAAAAGGAACTAATTCTTCAAGTGGCATTACCTTTCGATAAAAAAGCTTCAAGCATTAGTACTGCTCCATTAAGAATAAACATGATAGAGCATGTTGAAGACAAGACAATAATATTAGTAACAGTCTTGGAGTCGCTTGAACTACCTACCCCGCATCTCTTGCACATGAGATCACAAGTAAACTTCACAAAGAGTTGACAAATGAAGCACAAGAAACACCAGCACTCCGAAAACAAAAACTCCACAAAAGAGATAGAAAACGAAACTCAAACAATAGAAGAGGAACGAGCCAACTCTATTACAAAAATAGTGATAGAAAGGATCAACTTTTTCGTCAATCAAGAGGGTGATTTGCTTTCTGCAATTATCTTAGAATGTGGATCCATTTCTTCAACATCAAGTCTGCCACTTTCACTTCCACTACTGTCAGTCTCATCTAGAATTTCCTTGCTTCTGTTACTTCTTCTGCAGTTATCTTAGCATGTGGATCCATTTCTTCAACATCAAGTCCGCCACTTTCACTTCCACTAGTCTCAGTCTCATCTGAGAAATTCCTTGCTTCTGTAGGTTCTTCTGCATATAATGGACATACTGCACAATTTTTCACTTTGCAACCTTCTATAGGCTGCTGTCAAAATTTTGAGGCCAGAATTCAACCGAGAGGAAACCAGTGACATTTGAGAAAGGATAATATCCTTGTACGATATGATCAGAGTACACAGATATCGCATGGTTATACTTTCGGGTATCACAGACAGTCAATGAGCGACAAAAATCCATTGTATCACTATAATGGCTTTTAAAGTTGACACGAACACCACGACCATCGTCACTATAGTTCTCAAATGCAATAACGGCACATAGAGCAAATCCCACAAGCTTACTTGTATCAAAAGGCAGTAGAATCGTGATCAAAGATCCAATTCTTTGATGGTTGAATCAGTCAGGAATAACACTTCCAGGTAAACAAATACTTACAGGAAATGCTCTCTCATATTCCTGTAACATGAAAATTGAAAATCATAAGTACTTTTAACAAGAAAACAAGAAAAGAGAGCAAGATATATAAAAACTTGCTACATTATACCTTAATGAAGCATTCTCTTATTACTCCTGCCAATTCTGATGTATCTGGTAATGACTGGAGTTGCTTGCGATTCACTGCTTCTAAAGATTGTAGACCTGATGGAAGCCTTGTTAGTGATTGAAGCATGCTGCAGTTGTTTAACAGGAGCCTTCTCAACTTAGAAAGTTGCTCAATACTTGTAGGTAGACTGTCAAATTTGTTTCCACATAGCTCTAAAAGTTCCAACGAAGATAAACTACCAATATCTTCAAGAATTTCCTTAAGACTGCAGTGATTTAGAAACAGGTACTTCAAACATTCTAAATTTCTCAAGTTCTCTGGCAGCTTATCCAGTTCTGAGCAATTAGAAAGATCAAGATGATACAGATAAACTACCAATATCTTCAAGAATTTCCTTAAGACTGCAGTGATTTAGAAACAGGTTCTTCAAACATTCTAAATTTCTCAAGTTTTCTGGCAGCTTATCCAGTTCTGAGCAGTTAGAAAGATCAAGATGATACAGAGATCTCAAACTACAAATGCTACTTGGAATGCTCCTAAGACTTTCACAGCCCTTTAGACAGAGGAAATATAGGCAGTAAAGATGTTGGATGGATCTGGGAATTTCAGACAAGCTTCTGCAATCTTCAAGATTCATAACCTCAAGGCATGGCAAATATGAAAGGTCTGGGAGGCTAGTCAGGTTCTGAGAGTGAATAAGAATAAGCAATTTTAAATATGGAGCATCCTGTAACAATGAATGTGTCAGTTATCTGAGAGTCATACAATAACTAGTACACCTAAATGTACACAATACCTAGTACACCTAAATGTTAATTACTTAACTAGTACCTTAACTCCTTCTCATAGTTGTTCAAGATTGCTATAAGGCAGGTTGAGTTCAACAAGATTCTTTAGGCTAAACTCTGTTGGTAGTGTCTTCAAAAGATACCTGTGCCAATGCAGAGACCTCAGTTCATCGGGAAGATTATTCAGGCCGTGGGGAGCATGCACTTTGCAGGCAGACATAAAGTGTCCAGAACATTGAGTTTGATAGTAGAATTTGAGAAATTTGAGATTGTACAATTTCTCAAATGCTTCAGAATTTAGAGTTATATCCTTTATTTTGGATATGTCTAGGACTATCCCTTTAATTTTGTCAGTTCCCTAACAGCAAAAGTGAAGCACAAGTTATATAAAGCATGAAATACACCGAGTTTCCAAGAATTTACACAAATCTTTTCATATGAAGATACAATTTGGTTAGGATCAATTCATTAGAGAACATTTAATATGCCAAATGAAACAAAATTTGATGAGGCACTTACAGTGTTTTTGTTTAGTATGTTTTGAACATCTTCATGATTTTTCAACCTACTGTGTTTGCTTGGAAAGCTAGCAGATTCTTCACAAATTATGTCCCAACCCATTTCTATCTCATTTGTTTTTAAAATCGTTATGAGCGACTTATCAACATGATCACTAATTCCAGCTTGCACATACGAATAACAGTGATCCAGTATTTTTGTTACATAATTTATATCCATTCCTTTAAAGAAAAACACTATGTCAAGAAATATTTCCTGTTGTTGATGACCTAGTCTACCATAACTAATTCTCAACAAATTACTAATTTCCAGATTAGGAATCTTTTCAAACTCATGCACTGCACTTTCCCATCCTCGTTTAGTCTTTAGGGAACCCAACACTTTAAGCACTAACGGATTTCCTTTGGCGTAATCTACCATCTTCTGAGCAAACACCAGAAGTTCTTCAGGAGAATGGTCTTGGTCGAAGGCATGTTCACAAAAGAGCTGAAGAGCATTTTGGTCATCTAATGCCTCAACCTCATATATGTCATGGGATCCACAATTAGAAAGCAACTGTTTATCCCTAGATGTTATAACGATCCTACTTCCAGGACCAAATCGATCTATCCCTCCAGCCAAAACTTCTAGTTGTTTCAACTTAGTCATAGCATCTAAAACAACGAGAACCTTACTACTTTTAAGCCTACGCCTAACAGATTCCGGTACCTTAGGAGTCTGAAATTTCAGATTCTCCTCACCTAACAATTTCGACAGAACCTCCTCTAGTAAACGAGCTAGCCCACCACACTTCTCCGATTTTTCCCTAACATTTCCAATGAAACAACATCCTTCACACTCACTACAAACTTGGTCAAAAACAGCATCAGCAATGGTTGTTTTACCTATACCCCCCATACCCCAAATCCCCACTATTCTAAAATCCGACACCCCTATCCCCAACATCAATTTTACTTTTTGAATATGCGGATATATCCCAACTAGACCATTCAAATCACATAAGGGTGATATACCTAATGAGGCATCTAAGAGGTTTGAGATCCTAATGCGGTTAATGCACCCACGAAGATCAAGAGATATAAGTGATGGAAACTGAAGATTGCTTGGAAGACTCTGAAGCATTCGGCACCCACGCAGAACTAACTCACGAAGTTTGTTGAAACGTTGAGCAGGTCGGGGAAAGTCAAGCAAGCTTTCGCAGCAACAAAGATTTATCTTCTCAAGCAAGGGGGCATCTAAGCCATCAGAGATCCTAGCAAGGTTAATGTAGAAAGAGAGATCAAGAGATACAAGGGATGGAAAACGAATATCATTTAGAAATCTCTGAACATTGTGGCAACTCGTCATCTTCAACTCACGAAGGTTGTCGAAATGGTGAGCAGGTGAAGGGAAACCAAGCAAGTTTGTGCATTTCTCAATATCTATCTTCAATGGGGCGTCGAGGTCTGGGATCCTCGTGAGTTTTTCGCAGCGTGAGAGACGAACATATGTAAGAGATGTAAAATTCTTTCTTACGTTTGTCAACATCAGTGGAATCAACCTGCCTCTTTTCCAAGTTTTCTTGAAATTCTTTCTCAAGTTGATCAAAAGCATCCTTGAAACTCCCTTCCTGGTGACCTACATCGCGTACAGTAACCTTGTAGAAAACAGGTATGACAGTTTGGCCACTCTTCAAAATCTCTACAAGCTCACGCAAGCACCATTTGGATGAAGCATATTCTTCCGAGAAAATGACCACAAAAATCATCGAATCTCTTATTGTTTTGAAAAGCTTAGGCCAAAATTCTTCGCCTTTTTTCTGAAGGTTTCAATTGACTTGGCAGACAAAGCATTATAGAGATAATTGGTAAAACCATCACGGGTATCTATACCTCTAAAATTGAGGAAAACTTAATATTTTTTAACATTGATCTGGGTGGAAGAAGAAGGATTTGATTGTAAATTGCCCACAGAGAAGCAAAAGGTGACAAACAGATTTTTGGAAGAAAAATGGAAGCAAAAGGTTACACTGAAAAAAAAAAAAAAAAAAAAAAATTAAGAGAGGTGATGCTGCGGCTAGGCTGAGAGGTGTGAGAGCAGACAAGTGAAATCAAGTTGGTAGATGAAAGTGGCAAAAGAAATTTCAGAGAACATGGAAATGCTGAATGATCGAACGTCAGATCTGCGTGAGGTGTAAAAAGAGAAAAGTGAAAGTAAAAGGTCGTGGTCATGGAAGTCTTGCAACGCGTGACTCTTAACAGCATATTTGCATTCTGGCTCTTTCCTTCGTACGTCACTCATCATGCAGACAAATGATATCATATATGAGTGGGAAGGGAGAAAACCAATACAATTAAAATATCACGACATAGAGATAAGATTAATATTTTTGATATTTTTAATTGTAAATATAAAACTAATTTTTGTTTATTAATTAAGATTTATTAACAAAGAATATTATTATTATTATTATTATATAATGTCCATCCATCAACAATGAGTGTGCTTCCCCAAAACGCCTGTCCTTATTATTATTATTTTTTTGAATACATGAACTGTATCTGGGATAAACCCAGAAGACATCTGGGACCAACCGAGATATAACACTAATGGCACGGTCCGGGAGACTACTCCTAATTGGGAGACCACTACCCACACGGAGGTAGGAGGGAAGACCCACACTAAGGTAGGAGGAAACCCACACTAGGGTGGGAGAACTATCCACACAATTGGTGGGAAACTAAATACTATTATATATATTATTATTATTATTATATAATATTATATTATTATACATATAAGTGTCGAACCCAAGCCCCCTTACAAAGGAAGGCTTGGGCTGGCTGCTGGCGCTACCACTGCGCCAGCAACCAGTTGACAAACGTCTGTCCTTATTGTTGTATTGTAATGAGAGTTTTTTTTTTAGAATAAATAGCTTCATTAAACACCCTAACAACTAGCAGTGGCAGAACCACCAGTCAAAACACATACATCAGAGACTGCGAGCTTAAGGAGCTTATGACGTAAGAAGTCAAGAATTTTTTCTGAAGCAAACCTCTTCAGAAGGGTAGGGAATAAGAACCTGACCTCAGAGAGAAAATTTCATTAAAGAACTTAAGAGAAAAATACAAAATGCATGTTTGACCTTTCTTTGTTAGTGAGCAGAATAATACAAAACCAAATGGTCGAAGTCGTTGCAAACAAAACGACAAACTTAGGAATAAAAATAAAGTGACAGCAAAGACAAGCAAATATGTAAATAAAATAACATAACAACAGTAGCCCAAAACAATTCGTCACTTGTCGTTTTGCATATCAATAGCTACATCAGTATCTTCCCCACCAAGAAAGAACTCGACCTCTAGTTCAAAGCAACAATTGGAGCTTGGTCAGGAGGGTAGTATGGGCTGAGGTCTGAAACATTAAAAGTGGAGCTGAATTGGTATTCTGGGGGAAGATCAATGATGTATGCATTATCATTAATACGCTCCTTGACATGGAAAGGTCCAATTTTCTTTGGCTGTAACTTGTGATAAGTTCTTGCAGGAAAACGTTGTTTATGAAGGTGGACCATGAATAAATCACCTTGTCGAAAAATTTGAAGACGACGATGGGAGTCAGCAGTAGACTTGTACTTGGCGTTAGCTATGTGTAGATTAGCAGTGACCTCGGCATGCATTTGGGCAATAAAATTAACAACGTTCTCTGCTGCCTTACTTTTGGAATGAGAGAGCTCTACGAGGTCAACAACATGATTGGGTGTTTTGGTGTACACAATGGTAAATGGAGAATAACCAGTAGACCGATTCGTCATGCTATTGTAGGCGAACTCAGCTTGAGGCAAAGAAAGGTCCCATTGCTTAGGTTTGTCAGCAACGAAGCATGTTTCCAAGAGTTCGATTGACGACCTCTGTTTGGCCATCCGTTTGTGGATGATAAGCACTGCTGTACTGTAATGTAGTGGAGAATTTCTTTCATAGAACCTGCCAAAAATGGCTGAGAAATTTGACATTTCGATTAGAGGTGATTGATTTTGGGATCCCGTGGAGGCGAACGACCCCTTTAAAGAAAATGGAGGCAACATGGGAGGTATCATCAGTCTGTTTGCATGCCAAGAAATGAGCCATTTTTTAGAAGCGATCTACAACCACAAGAATGGAGTCAACATGTCGAGGGGTCTTTGGCAACCCAAGGATGAAACCCATGGATAAGTCCTCCCAAATACTTGTTGGTATTGGGAGAGTAGTATAAAGACCAGTATTGTTGGTTGTGCCTTTACAACTTTGGCAAGTTGGACACCTCTCAATATATCGTGCTACAGCAGAACGAAGTTTAGGCCAATAAAATCGTTCCTCTAACTGTTGAATGGTCTTATCGCGACCAAGATGAGCAGCAAGGCCACCACAATGTAGGTCACGAATGAGATGTTCACGCAGAGAGAGGCGGGGAATGCAAAGTTGGTTCCCTTTGAAGAGATAACCATCGGTGATGTGGAAATCCTCAGGTGGGTTATTGTCCATACAGCGAACCCAAATGGTAGAGAAATCCTCATCTAAAGCATACTGATCTTGCAAAATATCAAAGCCAATGACTTCAGTTCGTAATAAAGAGAGCAAGGAAGCACGTCGACTAAGAGCATCTACAACTCGGTTCTGTTTACCCGCTTTATGGTGCAAGACAAATGTAAATTTTTGAAGAAAAAGTGCTCAATGAGCATGCATTCTGCTAAGGTTTCTTTGAGAGTTGAGGCACGTTAAGGCTTGGTGATCTGTATGGAGAACAAATTCAGAGTGAAGAAGATAGTATTCCCAATGTTTGAGGGCTTGAACAACAGCGAATAGCTCCTGCTCATAGGTTGTCCATTTTTGCTGGGCATCATTAAGTTTTTCACTAAAAAATTCAATGGGTCGACCTTCTTGTTTTAGTACAGCCCCAATCCTAAGCATTGATGCATCTGTTTCAACCTCAAATGGACGCTCAAAATTGAGTAGAATCAAGACAGGGGCAAAGCTAAACTTTTCCTTTATAGCCAAGAAACTAGAGTCTTAATTAGCACCCCATTGGAAACGTCCCTTTTTGAGACAATCAGTTAATAGGGCAGTTAAGGTGCTGAAATCTCTTATAAATTGACGGTAGAAAGTTGCTAGGCCATGGAAACTACGAACATCATGGACATTCTTTGGGGTTGGCCAACTCTGAATTGCTTCAACCTTGCTTGGATTAGTAGTTATACCTTCTGTACTAATAATGAAACCAAGAAAAAGTAGTTGGGGCTGCAAGAACTCACACTTCTTCAGGTTGAGATATAACTTGTTGTTACGAAGGGCTTGGAAAACCTCCCTCAAGTGTGTTATGTGTTCTGTTTCAGAGGTGCTGTAAATGAGGATATCGTCGAAATAAACAACGACAAATCGTCCAATGAAAGGCTTGAGCACTTGGTTCATAAGTCTCATAAATGTGCTTGGGGCATTGCAAAGGCCAAAATGCATGATCGTCCTTCCCATAAACCTTCTCGGGTTTTGAAAACCGTTTTCCACTCGTTACCTGGGTGGATGCGAATTTGGTGATACCCGCTGCGAAGGTCTAGTTTAGAAAATAGTCGGGAGCCATTGAGTTTGTCAAGCATATCTTCAAAACGAGGAATTGGAAAACGATACTTGGTGGTGATTTTATTGATGGCACGACTGTCCACACACATCCGCCAAGTGCCGTCTTTCTTTGGGACAAGCAGGGCAGGTACTGCACAAGGGCTCAAACTTGGTCGAACCATTTGTTTCTTCACAAGGTCATCAACCATGGATTGGAGAATTTCATGCTCTTTGGGGCTTATTTTATAATGTGGTAGGTTTGGCAAGCTTGCATGAGGAAGAAGGTCTATGCGGTGTTGTATGTCCTGCATTGGAGGAAGTTCTGCAGGTAACTCTTCAAGAGTGAGGTCAGTAAACTCTTGTAGTAACTGCTGGATAATTGGTGGAAGATCAACCTTAGATAAGGGTTGCTCTTTGAGGAGTAAAGCCAGCAAATGGGAGATGGTTTTAGTCTCCTTCGTAAACTGGGCACCTGGAATCATAAGAAAGAGCTTTTGTCTACTTAGATCAGTGGTAAGAGCAGTAGAAGTAAGAGAAAAAGGCAGCAAGATGATACGACGTCCTTTCCAAGAGAAAGTATAAGTGTTTTCTTAACCATTGTGGATTGCATTGGTGTCGAATTGCCATGGGCGACCCAATAAGAGGTGACAAGCGTCCATTTCAAAGACATCACATAATATCTCATCCTGATAATATTTGCCAATAGAGAATGACACTCGGCAAACTTCAGAAACCATTGTTTCCATTCCTTTTTTAATCCATCCTACCTTGTATGGGTGGGGATGTTTTTCTGTTACAAGGTTTAGTGTTCACACCAATGAATGGGACACTATATTCTCTGTACTACCACTGTCAATGATCACCTCACAAACTTTTCTTTGAATGGTGCACCTAGTTCGAAATAGTGCATGACGTTGAGAAGGTTGTGGTTGTCGTGAAGCTAACAGTAGTTTTTGTATCACACAAGTGATAATCTCTCCTTCATCAGGAGGAATAATTTCCTCTTCTTCGCAAACATCCTGATCATTTTCTCCTTTGAAACCATCAACCAAATTGGCTTGACGACGTTGGGGGCATTCATTAGAGCGATGGCCAGGGATGCCACAATGAAAACATTTACTAAGTACAAGACGAGCATACGAGTTCGTGGTGGGTTGTGGGAAAGGCCGTTTGGGTGGATCTTTGGTATGTTGTATAGCTTCTGTGGTGGAGTTTCGTTGTCCCGAAAAGGAGCTGGTTGGTTTAGAGGTGTTTGGTTTGAAGTTCTCTTGGTATGGACGACGCGAGAGGGTAGTTTTTGGGGATGAACGGTTCAGCTGATGTTCAATCTTGTATGCTAGACCTACTGCTTCAGATAAGTTCCAAATTGTTTTCAAGGAAAGTTGATCATAAATCTGTTCTTTCAAACCACCAATATAACGAGCAACTTGTTGGCTCTCAGTTTCAGAAAGATCATTTCTAGCATTTAAATGATAGAATTCTTTAGTATATTCAGCTACAGAGCAGTTCAGTTGCTTACAGTTTTGGTATTGATAATACAGGTGTTGATCGTAATCCGGTGGAAGGAAACGGTTGCGCATAAGTTGACGCATCTAAGGCCATGAGTTGACAGGACGTTTTCCTTCACGACGTCTGGATATTTGAAGTTGTTCCCACCACGCAGAGGCACCGCCACGAAGTCGATAAGCGACGTACTTCACTCTTTTATCCTTTGGAATGTCCATACAATCAAAGAAGTTTTCAACAGCAAGGATCCAGTCAAGAAAGTCTTCAATATGAAGATGACCATCAAAACTGGATAGATCGATCTTCATGCGAAAATCTTGACCATACATGGGACGTCGATCACGGTTTTGGCGAGGTTCACCAAGACGTTGGACACCAAAACGCTATTGTCGATGAGCCCATTCCTCCACACTATCATCAGACTCAGATCCAACTAATTCTTTGTGTCTGCGATGTCGAGGTGTGACGTCTTCTTCAGAAGAGTCAGTTGGAGCTTGAGGGTGAGATGGTGGTAAGGGATGGTAAGGTTGAGAGTGGGTTCGGTGAGATAGGTGTCTTGCTCTGTTCTTAGTAAATTGGGGTTGGCTGGTTGTTTGACCCATGGAAATGGTGATTTGAGCAAGAGATTGCCTAATTTCTTCAACAAAGGAATCAAACTTGGATTCCAAGATCATAACCTTTCCCCACAAAGCTTGTACATGAGATTCATCACCAAGAGTACGACTGCTTCCATCTGTAGCCATCGTCGTCCACAGGGAGGACCTGTGGCTCTGATACCAACTGACGTAAGAAGTCAACAATTTTTTCTGAAGCAAACCTCTTTAGAAGGGCAGGGAATAAGAACCTGACCTCAGAGAGAAAATTTCATTCAAAAACTTAAGAGAAAAATACAAAATGCATGTCTGACCCTTCTCTGTTAGTGAGCAGAACAATACAAAACCAAATGGTCGAAGCCGTTGCAAACAAAACGACAAACTTAAGAATAAAAATAAAGTGACAGTAAAGACAAACAAATAAGTAAATAAAATAACATAACAGCAGCAGCAAATAAAATAAAATAACAGCAGCAACCCAAAACAATTCGTCACTTTTCGTTTTGCATATCAATAGTTGCATCAGCCAATCTAGAAAAGAATTTTTCCAAATAGTAGCACTATTAAAGCCAATAGCCCACCTAGTCATACCGTGGGCCACTTGATTGCCCTCCCTATGCACAAAATTAATGGGACTAGTATTATTTACAATCATAAGATGTTTGATATCATGAATGACACTCCCAATATCAAGTCTAGACAGCTCTTCCCCGTTGCATAACTTGACCACCCTTAAAGCATCAATTTCAACACACAAAAGACCAATAGAATTTTCAGCAACCAATAACAAACCTCGCCTTAAAGCAATAGCTTTATCAATTTCCACATTAGAACAATGATGGAAAACAAATGCAGTGGACATCTTGACCTTTCCAAAATGATCCCGAATAACAACACCGGCCCCTACCTTTTCCTTGCTCTTAAAAAGAGCAGCATCATGATTGAGTTTAAAAGAACCCAATCGAGGGGGAAGCCAACGACTAGGAGGAGTTGTCACTTTAGGCAGAGAGAGAACAGCAGACTTGCTAGCTACAAAATCCATTAACAAAAGGTTTGCTTTACTCCAACAATCTTTATTGAACTGGACTTTTCCACTATGAAGCAAAAAATTAAGAGAGTTTGTTGACGATCGGAATCGGTCAACATCCGGGGGGTTGAAACCTCGTCTATGGAACGATTTGTATGAGGCTAATGCTTCCCGACCTGGTGCCAGTGAGATCTATGTAATCCCAGATCCTGAGAAGTAATTAATGTTATAACGACCAATTAATGGAGTGAAGACTTTACATGAGCATTTAATGCAGGTATGGCCATGTAAGAATAATTAGTGCAATAGTAATTAATGCAGTATGGTCAAGTAAGAGTGGTTAATGTAATGATAGCTTTTTGACGTGTGTAACACTCAATCGTAACCCCCTTCTTTTTGGGATCGGGAACCTGAACCCGAACTTTATGTGCTCGCAGCTTATTGTAGTAAACCTTGGGGACGGATGGCTGCATGATCATGGAGAGCTAGAGCCATAGCACGACACCCCATAAGGAGATCATAAGTCTCAACTATGACCCTCAAGTCTCGAAAACTGGAGGTTGAATTACAGCGGAAAAAGGGTTCGCAAGCTTCCCCCTCTTTAGAGGGCTAATCCAATGAAGAATCAGCTCATCCCACGGGCTCTTCTGCGACCTCACTGCTTTGGGAGGTCCCTCCATAAGTAGTTCTAACCTATTGTTCTATTTTATCCTTAAGGCTGGAAGCTTTGTCAGCATTACTAATTCGATGATCATGACGCAAGCGACCTGACATCTACAAAAAAAATGAGTGATATCAAAACACCATAAGCATACTGAGCCTAACGAGTTAAAGCAAGGAATTCCTAAATTTATCTTCCTATGCATCAAGTCGCGCGCTTTGTTGCTAAAAGCAGTAGAGGCCCAGAGTGCGAGCTCATTAAGTCATTATAGTCCATCAAGCCAAAAATTTTGATACCTAGAGCTATGGTCCTACTTTTATAAGACTTATTTCAAACAATTTGAAAGCAAATCATCACAAACACAAGCATCAAGAAAACTTTGAAGGCAAAGCCATTACAAACTCTAGTATCAGAATCACGCCAACAAACAACAAAAGCCACAAGTAACACACAAAGCATTTGAAGCCAAAAACACAAAGTGTGTAGGCAAAATCCAAAATCAAAAAGCACAGTGCACACCAAAAAGCAAAGACAAGCCAGAAAATCTAAAAGCTTGTTTGGAAGACTTACTGTGTATACTCGCCTGCAGATGAGGGACTCTGGTCATTGAGGATGGTAAATCTAAAGAGAGACTGGCACAAGAATGAGAAGAAATGAAGAAGAAATGGAGAAGAAAAGAAAAGAAAATTTTTTTTGTAGGGTCTCATCTCTAAAATAGCGAAAATAGGAAGAGAAAGTGAAAAAGGCATCAATCGTATATAGGGGTGGGTCTCTATCCCTAGTCGTTCGATTTGGCAGCAGCGTAACTGCCATAGATCTGACGGTGCAGCGTGAACTACAGCCTTTTGTCATTACGCACTGCCAGTTGAAAGACGTGCATATTAAATGCGCATGGCCTGAAACGTGCTAATAGTACTAATACCTAAAAAGTCGCCACGTGTCAAAAGTAACGGGTCAGAAGTTGAAACGACATCTTCTGAGCTCGCAAACGGTTATCTGAATCAGCATAATCATCTCTCAGCCCGCAAATCGCGCTGATAGTTTGGGGGGCTAGTGTTATGACCATTTTCACGATATGGATAGACGAGCTACAAAAGACCTAGGATGTACCCAATGGTGAAAGGCCCAGGAAGCCTAGTGCTCAGGTCGCAATGGCGAGCTCGCGACCTTCTTCAGCTCGTGCTCATGTCAAACCTACCTCAATACGTCTTCAGCTCGCGAAAGTAAACAGGTCAGATCGCCAAGCTCGTGCCAAATAATCTCCTAGTAGTTGATCTCTCGGGTTAATGCTTCCCAACCTAGTGCCAGTGAGATCTATGTAATCCCAGATCCCGAGGAGTAATTAATGTTATAACGGCCAATTAATGCAGCGAAGACTTTACATGAGCATTTAATGCAGGTATGGCCATGTAAGAATAATTAGTGCAATAGTAATTAATATAGTATGGTCAAGTCAGAATAGTTAATGTAATGATAGCTTTTTGACATGTGTAATACTCAATCGTAACCCTCCTCTTTCTATAAATAGGAGTGAGATCTGTTGTAAAAAACAAATTTAAGCTAGTATTACCATCACTCTACCAAAATCTATTCAGAGTGACCCATGGACGTAGACACATTTGTCGAACCACGTAAAATCCTTATCTTTGCATTGTTCTTCCTCTTCTTTCTTCATTCTTAATTGCCCATTAATTGTTTTCACCAACCTTCACTATCATTCATTCTCATTAATTATCAAAGCTGTAATCTGGGTCTAGGAATCTCTAAGTCGACTAATTTCAGAGGTTGACAATATCAATCAAAGTCATTTAGTGTCAACGAATGAGTCAAATGAAATTATAAAAGCTCGAAATTTTTATGAACAAATTCTAACACTGAAAAAAAAATTAAGAGAGTTTGATGATCAGGCTGGGCTGAGAACGAGAGACATGTGACTTAGAGGTGTGAGAGCAAACAAGTGAAGTCAAGTTGGTAAATGAAAGTGTGACAATTCAACACGTCTTTCAAAGGTGAAAGCCATTTTGTTGACTAGTGGTTGTACTATATTAACTTTTTAATATTTCGAGACATAATATGAATCCACTACAAACATAGCATTTCAGAGTTGGATCACTTATACTTAGCAATACTTCTAAATACTCCAATATAATCTTATTTAAGCAGGGTCATTTAATCTTATTTATGTTGTAAAGCATCACTATAGTTAAAGTACATCCAATTGGATTGATATCTAATTAACTATCAATTATTTATATTTTCCAAATTTTACATTAAATTGTTTTTCTTTTTTATCTAAACACGGAATAGTACTAAATTTTACTAGACATAGAGTATTGATGAAAATCTAAATATTGAATGTGTTATACCTATTTTTGGGACCACAGAAATAGGCTGGTAAAAGCCCAAAAAATCAATCCAATAAACTGACCCAGCTCGCAGCTCGCAGGTTGTAGCTCGTTTTGCATCCAAAACCCAACTGTCAACTCTCATGCGAGCTAAGCATCTAGCTCACAGGATGAAACTCTCAGTTAGCTCAGCTCCAACTCTAGCTCACAGCTCTCAGTTAGCTCAGCTCCAGCTCCAGCTCCAGCTCGCAGCTCTCAGTTAACTCAGCTTGCAGCTCTCAGCTAGCTCAGCATTCAGCTTTTAGCTAGCTCAGCTCCAGCTCACAATTCTCAGCTAGCTCAGCATCCAACTCTCAGCTCTCAGCTAGCTAAGCATCCAACTCTTAGATCTCAGGCAGCAATCTCAAATCCCAAGGGACAATTAATACAGTATGACTATGACATAGTTGTTAGTCAACGTAATAAATATTATGTCAGAGTAATTGATTTCTTTACGTGTACATCACTCAAATGTAATCCACCTTTCTCTATAAATAAGGGGGAGAATTCATTGTAGAGAGAGAGGATGATCATTTTTTTTTTCATTAGTAATGACAGTCACTCTGCTAACAAAAATGGGGAGTGATCCGTGGATATAGGCACTATTACCGAACCACGTAAAAATCTCTGTGTAATTTCTTATTCTTCCTCTCTCCTCTCTTTGGTCTGCTTGTTTTCTCTCTGATTGCAGGTATTGGGCTTAAGATCTTCGGTCGACCGTTTTCGGACGTCAACAGAATGTTATATATATATATATATATTTAGGGATAAGATTGAAAAACATAAATTTTGACACAATTTATTGATCATTAAATTATAAAAATTTCAATTATATAGATCTACTCACACCTTTACATATAACTTAATTTTATACTTTACATAAATATATTATCTTATCTTTCTTTATTATTACATCATCTCTTCTCTCTTCAATTAATATTAAAGACCCACCAATTAATTTTCTTCTCATCCAACCAAATTCCTTGCATGTTTATTTCTTTCCATTCATTTTCAAATTATATTATTGTTGTCCTTTTTACATGTTTGATTTATCTATATTTTTTTAACTCACTTTTTTTTATATCCTTACAATTTCTTTATCTGTTTATATTATAAAAAATAATAGCTTTAAAATTCATGCTGTCAAGGAGGTAAAGTCCATAAATTAAATAGGATATATATATATATATATATATAATGTGGGGTTTGAAATACAGATTAGATGAAACACTGTAGTAAAAAAAATAGTGGAGATGAAAAGGTAGGGTTTCAAATACTGATTAGGTGAAACACTGTAGTAAAGAGTATAATGGAGATAGAGGCAGACAATCAGTTTTACCGAAATTGGTGTCAAGAATTCAATTTGGCTTCGATTTTTTGTTTGATTTGTAGGCGTTGTCAGTATTGAACAACGAACATGCACATCAAACCAAGTCATGCTATACGTTCACGTTAGGACTTTCATTTTTTTTTTTTATTTTTTGTCAAAAAGTTAGACTAGTGTAAATTTTGTGTTGCAAAAGATTAGATATAAATCAAAATCTCACTATAGGTATTAGGAAGAATTGTAGAGACCGCCATATATATATATATATATATATATACACACTTATAGTCAATCAACCTAAAGCCAAATAAATTAGAGAGTATATTGCAGAGAAACAACATATGAAGTGCACTGAAAAGTGCTCAAGTGTGTAATCCCTGGTTTAGATATGTCGTCTACAATATCTTTGATCAATTCCGCTTCAGACCTGTAAGCAACAAACATTAATAAAGCAAAACCAAACAAGAAATACTTCCATGTTATTAAATTGATATTCCTTAGTGTTAAGCAAAAGGTTGAAGCTGATGGTCATCAGCAAGCTCAGCTAGTTGTAGCTAATGTTTGTCAGCTTGAGCACACTAAAGCCGATAGAAATCACCTACTAGATAGTCAGGACACTCAAGTGTTCAGAAGTCATCATCATCATAGGATGACTGATCAATATGATCATGATTAATGAAGGTTTTGGAGGGAAATTCAGTTAGGTTGATAGTAGTGTGTCCAATCAATGTTTGCCACCTGTTCCTAAGTTGTTATAGAGAAGTTTAGTGATATATATTTCTGATGAAAAACAGAGTTGTATTAACTGAATACATTTGTACAATTCAGCTGAAAAATCAATAAAAGTTTAGAAATTTTTTCTCTTCCAAGAGTCATTGTTTCTTGATCTATTGCTCCAGAATCAAGAGCTTATACTTATATTTACACTCGAAACTCAAATAGAAGTACGAAAAAATAAAAATAACAACTTAAATCAATTTTGCACTAGAGTTCAAACTTAGCAACAATGTTATACTAAGGTCCTCTCTCTTGTGTCTAGAGAAAAAGTAGAGGTTGGCTTCTTTGGGTTGTCTTCCAAAATGGAAGAAGACGGTAGAATCTTCTCTTGCTCACTGTTCATCCCTCTCCTTCTCTCTTTCTACTGGAGTATTCAATCCCTAATCGTCCATTTCAGCAGTATCAACAGTTCCGCGAGAGGCCCAAAATGGAAGGAAGAAAAGCAATGTCGGAGTGCTTGGTCGGAAAATACTTCAAAAAGGATGCTGATAGGAATCAAATACTTCAAAGGAAAACTACATAATTTTAATTTTTAGGAATAAATGGAAACGAAAGCAAAAGCAAAAGCACAAGCAGACGAAAAAAAAAAATTCAAAAATGACTTGGAAAAGACAAGTCAACAAAAGCTGACGTACGATCACGATTACGTAAGAAAAACGAACGACATTTAAAGCACAAGGACTGTGACAATCAGTTGTACCAGTAATAAATGCGGGTCACAACAAACAAAAAAAAAAAAGTGAAAGAAAAAAAGAAGAAAAGCACGACTTTTTAAAACCTTACAAAGCTCCCCAACACGACAGTTAATTCCAAGAAGGTCCCCCGTAACACTAGAATCTGTTGGACTCAAACTCAATCTTCTCAAAATCACGTCTACAATTTCTTTGATCACTTCCGTTTCATACCTGTAAACAACAACATTAAACAAGAAATATTTGATGTTATTAAATTGTCATTCCTTAGACTTACACTTAAAAACTCAAGTAGAACTAAAAAAATCAAAAATAACAACTTATATCAATTTTGCACTAAAGTTGAAACTTAACAACAATGTTACAGTAAGGTCCTCTCTGTTCTTTCTAGAGAAAAAGTAGAGGTCAACTTCTTTGGGTTGTCTTCCACAGTGGAAGAAGAAGGTAGAAGCTTCTCTTGTTCTTCACTGTTCATCTCTCTCCTTCTCTCTTTCTACAACAAGGTGAATAGGGAGGCTTTTAGGGCAGTGATGATGCAGGTTTGGAATATATTTGGTAGAGCGGAGGTGGAAACAGTGCGTGATAATGTTTTTGTGTTTCACTTTTATAAAGAATCATGTAAGGAAATGGTTTGGGCAAGAGGGCCGTGGCACTTTGATCAGAGCCTCCTAGTTCTGGAAAGACCCAAGGAATGTAGGGGTAGGTTTACCAGGGTAAATGTATCGAGTAGTGGTTAACGGCAACTCCTCCAGCAAGGCCAAAGTCCTCCAGCAGTATGGATGATGTGAACAAGGGGAAAAGAGAGGAAAATACTTTAAAGGATGTCGATAGGAATCAAGTAGTGGTGAGACAGGTGAATATGGGACAACTTATGAACAGGAATAGTCTGTCACAGGAAACAAGGGGGGCGGTTCAGACTTCAGTTCCAAAAGAAGAAAGTGCCAAATGTCGACAACCAAGAAGCAGGGGAGAATGTTTCTCTGGGGGGCACTATAGAGGTGGGTGAGAGCATTAAAGTTGACTAGGCAGGGAAGGAAAAGGAGGTGGTTTGACTCCCATCTGAGTGGAACTTCAGCAATCAAACCTAAGAAGCGGAAATGAGCAGCCCGTAAGACACCAACCAGTATTAGTGGGAACAATCCTGGATTTGAGGTTGTAGAAACTCCTCAACAGTGTACAACAACAGATGAGAAGAGAAAAGAAGTAGGCCTGGTAGAGACAGATGAGGGTTGTAAAAAACAGAAGTGTGTATTGGTTTCTTCTTCTCAGAATGAAAGGGTGGTGCTTGAGAACCATGAAAATACTATGTTGGAACGTCCGGGGTTGGGGGAATCCCCGTATGTTCAAAGCCCTCAAAAGGGTCATTAAACAACACTCACCATCATTGGTTTTCCTTTGCGAAACTAAATTGAAAGGAAGAACTTCAACTGGAATTAGAGAAAAACTGGGTTTCGATAATGGTATGTTTGTGGATGCTAATGGTAAGGGTGGTGGACTAGTTTTATTATGGAAGAATGATGCGCAAGTTGAGATTCAGTCGAATTCTCAGGGGCATATACATGCTAAGGTGAGGAATGAGGATGGTGATACCTAGCGTTTCTCTAGGATTTATGGGCATCCTAATCCATCCCTAAGAAAAGTTTCATGGGAATTATTGGGGAAACTGAGATCAGTTGATAATCTTCCATGGCTATGTGGTGGCGATTTCAATGAGATCCGGCAGTTCAGAAAGATCAATCTTTGGGATCAGACAACTAATACAAGTGATAGAAGACTGTGCTTTGGAGGATCTTGGCTATTCAGGTCCATCATATACATAGAGTAACAAAAGGAATGGAAGAGATAATGTTCAGGAAAGATTAGACAGGTTCTTGACTGATGAAAATTGGCGCAACCCGTTTCAACAATTTCAGGTAGAGCATCTGAGCTTCAGCTTCTCAGATCATTGCCCAACATTATTGAAACCAGCAGGTATCTTTTCTCTTCTTCCTAGGCCTACATACAGAGCATTCAGATCTGAACTCTATTGGTCGCATGATGAGGAATTTTATAGAATTGTTAAAGAGGCCTGGGAGGAGAGGGCTACAAGGCATCCTAATTCGGACTTGAATGAGAGGTTAAGTTGGTGTGCAGTTAGACTAAAAAAGTGGAGCCAAGTTAAGTTTGGATCCCTTTGCAGATCCATTGAAGCTAAACAGAAGTAACGGGACAGGATTGTACATGATCAGAAATGGAACCAGGATACAGAAAGGATCAAGAAAGTGGAAAGGGACCTGGAGAGATTGCTAGACATGGAAGAGATGTACTGGAGGCAACGATCCAGAGCTGAATGGTTGCGTGCTGGGGACCAGAAGTCAAAATATTTCCATGCCAAAGCTACTTCAAGAAGAGGGAAAAATCCGATTACAAGATTGCTTAATAAGTTTGGACAGCAAGTAGATGACAAGGAGGGCATTAGTAGGTTTGTTATAGAGTATTTTGAGGATCTATACACATCTTCTTCTCCTATCCCATCTGATTTGTAGAGAGCTACTGAGGCAATCTCTTGTGAGCTTAAGGGGTCGGAATATAAGTATGTGATGCAGCCTTACTCAGCAGAGGAAGCTAGTAGAGCATGCTTGCACATCCTTAACGAAGGTGCTTCTATTTAGCGTTTCAACCAAACTAATATTGTGTTATTCCTAAAAAGAAAAACTCGATGACAATGCAGGATTTTAGGCCAATAAGCCTATGCAATGTTATATACAAAATCGTGGCAAAAGTCCTTGCTAATCAACTCAAATTGGTGCTGCCTACTGCCTAGTGTTATTTCCGCTAACCAATGTGCTTTTGTTCCAGGTGAGTCAATTGTGGACAACATAATGACAGCTTTTGAACTCCTTCCCTCCATCAAAAATTAGAAGAAAGGCAGTAAAAGCTACATGGCACTGAAACTAGACATGAGTAAGGCTTATGATCGGGTAGAATGGTCGTTTATGGAGCAATTTTTAATTAAAATGAGGTTTCTAGAAAGGTGGATCATGTTCGTGATGGATTGCATCTCAACCTCCGAGATGACGTTTGTTATCAATGGTGAAGTTGAGGGAAACCTCGGCAGGGCTGTCTCTTGTCTCCTTACTTGTTTTTACTCTGTGCGGAAGCTTTCTCAAGCAAAACCAAACAAGAAATACTAATCTTTCAACTATGTTGTTAAATTGATATTCCCTAGACCTACACTTGAAACTCAGACACAACTAAAAAAGAGAATTTAGATCCATTCCTTCAAAAAGGATTGGTATTTTTCTTTTAATATTATTTATGATGGGATATTTATAACCAGAATATTATCAAACTCAATAAACTTAAAAGACTGATATTTACTTATCTTGAACAAAATCAGGACTTTTCGTTTTATAAATAAAGTAGCTAGGAGTTAGCTGTACCCATTTTTATAGTGCCGTCCTTTTAGATCGCATGCGGCCTTCAAAGCTTGTCTCCATTTTTGCATCTCTTGGTTAAATTCTTTTTTACGCTTCTCAACATCGGCGGAATCAAGCTGCTCCTTTTCCAAGTTTTCTTCAAATTCTTTCTCAAGTCGATCAAAACCATCCTTGAAACTCCCTTCCTGGTGACGTACATCGTGTTCATCAACCTTGTAGAAAACAGGTATGACAGTTTGACCATTCTTTTTCTCACGATCCATAATCTCTACAAGCTCACGCAAGCACCATTTGGATGAAGCGTATTCTTTCGAGAAAATAACCACCGAAATCATCGAAACTCTTACTGCTTTTAAAAGCTCAGGCCCAATTTCATCCCCTTTTTCGATTCCTTCTTCATCTCTGAACGTTTCAACTGACTTGGCACGCAATTCTTTATAGAGATAATCCGTAAAACCCTCACGGGTATCTAAACCTCTAAAATTGAGGAAAACTTCATATGTTTTTTCAGTTTTCTGGGTGGAAGAAGAAGGATTTGATTGTGAAATGGCCATAGAGAAGCAAAAGGTTACAAACAGACTTTTGGAAGTAGAATGGATGCTAACACCCAAAAAAAAAAAAAATTAAGAGAGGTGACGTTGAGGCTAGGCTGAGAAAGAGAGACGTGCGACCGAGAGGTGTTAGAGCAGACAAGCGAATCAAGTTGGCAGATTTGGTTCCTCCAAAAAAAAATTGTTGGTAGATTTGACTGACGTGTGACTGAAGTGATTATCAGAATTTCTTTGAACCAAAAAAAAAAAAAAAAAAAGGAGATAATTGCAGATAACCTTTTTCGATGATGAAGTTAAAAAGTAATTTTTTTAGTTAAAAAAAAAGTAATTTTTTCTTTCAAATCTTTTATTTCGGTCGATTATATTTTTATTAAAAAAAAAACAGATTTTATTATAAGATTTAGAAAAAAAGTAGTGTTCAAGTTGAATTTTTTTTTTTTATAAAAAAGTCATTAATAACAAATACGAACAAATTACAATTTAGTGATTCAATTGAAACGTAATTACAAATAGGGCGATACTTTCAGTTTTATCACAATTAACTCTATTCATTAGGGAATTTTCATTAAATTTAACAGTCAATAGTATAAATATAACCAAAAGATCAAAATACCTTCATAATAAAAAATAAATAAATAATTTATTTTAAAAAATAAAAGTAAAAAATGGATGTTCTTTTCATCTGGAAAGAAACATCGTCCATCCATTAGACCCATCTTTAAAACATTAGCATAAATTGACCCAAAAAAAAAAAAATCACCAACTCAATATGCAATCGTCGATCTTTAACCCGCAAAAATCATTAACCATCTATTCATTGCAAACTCATTCACTCATTGCAATCACCAGTTTAAAAGATCATCAACAATCACTAATTCAACTCCATTAACATACAATTATTAACATCTTTAAAAAAATGGAAAAAAATCAATAATTAACCCAAAAATATCAAAAACCCAAGTTCATTCGGGTTTTGAAACAAACTCAGATGAATGGGTTTCATCTGGGTTTGTTATAGAACCCAGAACCTAGATTCTGGGTTCTGAAACAAACCTAAATGAAACCCTATCTAAGTTCGTTTCAGAACCTAGATGAACCTAGGTTTTCGAACGAACCCAAATGCATTTGGGTTTATTCCAGAACCCAGATGACATCTGGGTTCGTTCATCTTGGTTCTAGAATGAATCTAGATTTATTTGGGTTTGATTCGAACCCAGATGAATTTAGATTCGAAGGAAAAGAAAAGAAGAAGAAGAAGAAGAAAAAGAAGAAAGAGAAGTGAAGAAAGATTAAGAACAAGAGAGAGATGGTAACTGTGGCTGGTGGAGGGAAGAATAAGGAGAAATAGAGAGAGATCTTATTGAAACAACTAATTTTAAAAGAAAATAAAAAATAATGTAAATAATATTAAAAAACAATTTTACCTTTCAATATGTTAACTCTAACCTATATAGGCTAACGACAGGTGGGTTTATTATAATAAAAGTAAAAAGTTAGCTCCGCTTGTAATTATGTTTAAACTGAGTAGCTAAATTGTAATTTATTCTTAAAAAATCCTAAAAAACAAAAAAAGTTATGCTTAGATTGGTATTAAAATTAATCATTCTATCATTAAATTATTATTAATAGATAATATTACCTGATCATTAAATTAGTAAAATCTGAAAGAAAACTATTCAACCCGAATAGTTAATACTCAACTTGGCTTTGCCTAGTTGAAACCTTGACCGACAAAATTTCTATCCATCACAAGAACTTTACAAACTTTCTTGCCACTTTCCTACCACTTTCCTATAATTTTCTGGATCTACTTTCCTCTCACAAGTCTTCAATCCACTTCCTTGTCGCCTTCCTCCATGTGATTAACTATAACATTGTGGATCATCAATGCACATTTGTCAAAAAGGTAGGTGAAAGTACTCTTAAATGTGCCTAGGGAATATTTGCTTTTTGTCTTTTTCCTCTTTCGTTGTTTCTTCTCTAATGCAGATCAAAATGGGGAAGAGTGTTGGTGCTTGAAATGTTTACAAAGTGGAGGATTTCTACTTTATATATGCCGCCTGTTTACGTTAATATTATGGATTTTGATTTTATATCTGATGTATTTTATTAAGAAAAATGTTTTCCTTGCAAAATGGAAACTCAGCCTGTTTTGCAAAGAAACAAAAGGATCCAAGGAGAAAATTAGAAAAATCACACTTCATGTTTGATTTCGATCCATGTAAATTTGCATCGATTAGTGTCATTTAATATAAATGATGAAGTTAAATGAAATCGTAAAAGTTCAAAACTTACATGAGGAATGAAAATTGATCTTAAAGAAATGACATCTCAATTCATTTTACTCATAAACAATAGAAGTCAATGAGAAAAAAAAAAAAAAACCACATACTTTATGTCTGATTTGGGTCAACGTGATTCATATTAGTCAACATCATTTAGTGTCAATAGAGAAGTCAAATGGAATCGTAAAAGCTCAAAACTTACATAAAGAATGTAACTTGATCAAAATAATGCATGAAGTTTGTAACATACTCTCCCGTCTCTAGGTAACATTTTAAATCTTATCCTTATGTATGGAAAGTAAAACTATTAAAATATTCGAATCCGGATAAGTAATTAAATTTTCGTAAAAATTTCCGAATGAGTCTGGGGTAGGTTTATAGTTTCGAAATTCCAAAATTAATTAAAACGAACGGACCTGGATAATTAGTAGAATACTAACGAAGTTTTCGAAATTGAAAATTGGATTTTAATAAAATTTTTAGATGGACCCAAAAAGATTCTGAATACGAGAAGCGTATTTTAGAAGCTCGGAATAATGGAATAATTCAAGTGATAAGGAAATAGTGCATGTATGACACTTATAAAACATGTGAGTAAAATGGATGATAAATGGATGGAGATTAAAAGAGATGGGTCACAAGTGTAAGACATTAATCAAATAATCAAATAATCAAGTTTTTTTTTATAATTGTAAATTATATAAAGAAAATGCAAGAATAAATCTCCACCATATATTTGGTCAACCCTACCTCTCACACTCATTTCCTCTCTTCATCTCATGGTCTCCCTCTCATTTCTCTTCTCACCCGAGCTCTCATCTCTCCTTCCTCCATTTTTGTCGATCTCACGAGCTCTCTCTTCTCTCCATCTTCCATTTTCGTCTCTCTCACGAGCTCAACTCTCTCATTTTAGCTACATCTCACGGTAATCTCATCTCTCTCTCGGTTCTCTTCTCCCTCTAGCTCTCAGTTCTCAATCTTTCTCTCATTCAATCTCTTGGTTTTATAGGGAATTATCAAGGATCCAAAAAGCTAGCATTAGTCAAAGCAAGAAATCAAGCAAAACAAGTGAGATAAGTCAAAGGTGACTCAGGGCCAAGCAAGGGAGGGAGAGAGGGGGGAGGGTTGGAGGCCGAATGTAGTCCATGAGGAAGTGACAGTGTTTTGATCGAATAAGGCGTATACAGGAGGCTTGAAGTCATTCAAGAAGTGATTCTAGCAATTTCGAAAGGTAAGTGTTAATTTTCAAAAAATTTTGTTAAGTTTTCAGAAATGATTTTGCGAATGCATGCTTGGGTTTTAGGAATTACAATCTTATTAGTGTGAAGGTTGATTTGTAGATGAATTTCATATTGGATTGATTTCGAAAATGGATATTGTTGACGTTCGGAAACGGTCAACCAGAGATTCTAGGGCCCAGACGACGAGCTTGGTAATTAAAGGTTCTGGTCGTACTGATGGAAAGGTAATAAATGGGCGATTAATAAAGTTCAAGGTTGGTGGTAATTAATCAAAGTGAAAGAATGTCGGTTCTGGTGGTTGGATGGATTTAATGAGGTGATCGATAAGGAATTAAAGAGAAAAGAGAGAGAAAACACAAGGATTTTTACGTGGTTCGGTGACTGCACCTACGTCCACGGTCACCCTGGGGTTATTCCGGCAGAGTGACAGTTCTCTAGTATATATTTCCCTTTTATACAGTAGAATGTCTCTCCTCTTTTATAGAGAAGGGGAGATAATAATAGAAAAATACAAAAGAAAGTTACACACGTTATTAACAACGGCTAGTTTCAACTAATCTTGACATTGTCATGCTGCATTAATTGTAAAGGTAATGATGATTTTCTTCCTACATGAGTCTGCATTTAATACACCTGAAGAGACCTTTGCTTCATTAAATGTTTCTGGGTAGTTGTGTAGACAGTTTCCGGCGGGGAATCATGAGGGTTGGTAATTCTGACAACTTGCTATACACGGTATCCCCATGATAAGCCTTCCAATCAGCTGGGGAGTGCATACCGGAGGAGAGCTGATGCGACCAGGAGGAGAGACGAGACGGTCTGGAGGTTTTCGCGATCTAGCGACCTCGCGAGCTCCACGAGTTGAATGCACGGGCAGGAGGCGCCCTGGGAACTGTTGTTGGCTTGCGACCTGCATGGCCTCACGAGCTGGGCTTGCAACCGCTGGCTCCAACCTTGGGCCTTCTGGGCCCTTGCTTCTATTCAAGTTAATAAGGCCTGTGCTGGTCCATTTGGGCCGATCCAGAAAATGGGTATAACATCAAGCCTCCCAGCTCTCTGTGCGTTCTGCGGACTGGGAGCTGATTCAAACACATAACTGGCGCCCATTTTCAAACCTTCTGATGTCGTTTCGATCTCCGTACTGTAACCATTGACACGTGGCGCTCACACAGGTGTTGGAGCCGAAAAAACGTGTCTCGGGACCGTATGCATTAAATGGGCACGTCTTGTAACTGACAGGCATGATGGCACATGACCGAGAATGGTGCCTAGCCGTTGGATCTTTGACGGTTATTCCTTTATGTTGGATCGAATGGCTGGGGACGGACGTCCTGGCCTGCATAATCCATAGGTCTCCTCATATTCTTCTCTTTGCTTTCCTGATACGACTTTAGCACTCTTGTTTCCCTCATTTCCTCTTCTCTACTTCCTCTGGTTTGTTACTCTCCATCGGACAACCTCTTCAGATTCCGTCGCTTCAGGGATTAGCTGCCGTTCTCAACAAGCCACACACAACTCAAGTAAGGTAATTCTTCTCTCGTCTTGTTTTTCGGAGTTATTGTTGGATTGGCTCCTGGCTTGTGTTGTTGGTTCCTGCTTCTGTATTACACCTGTGGGTCCCTGTGTGCCTGTTTGTTCTTTAGAGATTTGTCGTGATGGTTGTTTAAGTACCTATGTACGCTAAGGGCGACCTGGCTGTTAACCGTGTCCTATATTACTGTTGCTTAGGATTTTTGATGAAAGTGTCCCATTACTGCCTGGTAGGGTACTTGTAAACATAGGGTTAGCAATACACATATTTAGGTTGACACAGTACCTGATGGGCCCGTGTCCCTGGGCCTTCTCTTGCCTATGGAGGTCAAGCGTGCGACCTGACGTGTAGGACAATAGTTCCAGGAATTCTTTTTCTGTGTCTAGTTAGGCTCAGTATGCTATAAGCGTCCTGATGTCGTTCCTTCTGTGCTGTAGATGTCAGGTGGCTCACGTACTGGTCGAGGCAGGGCTTCTGCTTCTAGAAGGCAGGCAGGGCGCCAGACTAGTGAAGCCGAGGCTACAACCTCGCGAGCTAGCGTGTCCGCCGAGGAGGTCGCAGGAGGGGACGAGGTCGCCGAGGGGGCAGACCCCTACCCTTTCAAACACACGCTTTCACTCCTTACTCTTTCGAAGCTGGAGGCTTGGGCTCGGGAACTCAGCTTCCCCTTGGGGTGTCGGGCTAATGTCCCCGCAGCCAGCGATCGAGCCGCTTATCCTCCTACGGGCTTTGTGGCGATCAGCCGCGAGCATATGGAGCTCGGCTTTAGGTTCCCAGTTCCGGACTATCTTAAGAACCTCCTGAACAACCTAAAGCTCACCCCGTTCCAATTAACCCCGGATTCGTATGCCTACATAACCACCCTAGCAGCGGGGTTCATTAAGCACGAGCTCGGGCCTCCTACACCTCGCATCCTCCGCAGCGTTTTCAGCTTCAAGGGGATCTCTGGAAAGGAAGGTCTTTACTACGCGACACCTCGCCAACATTCTCTTTACAGGGCATATTTGCCCCAGAGTTGCACTAAGTCCAATGTGGGAGAATACAAGTCAAATTGGGCACTGGTCTCGTGCCCTTCACTTGCCGGGCTGAATAATAGGGGCTTCATGTTGTCACCTAGTAGGGACATGAGCACTTAAATAACAGTTTTTTTTTTTTTTTTTTTTTTTTTTACGAGTTGGCTTTTGTTTTACAGGTGTCGCTGCTCCCAGGTACAAACTTAGAGAGGACGAGCTCGCTATTCTGGATGCTTATGCAGCAGCCAAGGAGCCGGATGAGGATTTCTTCCCCTCCGAGAGCGAGCTGGTAGAGCGGCGTCTTGCTCCATCTGCCACAGGCCCTCTTCTGAACGTAGTTCAGCACTTGGGAATAAGGGGGGAAAGGTGCGAGGTTCCTTCCGCCCTTGCTGCTCCTGCGCAGTCAGAACCAGATCCGCAGCCCCTGCAATGAAGGTCTCCGAGCCCGAGCTTCCAGACCAGCGCATCTTCGGGCGACATGGGAAGGCTTACGATGTCCATTCCTCCTCTCAGGTCGGTTCCTCCTGCCGGACCGACCGAGGTCGTCGAGGTGGATGACACTTCATCAGATCGCTCACAAAGAGCGCCCCCTCAGCCTGCTGCAGCTACTCCTTCTCCTACTAGGCCATCCGTGACTCCTTAGAAGCGAGCTGCCCATCCTGGAGAGCAAAATCCTTCCTCAGCGAAGAGGGCTGAGGTTTCGGCCGAGGGGGGTCCTTCCGAGGAGCAGGAGACTGAGGCTCTTATCAGGAAGAAGAAGGGGAAAGCCATAGCTGCACCCCCAGCTCCGAAGAAGAAGAAAGGCGTCGTCGAGGTTCGTAAACCCGGGGCAGTTATTATCGGCAGAGAGCCAGGTCTTGAGGCACCTGTACGACCTACGGGACTTGCAGGGGAGTCGTAGGGAGACTCCGAGCCGCATCCTGATGCAGCAAAGGAGATGGAATATCTCAACAGCTTCGTGGAACTCATGCCCGGAGTAATGGGGAAGCGCGATCCGGAGCTACAGAAACCTGAGCTCTCAGGTCAGAACCTCGTAGCTTTCGTAGCTCGCCATGCGGTGTTGGTAAGGTTTAACCCCCCTGTACCTTGATTTTTCTCGGCTCAGATTTTAACAACTCTTCACTTTTTCAGTTGGGTATGGCAACCGTGAAGCTGATGAGGGAGGTAGACGATCAGCTTGGCGAGAAGGAGGCCTTTAGGGTGTCCAAGGTGCAGTTCGAGAAGGAGAAGAAAGTGATGCAGGAAGAAGTCAACCTCCTCCAGAAGGACAATGCGGAGCTTAAGGCCAAGCTTCAAGATGCAGACACAGCCCTGTCACAAGAGACTGCTCGCAGGGAAGCTGCTACCTCTGAAGTTAGCAAGGCCCACAGCGAACTAAAGCAGCTGAAAGGCGAGCTAAGCGCTGCAAAGGTAAAGGTACAGGTTGCTGAGGATAAAGTAGGTCAGCATCAGTGGGACTTGGCTGCAGCCAAAGGGAAGCTCGCGACGGCCGAGGAGAAGCGGGCCAAGGTAGAAGCGAAACTGGCTCAGATAGAGGGGAAGCTGGCTCAGATCGAGATGGGCATCGAGGCCAAGTTGGCTCAGGAGCGGGACAGGGTCGAGGAAGAGGTCGAGAGGGCATTCCTGTTCAGCATGTGGGAGCGCTACCCGGACTTGGACTACTCCTTCTTTGGGTCAGCCGGGGTCCAAATGATCCGGGAGTTCGCGAAGCTCGCTGCAAGTGCTCAGGGCGTGCAACATGCGGATACTTCCTCTGCTCCCCCAGTTGATCCATCTGCTGTCCCAATCCCTTTGCCAGGACAGGTCCCCGAGGTACCTCCAGCTTCAGAGGGTCCTCCAATGCCCGAGCCCCCAGTTGAGGCCCTTCCTGATTTACCAGCTCCGGAGCCCGTCCCTGAGGCAGAACCCTCAGTAGAAGTCCCTGTCGATCTTGCTCCCTCAGACGAACCAGCCGGTGTCTAGGGCATTTTAATTTTGTTTGTCTGTTTCATTCCTTGTAATTTTTTTTTTTCATTTGTTGGAACTCAAACAATGAGCTCGAAGCTCGGAATTATAATATTGGATTTCCTGCACAATTTTAGTATATTGTACAAGTATAGATATGTATACTTTACTTATATGACGGGCAACTAGCAGACAATAAACACACCATTACAAGTATTAAAATTTGTTAAGTAAATCACAATTGTGAAAATTATGCTAACTTACGAACTTGCTAACTGCAGTTAGTGATTGTAATAATTCATTAGCTCGTAAGGATTTGAATTCGGCAAATAGCTCGGTTGAGCAAAGTACTTGATCCTGCATGTAATACAGTTGGACAAGCCTTAAAGGATTGGCAGGAGCTCACAGTAGGTGAGGGGCTCGAAATTTCTTTAGCCCATATATTTCAATGACGTTGAGTGCGCTTGACGGTAGCATTTTCCCGAACTTTGAGGTCCCAACCTGTGGCAGCATTCGTAGTTCAGGGGTGAGACCTTTTCGCGAGTCCGCGGGCAGCTTTATATTTGAGAGGCGTGTCCTTACCCCCTCCCGCGAGGTCGCGGGGCAATGATTTGAGAGGTCGCATGCATCTTTATATTTGAGAGGCGTGGCCTTACCCCCTCCCGCGAGGTCGCGGGGCAATGATTCGTGAGGTCGCGGGCATCTTTATATTTGAGAGGCATGGCCTTACCCCCTTCCGCGAGGTCGCGGGGCAATGATTCGTGAGGTCGCGGGCATCTTTATATTTGAGAGGCGTGGCCTTACCCCCTCCCGCGAGGTCGCGGGGCAATGATTCGCGAGGTCGCGGGACATGGCGGCTACGAACTGAGAAATGATCCTTTTGCCGGAACTTGCTCGTAGCTTTGGCCAGCGATTCTATGCGAGCATTTTAATCGCGAATGATTCCTTGGATTTTTTGCACAGATATCTTCAGGGAATAATATAGTATATATATACATAGACATATATGATAATAGATCACAGCTCGGTTTCTTGAGAAAGTGATTTCATTAGCTTTGCTCTTTTTAGTATGTACATTTGCTGGTTCAACCAGTTTGCTTTCTGCATCAAACATGACACATACAACAAAAGACTAGTGAAAGCATGTTTACAGACAATCGTCAAAAAGAATTATGTACAAAGTTAGAGCGAGCTAACAGTTCTCAGGTGTAGTACGGCCGCAGGTGTTCAGCGTTCCAGGCTCGGGGTAACTCTGATCCGTCCATACTGGCCAAGTGATAGGCTCCATTTTTCAGATTCTGCTTGATGAGGTACGGTCCCTCCCAGTTGGGCTCGAGCACTCTATCGCTTGCCTTGCGAGCCTCGGGGAGGACTAACCTGAGAACGAGGTCCCCGACTTTGTAGCTTCGAGCTCGCACCTTTCTGTTATAGTACCTGGCAACTCTCTGCTGGTACACCGCTACCCTTAGGCGAGCTGTCTCCCTTGCTTCCTCGGCTAAGTCTAAACTGACCGCGAGCAGCTGGTCATTGTCTTCAGGTTGGAACGAGGCCCTTCGCTGGCTGGTGACTTCAAATTCTGCCGGTATCATGGCCTCCGTTCCATAGACCATGGAAAATGGGGTTTCACCCGTCGAGTTACGAACTGTGGTCCTGTATGCCCAGAGGACTTTCTGCAGCTCGTTAGCCCAAGCCCCATTTCTTGCCTCTAGCCTGGTCTTCAAAGTCTGTTTGATGATCTTGTTCACAGCCTCGACTTGACCATTGGCCTGAGGATGGTCCACAGCCAAGAAGCTCTTCACGATTCCAAGCTCATTGCAGAAGTCAATGAATTGCTCACTGGTGAACTGAGTCCCATTGTCCGTGACGAGCTGCTGAGGGATCCCGAACCTGCAGATGATGTTGTCCCACACAAACTTTTCTATCTTCGTTGTGGAGATTTCTGCCAGTTCCCTAGCTTCGGCCCACTTGGTAAAGTAGTCCACAAAGACCAAAGCATGCCTGCAACTTCCTCGAGCTGTGGGCAAGGGTCCGATGAGGTCCATCCCCCAGATTGCGAAAGGCCATGGACTTACCATCTGTTGGAGGTAGGCTGGTGGAGCTCGCGGGATCTTGGCAAATCTCTGGCATTTATCATATTTCTTCACCAGATCCAAGGCGTCCTACTTCATAGTTGGCCAGTAGAACCCCTGTCTGAGGGCTTTCTGGGCCAAGGATAATGCTCCTGCGTGGTTCCCACAGTGACCTGCGTGAATATCATTCAGCACCGCCTCACAGTCCTCATCATCTATACATCGCAGTAGCGGGGTTGAGAACCCCTTTTTGTACAATCTGTCATCGTAGATGCAGTATCGGGCTGCTCTAGCTCGTATGCGGCGGGCTTCCAGCTTGTTTTCTGACAGCTTCCCTTCCTGCAAGTAACTCAATAACGAGCTCATTCAGGAGTTAGGCCGAACCTGTATGATCATCATTGCATCTTCGTCCTCGATGCTCGGAGTTGGTAGGAATTCCACAGGGATAGATTCAAGGAGATCTGCATCTTGGGAGGTCGCTAAGCGGGTCAGGGCGTCTGCGTTAAAGTTCTGTGCCCTGGGGATCTGGTTCACTTCAAACCCCTTGAAAGCCCCCAGTAACTCCTTAACCTTTTGGAAGTATTTCGACATCCTCCTTCCTTTTGTCTGATATTCTCCTCTGACATGGCAAACAATAAGCTGAGAATCACTGAAGACCTTTACCTGCTCAGCTCGTACCTCCTTTGCCAGGCGAAGTCCGGCAAGCAATGCCTCGTACTCGACCTCATTATTGGTGGCTCGGAATCCAAACCTTAAGGCACTCAGGATCTTGTGGCCTTCTGGACTGACCAGCATTATTCCAGCTCCTGAGCTGTGCTCGTTAGAGGATCCATCCACATAAAGCTCCCAAGTTTGATCACCAGCTAGCTCCCCCTGCTCCGGTATTGGCCTTGAGAATTCCACAATAAAATCTGCTAGTGCTTGGGCATTGAACGCCGTTCTGGGCCGAAACTCTATGTCGAACTGAGCCAGCTCGATGGCCCACTTGAGGAGCCTGCCTGAAGTGTCTGCTTTCTGGAGGACTTGCCTGAGAGGGTACTGAGTGAGAACCTCGATCTGATGAGCTTGGAAGTAGGGACGTAGCTTCCTGGAGGCAGTTACCAGGCAGTACGTGAGCTTCTTCATTTGTGAATATCGGGTCTCCGCATCAACCAGCCTTTTACTGATGTAATATACGGGCAGCTGCGTCTTCCCCTCTTCTCTCACCAAGGCCGCGCTCAGAGCGTGTTCAGAAACACCCAAGTACAGGAATAGCTTCTCCCCATCCTTTGGCTTGGACAGGAGGGGGGCCCGGCCTATATACTCCTTCAGCCTCTAAAATGCTTCTTCGCAATGCTCATTCCATTCAAAGTTCCTGAACTTCTTGATAGCTTCGAAGAATGGTACGCACTTGTCAGTAGCTTTCGAGATGAACAGGCTGAGAGCCGCGACCTGTCCGTTGAGACTCTGCACATCCTTAATTTTAAAAGGCGACCTCATTTCCACAAATGCCTTGATCTTCTCCGGGTTGGCCTCTATCCCTCTGCTATTTACCATAAATCCAAGGAACTTACCAGACGCTACCCCAAAGGCACACTTCAGGGGGTTTAGCTTCATCCGATAATTTCTGAGGACTTTGAATGTCTCATCCAGGTCGCGAACATGATCTGCTGCTTTCTGGGACTTTACCAGCATGTCGTCCACATATACCTCCATGGTCCTCCCAATCTGGTCCTGGAACATGGCGTTGACCAGTCGCTGGTAGGTGGCTCCCGCGTTCTTCAGTCCAAATAGCATTACCCTGTAACAGTATAACCCCCTATCAGTGACAAAAGAGGTGTGCTCTTCATCCCGCGAGCTCATGGGGATTTGGTTGTATCCCGAGTAGGCGTCCATGAAACTCAGGAGTTGGTGCCCGGTTGTCGCATCTACCAACTGATCAATCCTGGGTAATGGGAAGCTGTCTTTCGGGCAAGCCTTGTTCAGGTCGGTGAAGTCAATGCAAGTCCTCCACTTCCCGCTTTTCTTCTTCACAAGGATTGGATTTGCGACCCAGACAGGATAACGGGCCTCCTTGATGAACCTGTTAGCTAGCAGCTTCTCGACTTCCTCCTTCAGAGCTGCATAACGTTCCGGGGTCATTGGCCTCCTCTTCTGGCGGAATGGCCTGTGCTGAGGATCTACGTTCAGTCTGTGGCACATAACATCAGGATCTATCCCCACCATGTCTTCGTGGTTCCAGGCGAAGACGTCAAGGTTCATCTTCAGAAATTCTATGAGCTCAGTCTTCACTTCTGGTGGCAGGTCTCTTCCTACCTTTACACATCTCTCCGGGTCTACTTCGTTGACCCGCACATCTTCTAGCTCTTCAATGGGTCCCGTGGCCCTGTCTGCATCCACCTCGCGAGGGTCGAGGTCATCGCTCACCTCGGCTTCAAAGATAACTCGTGGTTGGCCACCCGAGACCACGCTTACTTTCCTTCCTCGAACTCCCATCTTTACCGCATCTTCATAGCATCGCCTGGCCAACTGCTGTTCTCCCTTGACACAGCCTACTCCGTTGGGGGTCGGAAACTTGACTGTCAGTGATCTGGTGGAGGAGACCATGTTGAGCTCGTTCATCGAAGGTCGCCCTAAGACCGCGTTATATGCTAAGGGACTATTGATGATCAGGAAGTCTGTAAGAACAGTAGCTTGCTGGCCTGGTTTTCCGAGGGTGAAAGGTAATTTGATCTGGCCTATCGGTATCACTGCGTCTCCTGTGAATCCGTAGAGGGGCTCTGGTGAAGGTGTTAACTGCTCCGTCCCTAACCCTATCAGATCATAGCAGCCTTTATACATCACATTGACTGAGCTGCCAGTGTCTATCATTACCCTTCGTACTTCGACGTTATTGATCTGGGTTCTAATTACAATCGCATCGTTGTGGGGCCAGCGTACTCCCTTCTTGTCATCCTTTGTGAATACAATACTGTCTGAGGACGCTTTTGCCCTTTTGGTGGGTCCCTCGACTCCCCCATATTCTGTCAGTAGGGTATGGTTGACTTCTCGCACATACCTCTGGTGCGACCTGTTTGATGTACCTGCCATATGAGGGCCACCATAAATGGTAAAGATTGTTCTTACAGCGGGCTCGCGCTCGGGCTCCTGAGCTTGCTGAGGCTGCTGTTGCTCGGGCTGCTGGTCTTGTCCCTGAGGTCGTTGGTGCTGAGGTCGCCTGCCAGCGGGCTGTACTACATACTCTCCTAGGCGGCCTCGCCTTATGAGTTCTTCAATGGCATCTTTCATTTGCCAGCAGTCTGAGGTATTATGCCCGTTCTCATTATGGTAGGCACAATATTTCCTCGGGTCCCGACGTCGATTAGGGGGTCCAGTCGGGGGTGGCTTCCCGAAATTCTCCCTGTTTCTTTCTGCGGTGAAGATTCTGTCTTGCCTGTCGAACAACACACTATAGCTTTCATATCGGCTCGGACGTCGGGGTCGCTCCACCCTCGGCCCTGGTCTAGCTCGCTTCACCACAACATTGGCGGTCTGGTGTCTCGGCTCCCCCGACTTATCACTGCCATGGTTCTTTCTCTTCTCACGATGGGAACCGCTCGCTTCACCCCGCTGACCGTCGGGTTTCTTAGCCTCGAAGGCTTCTTCCCATCTGATTTTTTTAGCAGCCCTTTCGTAAAACTCCCCAGATCCTTCACTGGGGATTTGTAAATGCTTTCGTACAGCTTCCCGTCCTTCCTGAGCCCTGCAGAAATAGCTGTTAAAATACTCTCGTCAGAGGGCGTTTCCACATTGCTCACCTCCTCTCTGAACCGAGTGATATAGTCCTTCAGGAATTCGTTCTGCCTCTGGAAAATGGTAGCGAGGTGACAGGCAGGCGCGAGCTGCTTCCTCAAGGCCTTATATTGGTCTAGGAACCTATTCTAACATTCTCTCCAGCTCCCGATGCTGCAGGCTGGAAGGCCTTTGAACCAAGCTCGCGGAGCATCCCCTAGAGTAGCTGGGAATACTCGGCACTTCATCAGCGGGTCATCTGTCTGAATATCCATCTGTACGTTGAAAGCGTCCAGATGGTCGTAAAGATCTGTCCTGCCGCCGTATGGAGGGATATTAGGGAGTTTAAACTTCGCTGGTAAGGGTACTGTCTCGATCTCCCGGGTAAATGGTACCCTGCGATTCTCCCGCTCTTCCCCGGTTCGGCCTCCAGGTCAAGCTTCTAATTGCTGGACCCTTTGCAACAACTCCTTTACCATCGGATCCTGGGTCAGAGATTGTCGACTGGGGTTTCATCTACTGGTACTTTCCTGCTCCCCAAAGTGACGGTTCTGCGATCTACCCTCTTCGCCGAAAGCTTCTACACGTCTGGGGGCCCTCTGCGGCTCGGGCTCATAACCTGCACGGTATCCGCGGACTCGTTCTGGCCCACGACTACCCTCTTCGCGCCTGGCGCCCTCGATGCTCGCCCTTGCCCTTATCTCGTTCTGGCGAGGTGAGATCTCCCGCTCTTGGTTCCGCCCCCTGGCTCTCCTTGGGCGTAAGTTCGAGGAGCGAGCTGATCCTTCGGTCCGTGACCTTTCCCTGGCAGCTATTCCTTCCGGGGTTGGGATTTCTTCTGACGGTCGCTAGCGAGCTCTGCCCGGCGGTGCAACTTCCGTCTGTCTTTACACTGCGCGGGCTCAGACTTCCATCAACGCCCTCACTGTCGTCGTCAACTCCCTTACTGTATCTTCTAGAGCTCGCTGGCGCTGCTGCCATTCCTGAGCGACTTTGTTTCCTGAAGGTGAGACGCTCTGTTCTTCTGGAATTTCACTCCGCTCCTCTGCCACTCCGACACTCCTCGTTGCCTTGATCCTAGCCATGGTAGACAAATATAGGTGAATGTGAAATAGTAACTGAATGAGGATTACCAGGTCGCTGTTGAGCCCTCCTTCTAGCGCCAAAAGATGTTGACGTTCGGAAATGGTCAACCAGAGATTCTGGGGCCCAGACGGCGAGCTTGGTAATTAAAGGTTCTGGTTGTACTGATGGAAGGGTAATAAATGGGCGATTAATGAAGTTCAAGGTTGGTGGTAATTAATCAAAGTGAAAGAATGTCGGTCCTGGTGGTTGGATGGATTTAATGAGGTGATCGACGAGGAATTAAAGAGAAAAGAGAGAGAAAACACAAGGATTTTTACGTGGTTCGGTGACTGTACCTACGTCCACGGTTATCCTGGGGTTATTCCGGCAGAGTGACAGTTCTCTAGTATATATTTCCCTTTTGTACAGTAGAATGTCTCTCCCCTTTTATAGAGAAGGGGAGATGATAATAGAAAAATACAAAAGAAAGTTACACACGTTATTAACAACGGCTTGTTTCAACTAATCCTGACATTGTCATGCTGCATTAATTGTAAAGGTAATGATGATTTTCTTCCTGCATAAGTCTGCATTTAATACACCTGAAGAGACCTTTGCTTCATTAAATGTTTCTGGGTAATTGTGCAGACAGTTTCCGGCGGGGAATCATGAGGGTTGGTAATTCTGACAACTTGCTATACACGGTATCCCCATGATAAGCCTTCCAAGCAGCTGGGGAGTGCATACCGGAGGAGAGCTTATGCGACCAGGAGGAGAGACGAGACGGTTTGGAGGTTTTCGCGATCTAGCGACCTCGCGAGCTCCACGAGTTGAATGCACGGGCAGGAAGCGCCCTGGGAACTGTTGTTGGCTTGTGACCTGCATGGCCTCACGAACTGGACTTGCAACCGCTGGCTCCAACCTTGGGCCTTCTGGGCCCTTGCTTCTATTCAAGTTAATAAGGCCTGTGCTGGTCCATTTGGGCCGATCCAGAAAATGGGTATAACAAATATGTAGGTATATATTATATTCGGCTACTAAGGGGTGTTATGGTTCAATTGAATTTTTAATGGTTTGATATGTTTCGAAGGTGTTTTGCATGAGTTTAGTGTGTTTTGAATGAGTTGAATGCTTTGAAATGATGATTTTTGGATATGTATACATATTCGATCATAGGGGTATTTTAGTCATTTAAAAATTGTTTCGATTGGTTGACGTAATTTTAGGAAACTTTTGGATGTTAGAATTAGTATGGAAAGCGAAGAAGAAATCGTTGGACATTAATTGATCACTTCGCAATTTAATTTGTCGTAATCGCTCAAAAACGATATTTAATAGTCATAAATGAGATTTGTGTTGATTTTTGATGTGTTCAAAAGTAAATTGATGTGAAAACGTAAAAAGGATGATGATAAGACCATGTATGGAGTTCGGTCAAGTGAGAAAGTGTGGTTTAAAATTAGTCATTTAAGTTCGTCCGCATAAATTTAGTCTCGAATTGAAATGTTTATAGCATTTAAATAATTAGAATTGCGAATAAATGTTAAGTGCGAGTAATCAAAATTAAAACGAATTAAAATGGGGTGATTCGAGATATTTGATTGGTTAAGTAGTTTGTTGGATGATCCATGAATTTATATTCATGTAAATTACATTAGTCGTGACGTAGTCTGAAAATAGATTACGAAAATGTGTAAGTTACTTGAAGGCAAATTAAAATATTCCGTTTGTTAGAGTTAAATAGCAAGCTAGGAGTCTAGATGAGTGTCTTAACGAAAATGTTTTGAATTATTATTATTTATATTCATACTAGATTTGTATGTTAATATATATTCATACTGTTATGGATTGTAAATTGATTTTTATACGATAAACGAATCTTTCATACGAGAACCAAATTGTATGAATCTTTAAAGTTTGCATGAAATGTGAGTTTTGAAATTAAAAGCAAGCATTTGAAATATTTTATAGCATATGGTATGTCTTCCGTTATTTACGGTATTGGTAGAGTACCTTTAAGCGATGTGTAATTCCGCTTAGGAGATGATGTAGGATTTCACTCCCTATAGGGTACGTTATGTGCTAGCTTACTACTTGAGACAATGTAGGATTCCGCTCTATAGCAATGTAGGATTTCGCTACGTAATACCGGACATGTATGACTTGAGACGATGTAGGATTCCGCTCCGCCATATGGTATAACCTGAGACGATGTAGGATTCCGCTCAATCATACATTTATTTTAGAATACCATATGAATTGAAAATGACAGTGATTAACCTGTTTTATGTAAAAACTTTTCAAAAATCTAAATCGTCGTCACTGATATGTTTTAATAACAAGGAAAGTAAATAAAAATGTGTGAGATATTGTGTTACTCACATTTCGTTGTTTGAAAAGCATTTGAAAGTAAATGTTGAAAGTAAATGTCGATATTAGAAAGATTGCTTTTCAATCTATTATTTCAAATGCAGTTTATAATACATATGTTGTTACAAATGATTATTCATACTTTATATTATATATGGTTCTCAAATTATTTAATTAGATTTTCACAACATGATTTTAGTTACAAAATGAATTTACCAAAATGTTTTAGGAAAGAAACTCTTGAAATGATTTAAATAGAAATATCTGACACTCACTAAACCTATTTCGCTCACCTTTAATTTGTTGTTTTTAAATAAAAACCTCCCAGGATCAAATATAGGTGTAAACGTTCAGACGATAGGGACTTCACAATAAGAGTAGACATATTTTCCGTCGGGCGCAATTGTGACTTTTGTTTATTCACGTATGAAGTTATATTTTAAAAGCATGAGAATTGTTTCATATGTAAATTTAAATATTGGTTTTGAAATTGTATATACATACCCATGTTCATAAATATAATATTTCAGAATTCGAAATTATTTTGAGTCAATGTATGCTTTAGACTGTTTGTAATTTGTGAAAAAAGGGCCGGAGGCCCCATAATTGAGAAATGAATGATTTTGAAGTGTACAGGTCTTTTAAATGTGATTTTACAGGATGGTATTTTAAAAAAAACAACCGTTGTGCTACTAAAATTTTTATAAAATTTTGTTTATAAGGGTAAATTTTAAATTGAAAAAAATTTCCACTCATTTCCGCTGGAAAATAAATATTAAAAAGGAATTTAGAAAGGGATTTTCAAAATATAATTTTAACAAGGCTTGGCTTTACAGGAACTTTTTAGTCGTAGGAGATTCCGGTTGGAAGGCTATCGTGGAGTGCCGAGCGGGTCGCCTTGAGAATAGGAATCGAGGCCCATCAAAGTTAATCAAAAAATAATGTTACTGTCTTCCTGCACCTTATTCAGGCACTTCCACAGCCATATAGTAATCAAATATAGAAAAATGATCAGAAGTTTTACTAAATCAAAATAATATACTTGTTCATCCTAGAGTGGAATACATAAAATTAGAATCGAAGCATTCTTGAACCAAATGATTACAGTTAAGTTATTTACATATGTGCATTCTTTATTTAAATAAAAGCATGTCTTATGAGATGAATTTAAGTGCCTGTTTGGCATAGCTTTTGGACCCTCCCAAACCTCTTCCTAGGTCCAAAAGCAGCTTTTGGTATCGTTTGGATTTTCTCAAAAAAAGAGCTTGTGATGTCCAAAAGCTTTTCAAGTGAAAGTTGCACTTACCCACCTTTGCAGCGAAGAACTTTTAGCAAATCATGCGAAGTTGTTTCCAGCTTTAATGATTTTTTTATTACCAGTTTTACCCTTGTAATAATGAACAACAAATTAAAATTGACCATTGTATCCTACTATATAATTCACTTTTCTTTCGCACAAATGGAAATCTTCCATTTCTCACCTCTCTCTCCCTATCTTCCATATCACGCCTCTCTCCCCACCACCAAACCAGAGGAAGCACCTTTGTGTGAAACGCCTTGATGACCACTAGTTGTACATTTGATTATTATGAGTCAACCACCATCGTAGACCAAATTGATTGAAAAACAAAACTACAAATCGCATTAAATGAAACCTCAATTTGATTGACTTTTCCATTGACACCAGGAATTGCTTTAAGGTAATTTGAAACTCTTTCGAAGATTATTTGATATGGTTGTTGTGTATGTTGTTCATGGGGTTTGGTAAGAAAAGAAGTTGATGTATCAAATCTTGATGATCCAATTGTGGGGAATATGGTTGAAGAGGAGAGGGCAAAAGAAAACTGGATTGAAGTTGTGAGTTGTGGTGACGAGGAGGATGAGGTTGTCAGAAATAGAGATGATCAAGATGAGGAGTTTGTGAGACAGGAAGGAAGAATGGTGGTAGAGGAGGTGAAGCTGGTATGGAAAAGAAGATGCGAGGCTAGTTTTCTTGTTCCTAATGGAACTAGATCTGATTTTCCAAACTAGATCTGGTTTGGAAAAGAAGAGGCTGATTTCCGATGGAATGATCTGGTTCAACCAGTTCATGATTTTTTTTTTTTTTTTTTTTTTCCGTTTAAATTTTTATTTAGTATTTTTATAGGAGTATTTTTGGTATGTCATCATTAGAAGAGATTTTAGAATGATTCACTCAAACAGTTTTGGAAGCTCTTATGGATTTAAAAGTTCTTCTAAAAAATGTCATCCAAACAGAAATTGAAAAGTTTAAGTTTTGACTTCTCTTTTTCTATTATCAAGAGCCAAAAGTAAAAGCTATCTCAAACGGGTCATAAGTATGGAATTAAAATTTACAGCTTTTTGTAGGGTAGAGGAGGATCATGACACATTTGTGAGAGGCTACATAACATCGGATAATCAAGGTTTGAGAGATCCGTACAGTTTGAGGCAGAGGTGTGGTTAGTAGAAGCAGGACATGCTTCGACACCATAGGCAGTCAGATCATCCACCACTGTAAATCAATCAGCAGCTCCTTCTGTTCTCAGATTCTTTTGACTAGCACCAAACAACAAAACAAAGATAAAAACAAAACATGACGTCCACTGATGGCAATAGCAGAAGTCCTAAGATATATAAATTTTGATCTTTATCGTACATCTACAACTCATGTTTATAAACACTTCAACTTATAACTATGAACAATGAGTATCATGCTGCATATTTTGCCCATTAGAGTACCAGCAACATTCACAAAAATTATATTTTTAGAAGTAAAAAAAAGCAACGTTAAAATTGTATTAAAGATTACTACTAAACCATAGATATCATCCTACATTAAGACTAGATTTGCCATATGCTTGTCCATGTTAAATAATAGAACAATAATTTCAATTATTGACTTGGTATTGGTTAGAAATTACGTACCTTGCGTATTTTGCATATGATATGACAAGTAAACTTCACAACGAGTGGACAATTGAAGCACAAGTAACACCAGCATCCCAAAACACAAAGTCCACAAAACAGGCAGGCAAAGAAAATCCAAAATAGGAGAGCCATCAGCCAACGTCGTCATGCAAACTCCTATAAAATGGAATAATTTTGTTGCTAATGGAGAGTGTTGGTTTCTTTTCTGAAATTTGATCCGATAACAAATCTTGGTCATTGGAATCAAATTTCTCATCAGAAATGCTCGTTTGCACTATTTCAGACTTTGCGTGTATTGGACATACCCCGCAACATTTGAGTCTGCAGTTTTGGCTTCTATCCAGAAACCGGAATGTATCTTCTATTTTTGAAAATTTTATAAATGGGATCCTTGGACAGCTATGATTTGGAGCCTTGAACTTAACTGTACAAGTTGCGAAGTTATCCATAGTTAGCTTAAGACGTGAAGAGTCGTCATACCCTAGTAAGACGTGATCCGAGTCAATAAATATGCTGTCCTTATACTTTCTATCAGCACTCGGTCAATTTGCCTTTGAATGTAACCCGATCACCACGATCAGTTTGAAAACAGCACTCATAAGGGACCCCAAAAGAAAAGTCACTGGTATAACAGTATCCCTTAAATGCAACAACAGCGCACAAAGCAAATCCCAGGAACTTATGACCAGAGCAATTAAGTGGAGGCAATTGAAAATTCACTGAGGATCCGTAACTTTGATAGCAGAACCGCTCAGGAATTTTGCTTCCAGGATAAGAAATGCTGACGTGGACCTCTTTTTGATAGCTCTATAACATTATAACAAACCATAAATATTTCGAACAAGATATAAATTAAGAGACACTGAAAGGGGTGGAGTATGCAATAAGATTACCTTTCCTGCTGTTGCCATAAGCTGAATTACTTGTAGTGACTCTTGGCAAACATTGCTGAATGTTTTTTCATCTAGTTTCAAGCTGTTAGTGAACATGAATTCTAAGTTTGTGAGGCGTGAACTCCTCCAACTGATGCGTTCGGTTGTTATGAATTCTGAAAATTTAGATGTATCTGGCAATGACTGAAGCTGCTTGCAATTCATTGCTTTGAAAACGAGTAGATTCAATGGAAGCATTGTCACACATCGAAGCATATTGCAATCGTTCAATAAAAGCGTTCACAACTTAGATAGTTACTTGATGCTTGTTGGTAGACTCTCAAAATCATTTCTGCTTAGCTGTAACGTTTTCAATGAGGATAGTGTAAACATCAATTATCACAATGACAGTATGTATATTGCATTTAAAAAGCATGAAAGCAGTGAAACAAAACCTTAAAACGTACCCAGTTTGCAACAGAAATTGATCTGGATTTCTGGTTGTTCAACTAGTGGTCGGATTTCAATCACAAAGAGGAGAGAAATCTCAATTCGCGATGTAAGGTTACTGCCTTTCGTTCTCTGTTTTCACTCAAGAAAAATGATAGTTTTCTGTTTTGCTCTCTGTGCCCTTTTCTTTGTACGTATTTGATGCAGGTTTTCGTCAGTTTTTTAAACGACCACATCACTGCATTTTATATGCAGTAAAACACTCACAGTTGTATTGCAACTGCAAGTAATTGCTTCATCAATTACTCAAACCAATTCAGCTTCATCAGTTAGTGTCGCAACTGCAAGTAACTGCTTCATCAATTAGTCAAACCAATTCAGTTTATAATTTGGATCATGGATTTTAGGTTTGGATCAACTGGGATAGACCCGACCCAACACCCAATTAACCACCAGATAGACAACCAATCTCTTCTGGGATTTCTGTCAGGTTGCATTTGTTTACATATAAATCTTCCAAAGAGAATGATAAAACTGAAGAAGGACGTAATGCCAAACACTCTATAAGAGATCTCAAACATGTTGAAGAGGATGGTAGTGAACTTTCAACACTTTTGCCTGCTGAGAGCTTCTCCATCTTCACTGGCAACTTGTCAAGTTTTGAGCAATCAGAAAGATCGAACTCAATGAGAGATGCTAATTTACAGATGCTACTTGGAAGCGTCTCAAGATTTTTGCAACCCCTCAAAAATAATTTCGAAAGACCAATCAGATTTTCAACTGAAAAGGGTAGCTCTTTAATTGCTGTGCCAGATAAATCAAGAGTTTCTAGACAGTCCATTGTCTCCAAAATTTCAGGGAAATGCTCGAGTTTGCAGCAGTTTTTAATGATTAGAAAACGTAGAGATTTCACTTTACAAAATCTCTGAAGGTTTCAACTGACTTGGCACGCAATCCTTTATAGAGATAATCGGTAAAAACATCACGGGTATCTATACCTCTAAAATTGAGGAAAACTTCACTTTTTTTTTTCAGTGTGGTCTGGGTGGAAGAAGAAGGATTTGATTGTAAATTGGCCATAGAGAAGCAAAGGGTTACAAACAGATTTTTGGAAGTAAAGTGGACGCTAACACTAAAAAAAAAAAAGTTAAGAGAAGTGATGATGAGACTAGGCTGAGAATGAGAGACGTGTGACTGAGGCGTGAGAGCAGACAAGTGAAATTAAGTTGGTGGATGAAAGTGGCAAAAGAAATTTCAGAGAATATGGAAATGGATGTAAATTAACACCAAAAAAAAAAAAAAAATTAAGAGAGAAACGACGAATGAGCGAAAGTCAGACATACGCGAGGAGTGAAAAGAGAAAAGTAAAAGTAAAAGGCGCTAGTCATGAAAGCCTCAGTCACGCATTTAAAGTGTTGTTTATTTTTTTATGGAAAGATCAAACAGTACTGTTAAAAATCGATGATTAAATAGTGATTGAAATTTAAAATTTTATAAATATATATTTTTTTATCTTTAAATGTATAATAATTTTAATTATTTTTTAAAATTAAAATTATCTGAATACTAATAATTTAATATTTATATCTTTTTACTATTAATTATTAAGTAATTTTATTTAATATAATATAAATAATTACAATAAATTATTTAACTATAATTTATTTAAACTTTGAGATAAAAAAACTAAAAAGAGAAATAAGAGGAAAAGTTTTAAAGGTATGTTGTACACAAACAAATTTGATATACACAAACAAATTCCCATCAATATACATAAACAAAAAAATCAATAACACAGTGAAGTTTTAACAAATAAACACAATATGAGCTACTCCACAAGTAGATTAATAAAGAAAATCAATAAAGATTCTTACTACAATTTGATTGGAGAAATATAGTAATCCAGTTATAGGAAAATTTGATGTTGAGATGTTTAAGGTTTTTATTTTTCAATGTTGTTTGTTAAAGTATTAAAAGAAATTTGTATAATGTAAAACTAGAATAAACTTGGAAATATGTTATTTTGGAAAAAATGAACTTGAAATAATATATTTATAAAATCATTTAGTTATTTTGTATTAAGTGAAAAGTTAAAAAAATGTAACTTTTTTTAAGTGGTTTTTAGATTGTTTTAAGTGGTTTGACTACTTAAAAAAAAAAAACAAAAATCTCTTAATTGGTCTAATGAAACACTATTAAATATTTAGTGTAAAAAACAAACAACTCTTTAGTCATGTGCAGATAACTTAGTCATGTGTTGTCCACAACTTTCACTTCATTTAATTGGCAAAATTTGTAAGTCCACTAAAAGTATTATTATTATTTTTATTTATTAAAGATACAAAATATTGCCAAATCATTTAAATTGGGAATTATCAAACTAATATTAAACTCATCATGTCTTATTAAAAAGTATTTTCTATATTTGTTCTTTCAATCATAATAAGATTTTAAAGCATTGAATAAAAGAATTATAATTATTTTTAAGATAATATTATATATGAATGTATCAAAATAATAAATATAAATTATTTATTAAAATTTGAATTATTTTTCTTTTAACATCATCAAATTAGTTGATTAAATAATTCAACTAATTAAAGTGATATATATATATATATATATTTGGTGGGAGTATAGATATATAAACCTAGAGATTATATTTATATTTTTCTTCCTTTGTTATATTGTCGTGATTATCACATGCTACATAAAAATTAGAGAGTATCAATCGTATCTGTGTCTGTCTCATCTCTTCATGGGCTGAGGTACCAAAAGGTGAAAAGAAAATGGATAGATATCGATTTTTATTTGTTTTTACATTTAGAATTATATTAAATGATTAAATTATTATTATATATATTTTATAAAATTTAAGTTTTATTATTTTTTAAATAAATTATTATTATTTTAAGATATATTATTTTTTATTTATAATAAATAAAAAGATATTTTAATTTTTTTTTAAAGAAGACATATGAGAAGTTACCTCTTTTGTGATTATCAACTGACGAAGAGACCGTTGACCAAACTTCAATTTTTGGATTTGGATTCACAATCAAATGAGAAATATAGTTGCATTGAATTGGGGCTAAATTTAGATTTTATAAAAGAATACGTTTTTTTATTTGTTTAAATTTTGATAATGATGTTATATATTTCATATTTTATATTCAAAATAAGGACATGTCAATTTAGGGTGACAATCCGGGTTGGTGGGTCGAGTTGGACACGACACAAATATAACTCGATTATTTTTAACATGACACAAACACGACATAATTAATAAACGGTCAAACCCCTTCAATACGAACACAACACAATTATTAACGGGTCAACATGGAAACGACACGATTAACCAGTTTATTTATGGGTTGTTTATTGACCCGTTTAGTGACTTGTTTAGCCAACACGTTTAATTACTCGTTTATGATCCGTTTAACTATAATTAATACATTTAAATTTTAATATAAATCTAATAAAAAATAAAATTAAAATAAAGATATACAAGACCTCTTAAACCCATAAATACAATCCAAAACCTAAAATAAATACAATTATCCATAAATACAATATCAAACATAAAAATATATACATCAACCACTAAAATTACATAAATACACTTCTAATATGAAGTTACTTTTTTTAACCATGTTAAACGGGTCAACCCGTTACTCGTTTAAAAAAACACAAACCCGATACAATTACTAAACATGTTGGATGGATTGACCAATTTATTTACCTAACCCGTTTATACTCAACCCTAACTCGTAATAATAGTGTCGGTTTCATGTTGACCCGTCGTGTTAGATTCCAAATTGTCAGCCCTATATCAATTAATAAATATAATTTTTAAATGAAATGAATAATCATAAATGAGTTTCAATTATTCTATTGATGCACATCATTACTCAAAGTTTAATTATGTGTAATTTTCTTTCAACGAGATTAACTATTGGGGTTAATTGTAAAATACAAGATGTTCAAATTGGATTCCAATTTATTACACACATTTCATTTCTTTCAATCAATCTTTTTGTTAATCCATTTATTTTTAATTTACCAATCAATTTTGTTTAATAAATTTTATTTCTACATTGGCAACAATTAATCAAATAAAAAAGATAGATATATTTGAACATAAATATATCTTCATTAAAAGCTTGATATGATACTATAATATTGAAACAAGTATGATTCAAAGCATCTCTATAGTTAAAGTAGATCCCGACTAGATTGACATCTAATTAACTATCAATTACTTATATTTTCAAAATTTACAATAAATTGTGTTTGTTTTTTATTTGAACACTGAACAATACTAAATTTTAGTAGACACAGAGTATTAACTATAAAATATACATTGAATGTGTTTAATATATATAGTAATTCTATGATAAGTATTTCATAACTTTAAAAAATTAAGAAGAATTAGTCAAGTCTATCCATTGCATTCTCTCTCCTAACACAATTTCTTTCTCATATTTAATTAAAATACAATAGATGAATTTGATTGATTCATCCCAACTTTTTAAAATTATGAGACATTGATGGTAAAATTATTATATATATAATGAGAGGGGAAGGATGAATAGTGATTTCCCCTCAGTGGGCAACCTTTATTCAAGGTCGCCAAACTTTTGATAACATTCTAACTTTTTTTGAGATCTTGCATTTTCTTCATCAACAACGTTCAGGAGCCTTGTGTTGGATAACTATTAAGTTTGATATGAGTAAGGCATTTGACAACATTGAATGGAGATTTCTTGAAAAAATCCTTATCAAAATGGGTTTCCCATAGCACTTCATATACTTAATTATGAATTGCATCACTTCCACTAATCTTTCTTTCCTTCTCAAAGGTATTCGGGCTAGACGTGTGCAACTATCCTGTGGGATTCGTAAGAGATGTTCGTTATCACCCCATCTTTTTATTCTTTGTGCTAAGGCATTACCTTGCTCCATTCAAAATTTTAAGAACAACGACATGGCCTTGGCTTACGCTACGCTCGAAACAGCCCCCCCGTTGGTCACCTTGTTTGATGATAGTTTGCTTTTTTGTAAAGCTACTAATAAGAATTGAAAAAGAAGAGATTGATGTATGATCAAAGATAAGATCGGAGGAAGTTTTACAGAGAAACCTCCATTAACACAACTAAGAGAAAGTTTTGGTTGAATAGAGAACGATATATTTCTTGAATATTTTGTACATGTACGAATAACATTGCTTGATCCTTTTGTATATCAAGAATCATTCCCTAACCATCTAAGAGTACATTGGTGGGAAAATAACCACTAATCACCACATCAGCTTCACAGAAAAAGTGGCGGGAAACCGAAAGACTTTTCATCAAAAACTTGATGATCACTTTACAAATTTGATTACTCACTAATCACACTATAGTTTGTTTGCACCTCTATCTTACTTGACGGATACACAAGTAGTGCAGTGAAACCTGCCTTTTGATTCCTTGTATCTTCTGCTTCTAAACATGTTGTTGGGAGAAAAATCACACAAACACAAACAAATCACACAGCAAAACTTTTTCTCCTCTAGATGAATTCTGTAGGAAAACCACTAAGTAGAGCACATATACAATCACCACCATATGTACACAAGCCAATTTTTACGTGGAAAACCTCCTCAATTGTCTTGTGTTATTTGTGCATTTGGTGGTGATAGTATATATGCTCTACTTAGTGGTTTTCCTGCAGATTCATCTAGAGGAGAAAAAGTTCCACTATGTGATTTGTTTGTGTTTGTGTGATTTTTCTCCCAACAAGTGGTATCAAAGCTTGGTTTCTAAATTTACAATGATGAATATGGAGAACAATATGAATCTAAGTAGAATGATTACTGTGAATGGTTCGAACTATCATGTTTGGAAGGGAAAGATGGAGGATCTTCTGCATGTGAAGGATTTCCACTTGCCTGTTTTTACTATAGAAAAGTCTAACGATAAATTTGATGTAGAGTGGACCTTGCTTCATCGGCAAGTGTATGGCTTCATTACGCAATGGGTAAATGATAATGTTTTGAACCATATCAGTGGGGAAACACATGCTCGGATTTTGTGGAACAAGCTTGAGGAGTTGTATGCTAGAAAAACCGGGAATAATAAATTATTTCTGATGAAGCAATTGATGTATTTGAGATATCATGATGGTGCTCCTTTGATAAATCATTTGAATACATATCAAGGGATTATAAATCAGTTGGCTAGTATAGGTATCAAGTTTGATGATAAGGTACAAGCATTACGGTTGCTTGGTACATTACCAAACTCATGGGAGACTTTCAGATCTTCTTTGTCGAACTCTGCTCTGAATGGCACTAATGATGATAGAGTTGCTGTCACCACTAATGAAGATTTTCTTCTCATGTATGATGTTGATTCCATTAATTTTGTGTGTTATAAGACTAGTTGGGTGATTGATAGTAGTGTCTCCGTTCATGCTACGTCACGGAATGATTTCTTTACATCTTATACACATGGTGACCTTGGGAGTGTAAAGATGGGAAACGACGACATAACAAAAGTTGTTGGTATTGAAGATGTGAACTTGGAGACAGATAACGGCTCCAGGTTAATTTTGAAAAATATAAAACATATTCCTGACATTCGTGTGAATATTATTTCTACAGGTAAGCTTGATGATGAGAGATACTGCAACTTTTTTAGTAATGGTCAATGGAAACTCATTAAGGGTGTTATGATCGTGGCCAGAGGCAAAAAGTATTCTACCTTGTATTTGTTGCAGGTAAAGCTTTCAAAGTCCATCATCAATGTAATTTAGGATGAACATAAGGTAAAACTTTGGCATAAGAGGCTTGGACACATTAGCGAGAAAGGCTTGACTGTTTTGAATAAGAAAAAACAGCTACCTGACATGAAAAATATACAGTTGAAAAGATGTTCACATTACTTAGTAGGGAAGCAGAACAGAGTCAGCTTTCACAGCTCCCCATTTATAAGGAAGTCAGGTATACTTGATCTAGTGCATTCGGATCTCTACAATCCTATGAAGACGAGTTCACTCGGTGGAGCCTTATATTTTGTGACCTTCATAGATGATCACTCGAAAAAGACATGAGTCTACACCTTGAAGACAAAAGATCAAATGTTGGATGTGTTCAAGCAATTTCAAGCATTGGTTGAGAGACAGACTGGGAAAAAGTTGAGGTGCATTAGAATTGATAATGGGGAAGAGTATATTGGTCCTTTTGATGAGTATTGCAGACAACAGGGTATACGACACTAGAAGACACCTCCCAAGACTCCTCAGTTAAATGGTTTAGCTGAGAGAATGAATAGAACACTAGTAGAGAGAGTGAGATGTTTGCTTTCACAAGCATAGTTACCAGAAAGTTTCTGGAGTGAGGCTTTGAGTACTGCCGTACATGTTCTTAATCTCACACCATGTGTTCCGTTGCAATTTGATGTACCAAACAGAGCTTGGAGTGGCAAAGATGTTTCTGATGATCACTTACGTGTTTTTAGGTGCAAGACATTTGTATATATTCCCAAAGATAAGAGATCCAAGCTTGATGTGAAAACTTGACAGTGTATTTTCATCGGTTATGGTCAGGATGAATTCGAATATAGATTCTTTGATTCCGTTGAGAAGAAACTCGTGAGAAGTAGAGATGTAGTGTTTACGGAAGATCGGACCATATAGGATATAGAGAAAGGTGGGAATCCAGTGTCCAGTGATGGTGATGGTTTTGTTGAGTTGAGTTCGTCTTCTTCAACAAATTTACCCATACAGGTTAAAGATCAACAGACTAAAACTGATACGAATGGTTCCTCACAGAGAGAGGAAAATATTGAAACTAATGAGCAGTTGCCAATACTTGATGCTCTATTAGATATATCACTCAGAAGGTCTACCAGAGATCAACGTCTTTCCACTCGATATCCTGCAAGTGATTATGTGTTATTGATTGATGGGGGATAACCCGACTGTTATACAGAAGCTTTAGAAGATGAGCACAAAAAAGAGTGACTTGAGGCTATGCAAGATGAAATGCGGTCACTTCATCAAAATCATACTTTTGAGTTAGTCAAGTTGCCCAAAGATAGAAAAGTTTTGAAAAATAAGTGGGTTTACAGAATTAAACATGATGAGCTTAATACTCGACTCCGATATAAAGTTAGATTGGTTGTCAAAGGATTCAACCAGAGGAAATGTGTTGATTTTGATGAGATATTCTCCCCAATTGTGAATATGTCATCCATTCGTGTTGTACTTGGTTTAGCAGCCAGTCTTGACTTAGAGATAGAGCATATGGATGTGAAAACTGCGTTCCTCCATGGTGATTTAGAGGAGGAGATTTACATGAAGCAACCAGAGGATTTTAGTGTGAAAGGGAAAAAGGATTACGTGTGTAAGTTGAAAAAAAGTCTTGATGGTTTGAAACAGGCACCAAGACAATGGTATAAGAAATTTGAGTAAGTTATGGGGGAGCAAGGCTACAAGGAAACAATTTCTGACCATTGTGTATTTGTTCAAAAATTCCCTGATGATGACTACATTATTTTACTACTTTATGTTGATGATATATTAATTGTTGGCGAAAATATTTCAAGGATTGACAGGTTGAAGATGAAATTAAGTCAATCTTTTGCTATGAAAGACTTGGAACCAGCAAAGAAAATTCTTGGCATACAAATTGATCGTAATAGAAAGGCCAAGAAATTATATATGTCACAAGAGAAGTACATTGAGAAAGGACTTCAGAGGTTCAACATGGACAAAGTTAAATCAGTTAGTTCTCCACTTGGTGCACATTTCAAGTTAAGCATAGAGCAATGTCCTTCTATAGATGTCCAGAAAAATAACATGGAAAGAGTTCCATATGCTTCAGCAGTCGAAAGTTTGATGTATGCAACAGTTTGTACGAGACCAGACATAGCCCATGTTGTTGGTGTTGTTAGTCGGTTCATGTCCAATCCTAGAGAAGAACATTGGAATGCTGTTAAGTGGATCATGAGATATCTTCAGGATATTTCTAGTTTGAGATTTGGCTTCGGCGGTGAGAAGCCACTGCTAGTTGGCTTTACTGATACAGATATGGCAAGAGATATGGATTCTCCTAAATCAATATCTAGTTATTTGATTACCTTTGCAAGTGGTGCTGCAGCTTGGCAATTGAGATTGCAGAAATGTGTTGCTTTTTCTACTACAGAAGCAGAATTTATTGCAGCAACTGAAGCTTGTAAGGAGTTGCTATGGATGAAAAAGTTTGTAGGAGAGCTTGGTTTCAAGCAACAGAGATATGTGCTATTCTGTGATAGTCAAAATGTCATTCACATTGGGAAGAATTCAACCTTTCATGCAAGGTCGAAACATATCAATGTGAGATATCATTGGATTAGAGATGTCTTGAATGACAAATTGCTGCAACTTGAAAAAGTTCATACATACCATAATGGATTCAATATGTTCACAAAAGCATTATCAAGGGAGAAACTTGAGGTTTGTAGGATAATTGCCGGAATGGTTTATCCCTCCGCATAATCGGGAAGAGGGAGATTTGTTGGGTTGGGTTCCCTCTTATGTTGAGGCCCAACAAGTCTAATAAATAAGGAACCCTAATATATAAACCTAATATTATTAGGGTTTTAAAGGTAGAGAGAAAAAAATAAAAAATAGAAAGAAAAAAGAAACGAGGCAACAAAACTGGCTGCAGAGAGTTTGTAGACAGCAAAGAATTGTTTGTGAAGAGAGAAAATCGAGTGGGAAGAAAGAAGAGAAGAAGAAAGTGTAGATTTTTTGCCAAGAAAATCATCTCATACAGTCTCGGAATTACTGTGATATCTTCTTCGTCAACCGTTGGATCATGCTGAAATTTGAACAATACGTTAATCTCTTCCAGACCCTTGTTCTGAATGGTGGAGATCAAAACAGAGGTGGTAGCCGTGAGTTATAGAGGCCGAATTAGTGCTGTGAGGAAATTAGTATCTGTTTGCATAATATTTTTAGAAGAGTGATATCTCTTTCACTCACCGTTGGATCAACCTCAAATTTGGACAGTTTACTAAGCACTTGTGGTACTACAATCTACAGTGAAGATCAGAATTGGAGCTTCTGACAGAGAGCGGCACAGTTTAGAATAGACCCGCTGAGTTTGTTCTTTCTCTTCACTTGTAATTTAAACCTCACATTTGTATTATTAGGGAATCTAGATAATTGCTGCTTGATTTTGTTCCTAGTTAATGTTGGAACAGATTATATACTCTCATAATTGATTATTAGTGGAGATTTAGGGTGGACTACGATCCCGTGGTTTTTACTCCTCACATTGGGGAGGTTTTCCACATAAAAATTAGCTTGTGTTATTTGTGTATGTGGTGGTGATTGTATATGTGCTCTATTTAGTGGTTTTCCTGTAGAATTTATCTAGAGGAGAAAAAGTTTTACTGTGTGAATTGTTTGTGTTTGTGTGATTTTTCTCCCAACACATGTTACATTAACATCCCCCCATAAACTAACTATGGTGGAATCACACATGGTAAGTTTGCATCGTAAATACGAGAATTGAGAAGATGGTAAAGCTTTGGTGGGGATGTTTGCCTTCTGATAAGAAGTGGGAACATATTGGACTGTCAATATATTTATAGCAATCTTTTCCTGAATGAAATGAATATCAACCTTAATATGCTTAGTTCGAGCATGGAAAACAGGATTTTAAGCAAGTGCAATAGCGGTTGTGTTATCATACCAAATAACAGGATAGGTTTGTATGGAAAAACCAAGTTCACTAAGAACAGACCTGAGCCAAATGATGTTAGTAACCGCATGTGCCAAAGCACAATATTCAACTTCTGCATTAGATCTTGCTACTACTGCTTGTTTTTTGGAGCTCTAGTTAACTAGATTTCTGTCTAAGAAAACACAAAGGCCAGTGGTGGAATGTTTGTTATCAATGCAAGATACCCAGTCGGCATTACTAAAGACTTTTATAACAAGCTCAGAGGCTAAAGAGAAATGCAAACCATATGAGATTGTGCCTTTAAGATACCTTAAGACCCTTTTACAGGTCTTCCAATAATCTTCTGAAGGATGAGCTAAGAACTAACTTAGCTTGTTTATTGTAAATAAAATGTCAGGCCTCGTATTAGTTAAATATTGTAGAGCATTGATTGTACTTCAATAGAGAGTTGGGTTTGAAAAAGTTGTGCTACCAGACTTAGACAATTTTGTACTAGAAGAAAAAGGAGTTGGACAAGGTTTGCAGTGCAGCATGTTGATTTTGACATGGACATCTCTAACATATTTGGACTGGCATAAAGTCATACCTATTGGTGTTTCAGAAGCCTTAAAACCAAGTAATGGACATGTCTTAAGATTTTTAGAGCAAATTTTGCTCCTAATGTCTTAATTATTTGATGCACCAAAAGAGAGTTACTGCCTGTTATGAGTATATCATCGACATACATTAGCAAATAAAGTGTGTTAGAGTGGTCAATCTTAATAAACAAAGATATATCTCCTTTGCTATTGGTGAAGCCAATGTCTGATAGGGCTATTTTTAGCTTAAGAAACAAGGCTCTTGTAGCCTATTTGAAAGCATAAAGGGCTTTGTTAAGCCTGCAGACATGAGTAGGAAAGATAGAGTGAATAAAACCTGGTGGTTGTTCCATGTAAACCACCTTTTGCAAGTCCTCATTCATAAAAGCATTATTGATATCAATTTGGTGAAGAGAATTATTATGGTAGAGGCCTTAACTATTGGGCTAAAAGCGTCAAATTAATCTATCCCAGCAGTTTGGTGGAATCCTTTTTCCACCAACGATGCTTTATACTTGAGAACACTCCCATCTGGTTTAAACTTTGTCCTGAAAATCCATTTACATCCCACAACATTCAAGTTTGAGCTATTTGGAATCAATGTCCATGTGTTGTTCTTAAGCAAAACCTGAAATTCTTCTTTCATGGCACTCAACTAGTGAGGACTATTTAGAGCTTCTCTAACATTCCTTAGTTCTTGAGTGTTGATCATACTACTCTTGAAAGGATTGGTAGTCACCGAATATAGTTTTGGCTTAAAAATACTAACTTTTGATTTGGTAATCATTGGATGACAAGGGACTAGAGGATGTTGCTCATTACTATCAAGCTCAAAAGACTACATGAGAGGTTGACTCAAAAGGGACTGATTATGTACTAAGTACTGATTGATGAATAGATGAAGGAGTGTTAGTGGTTGAAACAAAGGTTGGATTATTTTAAATTAATCTAAGTGTAAAGATGGGTGGGATAGGTTGAGTTTTAGATGTAGATGAAGTACTAGTGTGTATTGATGTAAACAAGGCATTGAAGTGGTATTCAAGTTCATTGAATATAACATCCCTAGAAGTGTAAATTTTGCCAAAAGGATGCAAACATCTGTAACCTTTATGACTCAAGCTATAACCTATGAAAAAGCATTTAGTTGAGTAAAAACTTAACTTGTACTTGGCATAGATTGAAGATTAGAAAAAAAAGGAATAGCCAAAAACCTTTAAAAAGTTGTGGTTGGGAGTTCTTTTGAATAAAATTTCATAAGGAGATTTCGTGTGCAAAATAGGTGTGGGAAGATTATTAACTAGGAGGGTAGCAGTTTGGAAAACATCAACCCAAAACTTCAAAGGCATAGTTGCATGAGCAAGAAGTGTCAATCCTACCTCAATATGTGCTTTCTCTTAACTACTCCATTTGTTGATAAGAATATGCACAAAAAGTTCTGAATTGAATGTCACAACTATTTAGATAAGGAAGCAATGGTTTAAATTCAGTTCCTAAGTCAGCTTGAAGACATTTGATCTTACATTCCAACCGCAATTCGACTTGCTTTTAAAATTGTAAAAAGATGCTAGTAACTTTTGATTTTAGTTTCAAAGAACCAGGTGTACGTAAAGTATGAATCAACAAAAGCTAAGTTGTATTGATGACCTTCTATTGACCTAATAGGGATAGGTCCCCAAATGTCTACATATATGAGTTCAAGAGGTTTTGAAGGTTGAAAATTTGATGGATGGTACAGTAATTGATGCATTTTTCCTTTTTTACATGAGTCACAAAACACAAGATCCTTAGAAGCACAATTCAAACGTAATTTTTGCAACACATTTTTGAGAATGAGATGAGCTGGATGACCAAGCTTAATTTGCCACATGTTTGCATTAATATGAGAACTTGACAAAACATGTTCTTCTTGGTTACAGACTTGATCACTAGTAGCAGAATTTACAAATGAAAAACACTTATTTACATGCATTTTATTAAGAGTATTTACATGTCTATTGGGTGGACTATGTACACAATTAGGTAATGAAATAAGATGGCTAGTAGGATAGTTTTTGACACAGACCAAGTTAAGCTTGTATAGACCACTTTCAAGCAATCCTATAAGAAGCACCTTCTTTATGTCTTTGTCCTTCAACATATAACAATTATCAGTCTAGTGGGACAGTTTTTGACATAGACCAAGTTAAGCTTGTATAGATTATTTTCAAGCAGTCCTGTAAGTAGCACCCTCTTTGTATCCTTGTCCTTCAACACACAACAATTATCAGTAAATTCAACAAAAACATTATCTTCCTGTGTGAATTTGGGAATTTTAAGCAAATTCTTTTTAATAGAAGGAACCACAAATACTTCATGTAATACTATTGGAGCAGCATTCATATTATGATTCATGAGCAATATAAAAGCCTTACCAGTATGAGATATGTTGAGCTGTTGTCCATTGCCAACTGCCAAATGTTCATTGCCTTTATATTCTGAGTAAAGTGAAAGATTTTCAAGCTCTGATGTGACATGGTTAGTAGCCCCATTGTCGGCATACTAGGTTGGGTCACATACAGTCTCAAGACTAGCAAAATAAACTATGGACTGATTGATATTAGCTTGATGCTGAACTGGATTGGTTGTTATATGATTTTGCACTACATTGCTTGAAGATCTAGTAGAGTGATTTGGATTACCTCCTTGAAAAGCCTTATTAAACCTATTGTAGCAATTCATTGCAGAGTGACCACTTTTGCCATAGATTTGACAATAGATTCTACTGGTATTGTTCCGCCTGCCATTGTTTTGACCTCTGCCACGTCTCTTGTAGTTTTATCCACCTATTCCTCTTTGATTAGCGCTAAATCCTCCTCTAAAATTCGGTTTGTTATTCTGAATTCCAGAGATAAAATTTGCAGTTAACACTGTTACATCAATCTATGAGGTTGCACTCAAATGAGCCAATCTTCACTTATGAATCATGAGCTGATACTGTGCTTCTTGAAGAGTCATGGTTTGTTTTTGTGAGGCTATGAGAACAACAATTGGATCAAATTCATGCCCCAAACCATTCAATACATTCGTCAACAACTCGCTTTCTTTAAACTCTTCTCTAGCAGCTTTAATAGCATCTCTAGGACTTTTAATCTTAAGTACGAATTCACTTATTGAACTAGATCCTTTCCTTGCAAATTGCAATTTCTATCTCAACTGGAGTACTTTTGCCATAGATTGATGATAGTATAGATTAGCTAGGTTTTTCTAAATTTGACACGAAGATGCACAACTAATTACTTCATCTATAATAGTTTGACTGATGATGGCTAATAACCAACACATTAACAGCTTATCTGCCTTCTTCCACTTGGTATACTCTTTGTTAGGCACCATTATCTTCTCATTATTATCATTTATTTGGATCTCAATAAATTTTGGTGGAGCTCTACTAGAATCAGAAATGTATTTCTCAAGTTCAAAGTATTCAGTGGTAGGTAACACTTGGGCTTTCTAATTTATGTAATTGTCATGATCCAACTTCACAGGGGGATTTAAGTTCATTAATTTAGCAAGTGCTGCAAACTCAATTGCTCAAGAATCTAAATATCCATCTCCAGTGATTAAAGATGAAGCAGAGGAATTTGATGATGGTGATGGCTCTGTAATCTCGACCATCTTTTTGACGTTTAGTCTTGAGATAGCTTTGATACCATAATAAGAATTGAAAAAAAAAGAGATTAATGTATGATCAAAGACAAGATTAAAGGAATTTTCATAGAGAAACCTCAATTAATAGGGCTAAGACAAAGTGTTGCTTGAACAAAGAACTGTATATTTCTTGAATATTTTTGTATATGTACAAATAACATTGCTTGATCCTTTTATATATCAGGAATCATTCCCTAACCACCTAAGAGTACATTGGCGGAAAAATAACCACTAGCCGCCACATCAACTTAATAGAAAAATGGCAGGAAGCCTAAAAACTTTTTATTAGAAACCCGATGATCACTTTGCAAATTTGATTACTCGCCGATCACACTATAGTTTGTTTGCACCTCCATCTTGCTTGATGGATACACAAGTAGTGTAGTGAAACCTGCCCTTTGATTCCTTGAATGTTTTGCTTCCTAACATGTTACATTAACAGCCACACTTGACAACTGTAGGCAAATTCTTCAGCCCCTTCAGATATATGGCAAGGCATCAAGTCAGCTTGTTAATTTTGAAAAATCTACATTAACTTTAAGTGCTAATACTTTTCTAGATGTGCAAAGGAATACTCAGATTTTGCTTAAAGTGGCAATTAGTTCTTCTTATGACAAATATTTAGGCTTGTCAATTGTTGTTGGTCGCAATCAAAAGAAGACATTTAATGCCCTTAAAGAACAAGCTTGGAATCAGTTTCAGGGATGGAAAGGTTAGCACTTTTCGCAAGGAGAGAAAAAGGTGTTGATTAAGGCAATAGTGCATGTTGTCCTTTCATACTTGATGAGTATTTTCAAGCTTTCTATTGGCTTTTGTCAAGAGCTTAGTGTCATCACATCCAGATTTTGGTGGAATGGACAAAATAGGAAAACGAACTGCATCAAATAGGGTGATATATGCCTTCCCAAGTCCTACGAAGTTCTTAGTTTTAGAGATCTTCTCTCCTTTAATCAGGCCCTTCTTGCCAAGCAAGCATGGAGGTTGGTTTCAAACCCAACTTTGATGAGAACAACGCTTGTTAAAGTCAAATATTTTTTGAAGGAAGACTTTTTACAGGCTACACTTAAAAAGGGCTACTCTTGCATATCAATAATCTCCTATGGGGGTGTGACCTTCTGAAGAAAGGATTGAGGTAGCTAGTTGGCAATGGAAAATCTATTAAAGCTATTAACTTCCTTTGGCTTCCTCGTCTGCCATTCTTTTACTTTATTTCCCCTTGCATTGATTCTACTATTCGGGTGGTTAATCTTATTAAGTCTCAATCTAGAAGCCGAAACATGGTTGCTTTTTCCAATCTTTTCATACCTGTTGATCATGACTTTATTCTCTAAATCCCTCTTAGCTTGAGGCCAACAGATGATTTCTTACGATGGCATTGTACAAAGTCAAGCTTGTATTCTATTAAGAGCGGATATCAATTATCTATGTCTTTCAAAGCTCGTTTTTTACTAGTGCTTTAAGGCAAGCATGGTGGAAAGTGATGTGTTCCCTTCTTATCCCTCATAAAATGAAGATTTTTGTCTAGCGTACTTGTGTTAATGCTCTTCCTGTTAAGCTGAACTTGGCTCAACATCATATAGGATCTGATTTTCTTTGTCCTTGGTATCAGGTATCTCCTGAATCCATCTCTTAAGCTTCATTATGGTGTTCTCGGCTTCGTCAAGTGTGGGAAGGCTAGGATGTTGTGTTAGGTTTTGTGCCTTAAGAGCTTGTAATAATGTAAACGGTTTTATAAATAATAAAATATTCATTTGATTCAATTTATATATTTTGCAAAAATTGTATATATCATGAGAAACAACATTGATTACTGATGTAATTTCAAATTAAGTATATAAGTGATATATACAAACAGATTTAGTTTGAGATAAGTAATTTAAAGAATCTATAAAAAGCAAACAAAGTTGGGTACTTTGTTTGTGATAAATCTACAATTGCGGTCCATTTTATATTCGATACAATAGTCTTATCCAAGACTATTCATGTGATGACATGAGAATGGAGACATCTTATATAATAAAAATTTTATAGGACTGGATCACGATAAACATAAGTTTCTAATTAATATCCGTTAAACTTAGAGATTTATATTTATTGACTAGATGATCATATATGAATTGATCTTCATCCTGAGTATATTATGGACTCCTGCTTGTTGAGTTATATCCTTTTATTTATATGAGTGAGATCGATGTAGATGCTTGATTAATAACTTCGTACTTTGGAGATATGAATTAGTAAGTAACTGGAAACATTCTATACAATAATAGAATTCACTTCTTCTTACAAGAAGTAGAAAAATAGTTCCCTTAAGGATTGATTCAAGTCTTGAACAATAAGAGCATTTAACTTTCTATTCATATGTGAACGGTAAGATAAATTTATAAGTTGTTATGAATATATTGTTCACTAGAGAATCAATGATACTTAAAGATCAATATATAATTAGAGGTGTATAACGGACATTCTGACCTAGCTCTAATCATGGACTATTTGTGGAGGGTCAAATAATATATAGTGATTATATCAATAGACGTTGAAAATTTTAGATTGTATAAAACATCTACAATTTTGAGAGTGCAATATTAGGTTTTTAGTAGAGTAACTCTGAGATTAATAATAGTGAGTTGTTTAATTAAAGAGTTTAATTAATAATTCCGATATTATTAGAGTTTAAAATTGTAGGTTTATTGGGTCTCTTTGATAATTCATTTTACTATAAGAAACGTGTATATAAAATATTATAATTGGATCGTCTAATTATAATTGTTACATAAGTAGCAAAATATGTGTTTACTTTGTATTTGAATAATATTAATTATTCAAATTATTTAATAATGAATTATGAATTTATAATTATTTAATTAATTTTCTAAGAAGTCTTGAATTTGATTCTCAGCAGTGATCGAGTGTAAATTAATTATGAATTAATTAAAAGTCACAAGTTCGATTTTAAAATATAACATGAATTAATTTTGAATTAATTATGTTATATGGAGCAAAAGTTTAATTTTAATAAACTTGGGATTTAATATTAATTTTGATTAATTAAAACTCTAATTGGTTGCCTATAAATAGAAAAGAAATAGTCTTCTTTTTCTAATAGAAGTTATTTTGGTTTATACTGTTCGTTCTTTGAAACATAAAGAATTTTTTTTTTCTACTGTATAATATTGAGCAACTAAAATCATTACTCATCTCTTACAAATATTGTTTACTCTTTTTAAAAAAGAAAGCACAAGCAAGTGAGCACAATTTTATATAGTTATGCCCATTCACTTGTTTTTTTGTGTAGATGGTGAGAAATCTACAGAGATCAATACAAAAGGTAAAAATCTAATTTTTATTTAATTATATTATTTTATTTAATTGTTTTATGGATTAAGGGATCTTGAGTTTTTTAAAAAAAATTTAAAACTTAATGTTCCACAAATTCTTATTTTTATAAAAAAAAAAAAAAACAACTATTATTTTTTCCCTTCATGTTGGACATCTTTTGTTCTCTTTTCAACATCTTTCTATCCTTAATGTTTTGTGGGAGGTTTTTGGACAAATGCCAGTCGTGACAGCCTCTCTTATTTATGTGTGTTGATGTGGGCAGTGTGGTATAACAGGAATGCATCACTTCGTGATGGTCAAATTTGATCTCCCCTTGATCTCAGATAATGGGCTTTTCATTTGGTAGAGGAGTTTTGATCATCCATAGCAGTCGTTTCAGTCTTCATGCCCACTTTTGATTTCCAAGCTTACACTTCATGGTGTCCTACAGGTTGGTTAACACTCAACTCGGATGTGGCAATTAGCTCTAGTCTGTCTGTTTTTGGCATTGGTTGTGTTACTAGAAATCATGAAGGTAGCGTTGTAACTGCTCTCTCTAAACTTGGATGTCGTAAGTTTTCTTATACTTTAGGAGAAATATTGGCTTTACGGGGGGGGTCCCTTGCTAAAAATTTGTGTTTGCGGGTTCACATAGTATAACTTGATGCAACCAATGCTGTCCGAGAGATCACCTCCAATGTAATTCAATGTGCAAATCATTTTTTGGTTGTAAATTATGCCAAAATATTATATTAGGAAGTCAGTGTTGTAAAGTGTCAGACCATTTCCAGACAGGAGAATTGTTTGGCTCATAAATTGGCTTCCTTAGTTATGTCTTTTAATGTTATATAGAAGTGGTTTAATACCACCGTTTCATGTGTCTTTCCTTCTGAGGCTTGATAGTGTATATCTGTTCTCTCAAAATAATAATAATAATAATAATAAAAAGAAGTTTGACCATGAGATAAATGAAATTTGGACACAAGTAGTAACGCAAAATTTTATAAACATCCAACAGATTGAAAAATATTGATAATGTGAGCAAAAGTGATTTTTCATTGTTAGTTAAAATTTCTTTTGTTTATAGATATATATATATATATAGTACTTCTACTATCAATAACTCCTAACTTTAAAAAATTAGGATGAATCAATCAAATTCATTCATTGCATTCTTTCTTCTAAAACAAATTCTATCTTCTATTTAATTCAAATACAATAGATGAATTTGATTGATTCATCCTAACATTTTAAAATTAAAAAACATTAATAATAAAATTACTATATATATACATACTAATTCAACCCCATCAACTTATCAAGTTTATACACGATCTATGTGCACTATAGATGTCTTAGTTGTAGGAATTTAAGTTCTACCAAACACGTTTTACAAACTTCATATAACTAGTTTTTTCTCTTTCTATGTGAGGGAGAGTAATTATCTCCCAATTATTTTTATATTCAATCCCAACAAATAATAATTGATTTTAACAAATTTCAACAAATCTCTGATTTATTTGTATTAACTACAAAAAATAAAAATAAACCTACCAAGTCAATTATACATTGAATGTTGATTGATATTTGATGTATCATGTCTAAGACAAGAAGCAATCTACTATGAACTGACAGGAAAATAATGTATTTGTTATGTTTGCAATATGATTTCATTCTGTTGGACTTGGGGCAACTAGTCTTTTTACATCCCCTTTAATGGTAGAGTAAGGACTACAAGGAAATATTCAACCAGACTAGCAAATTTTACTAAAAACTTAACAGGACATTCAACCAAATGCCTTTTGTAGAGCAGTCAAACACATCAGTCGATGGAAGTTATATTTTACCACCTCATCCAAGTGTTTATTTTAAATATAAGTATTGGAGAGCACATATTAATTTGATTATTTATCAAGTCATATTTATATCATATAAGAAATAAAGACTCTTGATATTAATGACATGACTTTTTTTGTTTTAAAAAAAAAAAACACAATTTATGAAAGTATTGGAAATGTTTTTAACGGCCCCTCAACGTTGTTTGTATTTGGCAAAAGATTTTGGAGATTGACTATCCCCACTTCCCTAATTTTATCTATTTATAGCATGAAAGTATAAAAATTATTTATGGTTAAGAATCAAATCTATTCTACTAATGACTTGCTAGTTTGTAATTTGGGGGAGGGACAAAAGTAACATATTTAAGTAGTGACTTAACATTTATATTTCTTTTGAGAAAATGTGACAATGGAGTCCCAAATGATATGTAAAAGTACCAAAATACCCTTCCAGTAAAAATGTGTAATAATAGTTAGGTTTTGAAAAAAACCTATTCCCCCCAAAATAAAACCTTGATAAAAACCTTTTGCCTCCCAAAATCAACAACAATCTTTGCCTCTCCCAAAATCAATACCCGTCATCGTTTGTCCGTACCGTACACAGAGCCACGCAGTGCCGTCGTCCTTGTCTGCCCTTTGCCAACGAGCTGTCTGTGTCAGTCTTGCATGCGCGGTACCGGACACTCATCTCCTCGCTGTGAAAGTCGAAGTCGTTGCCTCCCCCACCGTTGGTCGCTTTCATCATGCCCTTCCTCAGGCGGAGCCGCTGTGCCCCTGACTTCATTTGGTTACTCGCACACGAATGACAGTTGACTTTATTTGGTCGCTACGAAACGCGAAGCCCCTACCTCCCCTTCTGTTGGCCACAACTGTCTACCTTCCTCACACAGAAACTGGTACATCCCACAACTTCTATTTCAGATTTTTGAAGCTTAGTTTGGCTTGAGTTCTACATTGTTGTCCAAATTTGGCTTTACTTCATGTTTCAAATTTTGCTTATGATTTATGATGGATTTTGCTTGTAATATAGAAGTTTGGTTCTTTACTCTGTTGTAATCAATGATTTGTAAAAATGAGTTATGAAAGTGACTAAAGGTGTAAGTTTTGCCTTTGTTGAATGAAACTGATTTATGTGTTTGAAGTAGTCATGGAAATTGACAAATGGGGTATTCGTTTTGTGTGACATGTACTACTTGTTAATTTTTATAACAAAATCGAAACAATAATCTCTGTTCTTTTGTATTTTGAACTTGGAAATCATAACATGCTTTGAAATCAGAACATAACTAGTGTTTCTAGTACAAGTGGTGTCATTGGTTTATGGAGAAAATCGATATCCAAAACACTAGTCACACCAATGTGCGAGTGTTAATAATACTAGTTATATCGGTGTGATTAATGGTGTTGTGGATATATGCAAAAAGCTAGTAGCCAAAACACTAGTCACACCAAGGTGACTAGCGTTAATAATGCTATTCAGCTCGGTGTGACTAGTGGTGCCATGAGTTGATGGAAACAAACCAGTAGACAAAACACTAGTCACACCAAGGTGACGGGTGTTAGTAACACTAGTTACCTGGGTATGACTAGTGTTTTGGCTACTGATTTTTTGACCATCAACTCATGTCACCACTAGTCACACAGAGGTTACTAGCATTATTAACACTCGTCACCTTGGTGTGACTAGTGTTTTGTCTACTAGTTTTTTTGCGTAAACCCACGACAACACTAGTCACACGGACATAACTAGTATTATTAATACTCTTCACATTAGTGTGACTAGTGCTTTGGTTACTGATTTTTATCATAAACCCATGATACTACTAGTCATACCAAGGTAACTAGCATTATTAACACTCTTTTGTTTTGTCTTCTCTTCTAGCTCCCTTTCCACTCTCTATAATGAAAAGATAAACACTAAAAAGCTTTTGGTTAATATAGTTTACTTTCTATGTTATTAATTAATGTAAAGAGCTTGCAATTAATTACATATATATTTGTATTTGTTTGCAGATGGAAAATATTAACTATGATCAATTTTTTAAGATACCTATATCAGAATGGATATCAGGGAGGTCGATTAACATGCACTCCAAGTTCGACGTGATAGGCTTGATTGAAAATATATTGCGTTAGGGAGGGGAGTACGAACTAGCTGAAGAAACAGTTTTCAGGTATTTATTAAAAATACCTGCTAAACACATGTTTGCTGCCCAGTTGATTCATCAATTACTTCAAAGAGAAATTAATTTGGAAGAAGCAAGTCCGCATGAGATGTGGTTTTCCATTGGGGGCATGAAGAGTAGGTTTATTAATTTGGAAGAAACAATTTTCAGGTATTTATTAATTTGGAAGATGCCGGTCGGATATGAACATGCAATTCTCTGGACACTCAATTATATTTCTCAACTTTGTCAAAAACCATGACCATGATTTTTCATCTTCAACATCTCTAAACCTAAATGCTAAGGGATACACTTGTTCGTTTGCATCTTTACATGCCGCAATGAACATAATCCCATCAAATTTCCCTTTCAAATGTGTTCCATCAATTGCAATAACTGGTCTAATCACTTGACCAAACCCACATATACTAACACCATAAGCAATAAACATGTATAGAAACTTATTGCTGTCATTTATCTCAATGTTTGTGACTATACCTGGGTTAGCTAACTCCAACTGATAACAATACGCAGACAACTGTTCAAATGACAACTCTACAAACCCAAAAATGTTGTCTTCAGCATGATCTTTGGCTTTCTGACATTGATTATATGGCAAAGTAACTCCATAATTAACTTGAATTTCTGCCTGGATTTCTTTAGGTTTCATGCTTTGACCACTGACTTACAATTTCGGAGTGATAAGGTCTCCAATTAATTTTGCACTCACTTTCCTACACCGTCGATGTGCACTATCAAGCGAACAACAATGTTGTTTTTGAAATTTTCGCACCTCCCATTGGTCTCCAATCTTGGTTTTGATGGCTACAAGTTGAAATTTATAGTTCTCATCCTTGCACCTAACATCATAACGGATGTTGTTTGATTTCTTGACCTTTTTACGAAAACCTTCCTTTAATGCATACATCTCTACAGCTTTACCCATATCATGTTTTGAAGGAAATATTTTCCCTCTGAAAAAATGATGGTCTTCTCTTTCTGACACTTCAGTGGCGATTGTACAAAATACGGAAAGATCTATTCCAGGGATGTGCCATTCACTAGTTACTCTTTGTTGCGTGTTATTATCATCATTGGCTTGATGGGAACACCCACCACCATCATCCCTAACATCGCAAACATTATCATTATCTATATCACAATCCTCATCACGAACATCATGATTAAATCCACCACCACTAGCAACATCACCACCTAAATCTTCTGTCATAACTGCATGTCGACTTCCTCTATCTCCTCTGAAAATATTAGTGGCTATAAGAATGCTTTTAGCTGGACGATAGTAGTCCGAAAACTCGTCTGAATCAATGTCATCCAACCAATGTTCTGTAAAGCGATTATACTCACTATCATTTAAGCTATACTCACCGTGTGTGTCAACATTATCTTCTTTTTCATCATCATCATCATCATCATCATCATCATTGTCATCATCATCATCATCATCATCATCATCATCTTTTTCTTCATCTATGTCTTCACATTCATCTTCAATGTTACGGTCCTCACGGACTGGAACTTCGTTGCTTGACGAAACAGACTTAAATTGAGAAACTAATTCAATAAAGCTTTGGTGTTGCAGCTGGTTTATTAATTGGATTTGTGATTGGCTTGATAATTGGATTTGTGGTTGGATTAGTAGCTGTATGAAGATTGGTGGTTGAATTTGGTGTTGGATTGGTAATTGAACATTTCCTTTATCTCCCAGACAGTCATTTAGATTGTTTGGAACAACAATTACGTAAATTTCAGGATTTTTCTCGTGTAGCCAGAAAGACACAGCTTTATTAGTTGTTAATTTTGGAATGGCAGGTCTACCGAAAGTCTCCACCAATATGTGTAAGTCAAATGTACTCTTTATTATATTAACTCGAATAATATTCTCAACGGTCTTCTTTAACTCATCAAGCGTCGCATTCGTTGAAACAAATGCTATTTCTAATTCACCACCCTCATACTTATAACCAATCCATTGTCCACCATGGGTAACTATAATTCTAGTTTCGTCCATATCACTGTACACAAATAAATGATCGAATTTATTAATTAAGCTATAAATCAAGACTAGCAATATATCATTACTCATATTTTGATACAATTAAGTAATTAAACTACTAAATAAATGCTCATAATATGATACTAATAGTGACGCCAAGGTGATATGCAATAATAACGCTAGTTACAGTTGTTTGACTAGTGTTTTAGCTACTGGTTTTTTTTTCATAAACCTATGATACCACTAGTCACACGAAGGTAACAAGCGTTATTCACACTCGTCACCTTGGTATGATTAGTGTTCTAGTTATTAGTTTTTTCCATCAAGTCATGACACCATTACTCACACCAAGATAACTAGCATTATTAACATTCGTCACCTTGGTGTGACTAGTGTTTTGATTACTGGTTTTTTTTTTTTTTCGATAAGTTAGTGTCACCACTAGTCACACTAACTTAAATTGTGTTAATAATGAAAGTCATCTTGGCATGATTACTGTTTTTCGTCTTTGGTTTTTTAACTAAGTCTTGTCATCACTAATCAAACCAAGATAACTTGCATTAATAATGTCGTACATTTGTGCCGTTTACATCAACATACATAGAAATACTAAGTTTGTAAACCCTAAAGCCAATTTCTACAGCTCAATATCAGTATAGCTAACCACAATAACTAATAACAACTGAAAAATAAGTGTTCAAAAGTTAAAATACATTACTCATACTGCAGAAGAAGATTATGGATGGTGGATGGAAAGAATGGTCGCTGGTGGATGGTGGATGGAATTTGTTACCCAGAAGAGAATGACCATAGATGGCGGATGGTGGCTGTGAAGAAGAAAATGAAGCTGGATGAAGCTAGATGGTGGCTGTGAAGACAAAAATGAAGTCAGATGAAATTGGATGGTGGTTGTGAAGAAGAAAATGAAACTGGATGGTACAGATAAGAATGAAGCTGGAATTTGTAGTGCATACGAGAATGAAGATCGATGGTGGATGGTGGCTGTGAAGAAGACGAGAATGAAAGAGTAACAGGAGTAGCAGAAGAGAGAAAATATCAAATAACAAACTCACCAGTTTTGACCAGAATGAAGATCGATGGTTGATGGTGGCTGTGAAGAAGACGAGAATAAAAGAGTAAGAGGAGCATAAGAGGAGCAGCAGAAGAGAGAATATCAAATAACAAACTCACCAGTTTCAAGTTTTAGAAAGGATATTTGTGTCCAAAAAAATAGGATTTGAGACACAATTGTTAACTTTATTGAAATGAGATAAAATTATCGATCCAATAATTGAAAGTACCGCATGCTGACATTTTCTCTTGTAATTTTTTTTCCCTTACTTGCCTTGAACTTTCCTGGAAGGAAGCGACAAATATAATATATTTTAATATGCATTAATGAATTATTCATTTAAGTTATTAAATTAGGACTTTTTTAATCTATCGGGCGGTTTAGTAGGTTACAACAAGTGGAGCAGAAATTTAGGATGAAATTTCCTTTAACTAGCTTTAGAGGAGGATGGGCGAGGGTAAGTGCAAAAATGAATATTTTTATGGCACTATTTAAAATATAATATACTAAATATGTATGTGTATACTAATTGATATACACAAAAGTAATGTCTTATAGATATATATTTAATTTTATCATTCTCTATTATAAATATAAAAAAAAAAAGAAGGTATATAGAATTCATTCGAAAGAAATGTATGTATCCAATAACTTCTCTTAATGTATGTAATTAGGTTATTGAATGAAATTTTGTTATTAAAGACTTTGCCTTAAAAAAGTTACGACCGTACTTATTTTTTGAATTTAAATTCAATTAAGATTTTTTTTTTTATATATAACCTTTTTTTTAGTGAATTTTAAAATTCAACTAATCAAACACACATTAATATAAGTTATATTACCAATAGAGTACATAGTTATCAAAGCAAATGATATTTTCTAGTTTCTAGGTTTTTTTTTTTTTTTTTAAGAAAAGTTTCTAGTTTTTTTTTAATTATTTTATTTTCTTACATTTCCAAGAGCACCAATATTTTAGGTGTAACATTTTGATTATTCAATCAAACAAAAAATAAAATATCTAAGGAGAATCCTTGTTTATGTTTTCAATGATGAGACAGCTTTTTCGAAGAAGTTCAAAGAATGGAAAAAACTATACATCTAGTAAACATGATTTCCTGCAAACCATTCACTCATGGTCAGTTTTGGAGAGCTTATTCGAATTTAAACTTTTAGCAGTGAATTTTCAGAATTTGAGCTAAAAAATTATTAATTGTTTAGTTATTTAATTTTAAAATAACTTTTATATAATTAATTTATTAAATAACACATTAAATAGTACAACATTGATTATGTGTTCTTTTTTTATGTAAATAAGAAAAAACGTGTTAAATATGTGTTTTTTCAAGGTTTTTATTTAGAAAGATTGTAATGGAATTAAAAAAATATGATAACGATGTTTTTGACTTTTCAATACCTTAAAAACACTTAAAACTTCTTTTCAAGAATATCTAAAATTTGAGTTTCTTTTAATAGATGTAAAATAAATTTTTTAATCGTTCAAAAATTCTATTGAAATACTAACCAAACAATACAAAAAATATATAAAAAAAATTGAAAACAGATTTTGAAAAGAAATCAATTTACTAGTAAAGAAGTTCTAATAAATACACACTTAGCAGATAAAACTTGGAATTCTAGATTCATTGATTTGTGATTACAATTTTTTTTTTATTAGGTAAAGCTATATAATAAAAAGTATTGATTAGATATTGTTGGCAAAAATAATCCATAGAATATAAGCAGAACTGCAGAAGCAAATTAAATTTATCCAAAAATGTAAAAAGAAATATACAATTTAAAAATTGAGACTGGCTGTCATTTTACGCTTCACAGCTCAATTACTCATGTCAATATAGACTACGACTTGCTGGGCCGACGAAAGTTAGGCCTCTTCTTATTGGGTTTCAAGGCCTACCTATTGGCCCAAATCTATATTAAATAGATGGATTATCTTATTATTATTATTATTTTGAAAAATATTATTATTATTATAATTATTTAAGAAATACTTTATTCAACCAAAAAATTACAAGTTTTCGATTTCATCCAAAAAAAAAAGAAAAAATTACAAGTTGTCACTAGTATATAGAGAAACCGCATTGAATCAAAATACAAAAGGACACTTACTCAAACCAAACTAGCTCTCTCTTACAACTAAGATCCTACTTTGCTAAATCAAGAGTCACTTGATTAGCAAAACAAAGACCAAAATGGATGGATCAAAAAGAATGTTGAGACATAATATGAATAATCTCCTTAATAAGCATGCTAATCTCAACTAAATTCTCCTCATCAAAAATGAATCTCAACTTAATATTTTTTTCTTCAAACAAATTAAAGCATCGTTCCATCAACCCTCCAGACCATGCAATAATAATGTAGTAGTGGAACAAAAGATTGTTTGCTCTGAATAATGAAACCCACACAATTCTAGAGTGCATCTATATCAGGATGAAACAATGGGGTATATCAACTGTCTCAAGAACTTTTTGATCCACTATAAGGGATTTATCATACTTAATAATCCAATGCAAACTCTTACAGATAATAACTTATAACCCGCAACGCATAAAAAGTAAATTCAAACCACATAAGCATGCATACCAACTATAAAAGAAACACCACTTCGATTGCAGCTATTACATAACCTTACGATTAATGAAACCAAACACGACAAAATAATAGGATAAACCAGAGCATTTATAAGGTAGTACAAGAGTCCTTACTCCTTATATGCTAATTTGACCTAGTACGCCTGTGCATCTCTCATTCATATTTTTATGCTAGTTACTGTATATATCAATATAATAAATCAGTAAACCTATCAAAACACAAAGTATTTTTCACATATCGTGTGTATTCAAATCTCAAATGACTATACATAAGTGTAGTACATGACAAAACTTGATATATTAGAAATCGGCAAATCATCATATATATATATATATAGATATATATATATATATATAGTTTTTTTGGACCATAATATTCGTAATAGTATGAAAGGTTAAAACGCCACATACTATATGTGATATATTACACATTGAAATGTTAAACTTATAGAAACAAAATTTCTAAGCCCCCATGACTATAGACAATTATAGTACACTGCAAAATTGGATTTATTACAATACCATGTATCATTACGCGTCATTTCCGGGCACAGCACCGATAGGAAACACATTCTGTGGGAAATTTCACACCAATAATGACCCATTGAGATCATTCTCAATTAGAAACAATTGATACCCTAGAGCACTCACTCTACAAAACCCAAAAAGGAAAAAAGTAAAAATCAGATAAGAAAAGTAAATGAAAAACTTATGCAGACACATGGACTAAGTTACGACGGACTCAAGTAAAACGAGAAGGATATATACTTAGACATTACATGTTTGTTAAAGGGGAAGGGCAATGATCAAGTTACAGAAACACTAAAAAGCTGCAGCATTCACGTGGATATGGGAATAAGAATTCTCATTGAGAAATCTCTGATAACCATTTTGTATGACGAGTTGTGGATGCATGACTTGCTACAAGAAACGGTTTGGGTATTTGTTCATGAACATCACCCGAATGAGCGTGGCTATTGCAGTAGATAATGGTAATGTAAGCATGTATATTCTGTGCTTACAAAAAATATGGTAAGGTCTTTTCTAGAGACATAAACTTATACACATCATCATTTCACTAAAAGCAACTGCTTTCCAGGACAAGGTAACTTGTCTCCAAACTATATTAACATTTTGCTGTTCTATAGGGTTCCATCTCTTGAGAGGCTAGATCTTGAAGGCACAGGATTGCTTAAGGTTCACCAATCCGTTTGACTTCTTCAACAGTTTATTGCATTGAATTTGAGGAACTGAAAACATCTTGCGAGTTTCCTGAGTGTATGTGGTTTGGAATCTTTCAAGATTTTTAATCTCAGTAACTGCTCAAACTTGGACAGGCTGCCACAGGACTTGGAGGAAATGGAGTGTTTGGAGGAGCTAGATCATGGTGGGACTGCAATAAGACAACTACCATCCTCCATTGTAAATTTGACAAACCCTTTAAAAATTATCTTTCTGCTAATGTAAATGAAGGACAACTACCAAAAACCTACGCACACTATGTTGTTATAGTCTTGTCTGTCGTCAAGAGTCACCATATTTTGAGGTTCTCGGTTATTTCATAAAAGTACTTGCACAACATAATCAATATCAACAAAAAATTGGATCAAGTTAGTCTAAGGTATTTGAGGTTTGGATTTTTGTTAAAGTTTGGACATCCAGATCTAGGAATGACTATACAAGGGTTAATGATGCCAGACAAGAGGAACTGCAGCAATTACATGCAAAAATAACAAAATTAGTAGGCAACATGCTACTCATCTATACATGTGAAGAGTGAGCTCAAGGCTCCTAAATTTTGATTTATGTTGTTTTCTTCTTTAATTCCTTCTCTGCCTAGTCTCATCAAGCGAATTTTAACACACCCTAATTAATTAAGAGGTCATGATTTTTCCTACGAAAATCACCATTATAAGATGTTCTGCAGTCAGTTATGTTCTTATACCAACCATATTGGCTTCTCATTACAATGGCATTATAAAGTGCTTGTTTCAAAAATGCTTTTACTATTGTTGTTTTTCAAAAGAGTTCATGTAAATTTAAGCAAGAAGAAAACTAGATGTTGCAGGAAATCAGATAAAGAGAAGCATTTGAGAGTTGTAAATATCCCAACTTAATTTGGATACCTTTTAATATCTTGCAGATTTCATAACCTGGAAAGGAAAAACAGAGGAAGCAACGAAGTGAAAGTTTAACATTACCGCTAAATTGTCACTCCATTAGATAACATTTCAAGTTTTACGCTTGGTATTTGATTTAGAAGTAGACACAAAATAACATTACATATAACTAGCCATAGGAGCCAATGACAAAGTTGAAGCTGCTTTAATGGTAAGCCTTTCACATCCACATTAATGAGATAATGATTTCAAGTCATGTCTCTATCGTTTAATTCCCAAATTTTGAGGTTAGTACTTTGTATCATACACTGGGATGAATCTTCATGAGGAGAGAACAGCAGAGTGCAGATCCTTGACAATTACTTCAGTTGAGCTAACTTTCTCCTCCCAAATATATTTGTATTCTCAAACTTGATGTTAGGCTGTCGACTAATTTGGGGCTGAATACATTCAGCCGCATTGCCATAGGCAAATCTCACTGAATTACCACCCTTTTGAACCGTTTAACAACACTTGCAATAAGCTCCATAAGCAACTCAACTCTGTGCAGCTTTCAACATAAATAAGGCAAAGCTCCATTTAAAAGACAATAATGGCTCAAATTCAATTAAAAGTGCATTTGTAACTCAGTGTTTCTAGGCAACAACTCCACAAGATTGGTTTACTCCAAAACCAAAAACCCTTGGATTCAATATAGTCCTAATTGCTTATAGGAGTACCACAATGTTAAGTCAACCTCCTCCACCAAGAACTCATAGTCATGAAAGCTGCTACTCCTCAAGAGTGAAACCCAATTGGAACTCATTTCATCTGGTTTACTTCAAAATCCACTGACCAGTTCTTGGCTAATAATTCAAGAAGCTCACAGCTTGACTTCCGTAAGGAGCTTGATTAACCCTGCGGTCCACGTAAGTGTCCAGAGCAACTCAGGACACTGATCGAGAAATGTTAAGAGTGTCACCAATAGTCATGTCTCTCACGACAATCTCCTTTTGAAGAGGATCTGAAGCTAGCTTCATGAAGTTATGGCAGTCAACACAAATTTGAATATTCTTCATAATCCTTATTACACTTCCTTTATATTGAAAACTGCCTAAATTCATTATGGCAAACGCCAATGCCAACTTCTCACTGTGATGATACAATTCCTCCTCCTTATGTTCTTCTTCTGTGTCATGCAAGACCAAGCTAGTCTCTGGCACATAACCCATCTCTTTTAACTGCCCAATCAGTGCTTCAAGCTTTGAACATATAGCTTCTCTTTGTGGATGACGTTTGCCCCCGGAGGCAAACTCACGTGGAGGCAAACATATGCACGTGATTGTCAATCTCAATCCAACTTAAACCAGGTTCCTTTCTCACTCTCAACCCTTTAATTTCTTTCATAATTAACCCTGCTTTATTGAAACTTCCACTTGAGCAATATATGTTCGGCATTTGCACGTAACCTAACAAATCTTCATTCATTTTGTTGCTGGTAACTCAGCTATCCTGGTCTCACCATGCTTTCTACATGACCCCAGCAGTGCACTCCAAACTACAGAATCAGGTTCCATAGGCATTTTGCTTATAAGCTTCTCAGCCTTTACTACACGTCCACCTCGTCCAAGAATGTCAACCATGCAGGCATAGTGATCTAGTTGAGGAACAACACCATAATCATCAGACATGGAGCGAAAAATTTTACTTCCTTCGTCCACAAGTCCAGCATGGCTGCAAGCAGAGAGTAAAGCAACAAAGGTAGCAGAATCCGGTTGGACATTCATCATCCAAAAGAGCTGTAAGGCTTCTTTAGCTTGCCCGTGCAATGCATATGCCTTGAGTATAGAATTCCAAGAAACCAAATCACGAGGCACCATTTCATCAAAAACCTTCCTGGACAAAGCAATCGATCCACACCTTGAATAAGGATGGATTAATGCATTTAAAATCACCATGTCACCCTTAAATCCATCTCTAATTACTTGTGAATGAACCGCCAATGAATGCCTCTCTGTCATAAGGCCTGCACAGGCCTTTAATATGATTGAATAAGTACACCAGTCAGGAGCCAAGTTCTCTTGGCACAACTCACAGAAGAGGAACGGGGCTTATTCTGATTCACGTTCAACAAACGCTGTTATAATCCCAGTCCACGAAACAATATCCTGATAATAGCTAGTCTCCCAGAAGAGCCTGTAACAATCAGCAATATCCCCTCCAAGATCCAAAGAAGCTTTCACTAACGCAGTGGCCAGTTCAATTTCCAAAATAAACCCACTTTTGATACTCAAAGAATGCAACTGAAAACAGAACACGAGCCCCATATAAGCATCCAAGTCATAGCTTCCACACAAGGAACTCAAAACACTCAAAAGCATAGCGCGATCAAATCCAATACCCTCGTGCCTCATCTCCACAAAAAGCTTGATAGCTTTCATCCCAAGTTTAAAAACCCGAAACCCCGAAATCATCGAATTCCAAGAAACCGAATTCATGAACTCCATCCCATCAAACACCTTCCAAGCCTCATCCAAACAACCACCAAATCCATAAGAGCATCTCCAATGCAAATGTGGATTGTCTTTTAAGAAAAATGGACATATCATCAATGTCAAGGAAATATGCATCCTATGTGGCATAAATATAGATTGATAAGCACTCAAGTCTAAAAATGCTCTCCAATGCTATTTTATTCATTTCAATAATAAATAGTCAAATAATAATATATCATTAAAGTAAATTATCATAAAATATTATTTGATGAAAGTTTTTATCATTTATTGCTGACATGGTTGTCCAAGAGACTCTCTAGAAATAGACATTGAGGTTGACATCCTCTATTTTCTTTTTTGCCATGTCAGCTTGATAGTGATTATGAAAGTTTACATTGGAGAGATTAATTTTAATCTTCTATCAATTTATCTGATGTGGCACTCCATTTTTCTACAATTCATACTTGCATTGGAGATGCTCTAACTTTAACAATACATATTAATAAGCGCATTTCCCACGTAAACATACACATCCAAACACATTTTCAACGTAAGCGCATGCAGTTGATTGCCACGCAAGTAACCACACGACAAACTCAACACACTCGCAAAGGCAAATTCATTGGGACAATAACAGTACACCAACATGCCCGAAAATAAACGGAAGCTCTCCTCTGCATGCCCACGTTGCGCGTACCCAGAAATGAGAGCAGTCCAAGACACAACGTTTATCTTAGGCATTTTACCAAACACCTTGTTCGTGTACACCAAGTACCTGAATATTGCATACATGTTGACGAGATGGTCGGCGACGAAATGGCCAGTTGGGTCATCGCCGAAATTGGTGCTCATATGCTGGTGCAAAATGAAGCCTTCTTTGAACTTCGAGTGAACAGCACACGCGTGAAAGAGCGTTGCATAGGTCTGTTCATAGTGAAGAAATGGTGAGGGTGGCGCATTGTAAAACAGCGAGAGAGCCTCCGTGAGGTGGCCGCCCGTGGAAAGCAAGCGCACCCTGTCGAGGATGAGGTCTGGTTCGGGGAAACTGGCTGGAACTCCGGATGGAAGTCTAACAAGCGCTTGTAGCGGCACATGACATCACAACAACTACGTTTGTCTAATGGCTTTATATGGTACCGACCATGACATGCTCTTTTGTTCTTGATTTTAACGGATGAGATTTTATGCCCTGTATACAGTGATTTGTTTGTGTCATTTAATATTTATCAATTATTTTGAGGTTTCAAATATATGATTTTATAAATCATGAGATTATGTGATAATTAATATGATCTTAACAACTTACATACCACATCACATGGATAAAATATTTTAGAATCCTAACATTATTTATATATATATTTTAACGTTGACACGTTATGGTCTAAATGACTGTCCGAACCTATTGAGATAAGTCATAGTATGGTCTAAATGACTATCTTTTGTTTTATAGGTCGCTATTAATCCTCAAACGCTTCCGATCAGGCTGTGGGGCAAGGCCGCAAGCTCATAAAAGGTAATCTGTAAGCAGCTGATCGTCTAGATCGCTTTTGACCTTAGCAAACTTTGATAACATCGCTGCCTCCTCATCTGTAAGCTGGACCTTGCCGCTGGTAATGTCTGCAAAACATAAGGAGCTTGTGAAAAAAAAAAGGAGAATTAATTTCTGCGAGCTGAAGTCACGCCCATTTGGAGAAAGGACAAAAGAAAAATTCTTCAAGTTGAGAAGAGAGATGCAGGTAATATAAAACCAGTGAGATTTGTGATCTCCCACATTAGACTTACCACTGCCCTTCAGCAAATACTCCTTATAGGGGGAATTACGAACTGAAAGATAGTACAACCCGTCTCATTTCTTCACTTGGCAGCCAGTAGTGCCCTTGAAGTTGTAAAGCAAGTAAAGGGTTCGAGGGATTGGATGAGGTAATTCATGTCTAATAAAGGTAGCGACTAAGGAGGTAATTTGGGCATAAGAGTTCGGAGTCAGCTGGAAAGAGGCTAGATTCAAGTCGTTCAACAGGTCTATGAGATAGCTGAGGATCGGGAACCTGAACCCGAACTTTATGTGCTCGTAGCTTATTGCAATAAACCTTGGGGACAGATAGTTGCATGATCATGGAGAGCTAGAGCCATAGCACGACACCCCATAAGGAGATCATAAGTCTCAACTATGACCCTCAAGTCTCGAAAACTGGAGGTTGAATTACAGCGGAAAAAGGGTTCGCAAGCTTCCCCCTCTTTAGAGCGCTAATCCAATGAAGAATCAGCTCATCCCACAGGCTCTTCTGCAACCTCACTGCTTTGGGAGGTTGCTCCATAAGTAGTTCTAACCCATTGTTCTATTTGATCCTTAAGGCTGGAAGCTTTGTCAGCATTACTAATTCGATGATCATGACGCGAGCGACCTGACATCTACAAAAAAAATGAGTGATATCAAAACACCATAAGCATATTGAGCCTAGCGAGTTAAAGTAAGGAACTCCTAAATTTATCTTCCTATGCATCAAGTTACGCGCTTTGTTGCTAAAAGCAGTGAGGGCCGAGAGTGCAAGCCTATCAAGTCATTATGGCCCATCAGGCCGAAAATTTTGATACCTAAAGCTATGGTCCTACTTTTATAGGACTTCTTTCAAACAATTCGAAAGCAAACCATCACAAACACAAGCATCAAGAAAACTTTGAAGGCAAAGCCATTACAAACTCTAGTATCAGAATCACGCCAACAAACAACAAAAGCCACAAGTAACACACAAAGCATTTGAAGCCAAAAACACAAAGTGTGTAGGCAAAATCCAAAATCAAAAAGCACAGTGCACACCAAAAAGCAAAGACAAGCCAGAAAATCTAAAAGCTTGTTTGGAAGACTTACTGTGTATACTCGCCTGCAGATGAGGGACTCTGGTCATTGAGGATGGTAAATCTAAAGAGAGACTGGCACAAGAATGAGAAGAAATGAAGAAGAAATGGAGAAGAAAGAAAAGAAAAGAAAATTTTTTTTGTAAGGTCTCGTCTCTAAAATAGCGAAAATAGGAAGAGAAAGTGAAAAGGCATCAATCTTATATAGGGGTGGGTCTCTATCCCTAGTCGTTCGATTTGGCAGCAGCGTAACTGCCATAAATCTGACAGTGCAGCGTGAACTGCAGCCTTTTGTCATTACGCACTGCCAGTTGAAAGACGTGCATATTAAATGCGCATGGCCTGAAACGTGCTAATAGTATTAATACCTAAGAAGTCGCCACGTGTCAAAAGTAACGGGTCAGAAGTTGAAATGATATCTTCTGAGCTCGCAAACGGTTATCTGAATCAGCATAATCAACTCTCAGCCCGCAAATCACGCTGATAGTTTGGGGGGCTAGTGTTATGACCATTTTCACGATATGGATAGACGAGCTACAAAAGACCTAGGATGTACCCAATGGTGAAAGGCCCAGGAAGCCTAGTGCTCAGGTCGCAATGGCGAGCTCGCGACCTTCTTCAGCTCGTGCTCATGTCAAACCTACCTCAATACGTCTTCAGCTCGTGAAAGTAAACAGGTCAGATCGCCAAGCTCGTGCCAAATAATCTCCTAGTAGTTGATCTCTCGGGCTAATGCTTTCCAACCTGGTGCCAATGAGATCTATGTAATCCCAGATCCCAAGGAGTAATTAATGTTATAATGGCCAATTAATGCAGCGAAGACTTTACATGAGCATTTAATGCAGATATGGCCATGTAAGAATAATTAGTGCAATAGTAATTAATATAGTATGGTCAAGTCAGAATAGTTAATGTAATGATAGCTTTTTGACATGTGTAATACTCAATCGTAACCCTCCTCTTTCTATAAATAGGAGTGAGATCTGTTGTAAAAAACAAATTTAAGCTAGTATTACCATCACTCTACCAAAATCTATTCAGAGTGACCCATGGACGTAGACACATTTGTCGAACCACGTAAAATCCTTATATTTGCATTGTTCTTCCTCTTCTTTCTTCATTCTTAATTGCCCATTAATTGTTTTCACCAACCTTCACTATCATTCATTCTCATTAATTATCAAAGCTGTAATCTGGGTCTAGGAATCTCTAAGTCGACTAATTTCAGAGGTTGACAATATCAATCAAAGTCATTTAGTGTCAACGAAGGAGTCAAATGAAATTATAAAAACTCGAAATTTTTATGAACAAATTCTAACACTGAAAAAAAAATTAAGAGAGTTTGATGATCAAGCTGGGCTGAGAACGAGAGACATGTGACTTAGAGGTGTGAGAGCAAACAAGTGAAGTCAAGTTGGTAAATGAAAGTGTGACAATTCAACACGTCTTTCAAAGGTGAAAGCCATTTTGTTGACTAGTGGTTGTACTATATTAACTTTTTAATATTTCGAGACATAATATGAATCCACTACAAACATAGCATTTCAGAGTTGGATCACTTATACTTAGCAATACTTCTAAATACTCCAACATAATCTTATTTAAGCAGCGTCATTTAATCTTATTTATGTTGTAAAGCATCACTATAGTTAAAGTACATCCAATTGGATTGACATCTAATTAACTATCAATTATTTATATTTTCCAAATTTTACATTAAATTGTTTTTCTTTTTTATCTAAACACGGAATAGTACTAAATTTTACTAGACATAGAGTATTGATGAAAATCTAAATATTGAATGTGTTATACCTATTTTTGGAACCACAGAAATAGGCTGGTAAAAGCTCAAAAAATCAATCCAATAAACTGACCCAGCTCGCAGCTCGCAGGTTGTAGCTCGTTTTGCATCCAAAACCCAACTGTCAACTCTCATGCGAGCTAAGCATCTAGCTCACAGGATGAAACTCTCAGTTAGCTCAGCTCCAACTCTAGCTCACAGCTCTCAGTTAGCTCAGCTCCAAGCTCCAGCTCCAAAGCTCTCAGCTCTCAGTTAACTCAGCTTGCAGCTCTCAGCTAGCTCAGCATTCAGCTTTTAGCTAGCTCAGCTCCAGCTCACAATTCTCAGCTAGCTCAGCATCCAACTCTCAGCTCTCAGCTAGCTAAGCATCCAACTCTTAGATCTCAGGCAGCAATCTCAAATCTCAAGGGACAATTAATACAGTATGACTATGACATAGTTGTTAGTCAACGTAATAAATATTATGTCAGAGTAATTGATTTCTTTACGTGTACATCACTCAAATGTAATCCACCTTTCTCTATAAATAAGGGGGAGAATTCATTGTAAAGAGAGAGGATGATCATTTTTTTTTTCATTAGTAATGACAGTCACTCTGCTAACAAAAATGGGGAGTGATCCGTGGATATAGGCACTATTACCGAACCACGTAAAAAATCTCTGTGTAATTTCTTATTCTTCCTATCTCCTCTCTTTGGTCTGCTTGTTTTCTCTCTGATTGCAGGTATTGGGCTTAGGATCTTCGGTCGACCGTTTTCGGACGTCAACAGAATGTTATATATATATATATATATATATATATATATATTTAGGGATAAGATTGAAAAACATAAATTTTGACACAATTTATTGATCATTAAATTATAAAAATTTCAATTATATAGATCTACTCACACCTTTACATATAACTTAATTTTATACTTTACATAAATATATTATCTTATCTTTCTTTATTATTACATCATCTCTTCTCTCTTCAATTAATATTAAAGACCCACCAATTAATTTTCTTCTCATCCAACCAAATTCCTTGCATGTTTATTTCTTTCCATTCATTTTCAAATTATATTATTGTTGTCCTTTTTACATGTTTGATTTATCTATATTTTTTTAACTCACTTTTTTTTTATATCCTTACAATTTCTTTATCTGTTTATATTATAAAAAATAATAGCTTTAAAATTCATGTTGTCAAGGAGGTAAAGTCCATAAATTAAATAGGATATATATATATATATATATATATATAATGTGGGGTTTGAAATACAGATTAGATGAAACACTGTAGTAAAAAAATAGTGGAGATGAAAAGGTAGGGTTTCAAATACTGATTAGGTGAAACACTGTAGTAAAGAGTATAATGGAGATAGAGGCAGACAATCAGTTTTACCGAAATTGGTGTCAAGAATTCAATTTGGCTTCGATTTTTTGTTTGATTTGTAGGCGTTGTCAGTATTGAACAACGAACATGCACATCAAACCAAGTCATGCTATATGTTCACGTTAGGACTTTCATTTTTTTTTTTTATTTTTTGTCAAAAAGTTAGACTAGTGTAAATTTTGTGTTGCAAAAGATTAGATATAAATCAAAATCTCACTATAGGTATTAGGAAGAATTGTAGAGACCGCCATATATATATATATATATATATATATACACACTTATAGTCAATCAACCTAAAGCCAAATAAATTAGAGAGTATATTGCAGAGAAACAACATATGAAGTGCACTGAAAAGTGCTCAAGTGTGTAATCCCTGGTTTAGATATGTCGTCTACAATATCTTTGATCAATTCCGCTTCAGACCTGTAAGCAACAAACATTAATAAAGCAAAACCAAACAAGAAATACTTCCATGTTATTAAATTGATATTCCTTAGTGTTAAGCAAAAGGTTGAAGCTGATGGTCATCAGCAAGCTCAGCTAGTTGTAGCTAATGTTTGTCAGCTTGAGCACACTAAAGCCGATAGAAATCACCTACTAGATAGTCAGGACACTCAAGTGTTCAGAAGTCATCATCATCATAGGATGACTGATCAATATGATCATGATTAATGAAGGTTTTGGAGGGAAATTCAGTTAGGTTGATAGTAGTGTGTCCAATCAATGTTTGCCACCTGTTCCTAAGTTGTTATAGAGAAGTTTAGTGATATATATTTCTGATGAAAAACAGAGTTGTATTAACTGAATACATTTGTACAATTCAGCTGAAAAATCAATAAAAGTTTAGAAATTTTTTCTCTTCCAAGAGTCATTGTTTCTTGATCTATTGCTCCAGAATCAAGAGCTTATACTTATATTTACACTCGAAACTCAAATAGAAGTACGAAAAAATAAAAATAACAACTTAAATCAATTTTGCACTAGAGTTCAAACTTAGCAACAATGTTATACTAAGGTCCTCTCTCTTGTGTCTAGAGAAAAAGTAGAGGTTGGCTTCTTTGGGTTGTCTTCCAAAATGGAAGAAGACGGTAGAATCTTCTCTTGCTCACTGTTCATCCCTCTCCTTCTCTCTTTCTACTGGAGTATTCAATCCCTAATCGTCCATTTCAGCAGTATCAACAGTTCCGCGAGAGGCCCAAAATGGAAGGAAGAAAAGCAATGTCGGAGTGCTTGGTCGGAAAATACTTCAAAAAGGATGCTGATAGGAATCAAATACTTCAAAGGAAAACTACATAATTTTAATTTTTAGGAATAAATGGAAACGAAAGCAAAAGCAAAAGCACAAGCAGACGAAAAAAAAAAATTCAAAAATGACTTGGAAAAGACAAGTCAACAAAAGCTGACGTACGATCACGATTACGTAAGAAAAACGAACGACATTTAAAGCACAAGGACTGTGACAATCAGTTGTACCAGTAATAAATGCGGGTCACAACAAACAAAAAAAAAAAAGGGAAAGAAAAAAAGAAGAAAAGCACGACTTTTTAAAACCTTACAAAGCTCCCCAACACGACAGTTAATTCCAAGAAGGTCCCCCGTAACACTAGAATCTGTTGGACTCAAACTCAATCTTCTCAAAATCACGTCTACAATTTCTTTGATCACTTCCGTTTCATACCTGTAAACAACAACATTAAACAAGAAATATTTGATGTTATTAAATTGTCATTCCTTAGACTTACACTTAAAAACTCAAGTAGAACTAAAAAAATCAAAAATAACAACTTATATCAATTTTGCACTAAAGTTCAAACTTAACAACAATGTTACAGTAAGGTCCTCTCTGTTCTTTCTAGAGAAAAAGTAGAGGTCAACTTCTTTGGGTTGTCTTCCACAGTGGAAGAAGAAGGTAGAAGCTTCTCTTGTTCTTCACTGTTCATCTCTCTCCTTCTCTCTTTCTACAACAAGGTGAATAGGGAGGCTTTTAGGGCAGTGATGATGCAGGTTTGGAATATATTTGGTAGAGCGGAGGTGGAAACAGTGCGTGATAATGTTTTTGTGTTTCACTTTTATAAAGAATCATGTAAGGAAATGGTTTGGGCAAGAGGGCCGTGGCACTTTGATCAGAGCCTCCTAGTTCTGGAAAGACCAAGGAATGTAGGGGTAGGTTTACCAGGGTAAATGTATCGAGTAGTGGTTAACGGCAACTCCTCCAGCAAGGCCAAAGTCCTCCAGCAGTATGGATGATGTGAACAAGGGGAAAAGAGAGGAAAATACTTTAAAGGATGTCGATAGGAATCAAGTAGTGGTGAGACAGGTGAATATGGGACAACTTATGAACAGGAATAGTCTGTCACAGGAAACAAGGGGGGCGGTTCAGACTTCAGTTCCAAAAGAAGAAAGTGCCAAATGTCGACAACCAAGAAGCAGGGGAGAATGTTTCTCTGGGGGGCACTATAGAGGTGGGTGAGAGCATTAAAGTTGACTAGGCAGGGAAGGAAAAGGAGGTGGTTTGACTCCCATCTGAGTGGAACTTCAGCAATCAAACCTAAGAAGCGGAAATGAGCAGCCCGTAAGACACCAACCAGTATTAGTGGGAACAATCCTGGATTTGAGGTTGTAGAAACTCCTCAACAGTGTACAACAACAGATGAGAAGAGAAAAGAAGTAGGCCTGGTAGAGACAGATGAGGGTTGTAAAAAACAGAAGTGTGTATTGGTTTCTTCTTCTCAGAATGAAAGGGTGGTGCTTGAGAACCATGAAAATACTATGTTGGAACGTCCGGGGTTGGGGGAATCCCCGTATGTTCAAAGCCCTCAAAAGGGTCATTAAACAACACTCACCATCATTGGTTTTCCTTTGCGAAACTAAATTGAAAGGAAGAACTTCAACTGGAATTAGAGAAAAACTGGGTTTCGATAATGGTATGTTTGTGGATGCTAATGGTAAGGGTGGTGGACTAGTTTTATTATGGAAGAATGATGCGCAAGTTGAGATTCAGTCGAATTCTCAGGGGCATATACATGCTAAGGTGAGGAATGAGGATGGTGATACCTAGCGTTTCTCTAGGATTTATGGGCATCCTAATCCATCCCTAAGAAAAGTTTCATGGGAATTATTGGGGAAACTGAGATCAGTTGATAATCTTCCATGGCTATGTGGTGGCGATTTCAATGAGATCCGGCAGTTCAGAAAGATCAATCTTTGGGATCAGACAACTAATACAAGTGATAGAAGACTGTGCTTTGGAGGATCTTGGCTATTCAGGTCCATCATATACATAGAGTAACAAAAGGAATGGAAGAGATAATGTTCAGGAAAGATTAGACAGGTTCTTGACTGATGAAAATTGGCGCAACCCGTTTCAACAATTTCAGGTAGAGCATCTGAGCTTCAGCTTCTCAGATCATTGCCCAACATTATTGAAACCAGCAGGTATCTTTTCTCTTCTTCCTAGGCCTACATACAGAGCATTCAGATCTGAACTCTATTGGTCGCATGATGAGGAATTTTATAGAATTGTTAAAGAGGCCTGGGAGGAGAGGGCTACAAGGCATCCTAATTCGGACTTGAATGAGAGGTTAAGTTGGTGTGCAGTTAGACTAAAAAAGTGGAGCCAAGTTAAGTTTGGATCCCTTTGCAGATCCATTGAAGCTAAACAGAAGTAACGGGACAGGATTGTACATGATCAGAAATGGAACCAGGATACAGAAAGGATCAAGAAAGTGGAAAGGGACCTGGAGAGATTGCTAGACATGGAAGAGATGTACTGGAGGCAACGATCCAGAGCTGAATGGTTGCGTGCTGGGGACCAGAAGTCAAAATATTTCCATGCCAAAGCTACTTCAAGAAGAGGGAAAAATCCGATTACAAGATTGCTTAATAAGTTTGGACAGCAAGTAGATGACAAGGAGGGCATTAGTAGGTTTGTTATAGAGTATTTTGAGGATCTATACACATCTTCTTCTCCTATCCCATCTGATTTGTAGAGAGCTACTGAGGCAATCTCTTGTGAGCTTAAGGGGTCGGAATATAAGTATGTGATGCAGCCTTACTCAGCAGAGGAAGCTAGTAGAGCATGCTTGCACATCCTTAACGAAGGTGCTTCTATTTAGCGTTTCAACCAAACTAATATTGTGTTATTCCTAAAAAGAAAAACTCGATGACAATGCAGGATTTTAGGCCAATAAGCCTATGCAATGTTATATACAAAATCGTGGCAAAAGTCCTTGCTAATCAACTCAAATTGGTGCTGCCTACTGCCTAGTGTTATTTCCGCTAACCAATGTGCTTTTGTTCCAGGTGAGTCAATTGTGGACAACATAATGACAGCTTTTGAACTCCTTCCCTCCATCAAAAATTAGAAGAAAGGCAGTAAAAGCTACATGGCACTGAAACTAGACATGAGTAAGGCTTATGATCGGGTAGAATGGTCGTTTATGGAGCAATTTTTAATTAAAATGAGGTTTCTAGAAAGGTGGATCATGTTCGTGATGGATTGCATCTCAACCTCCGAGATGACGTTTGTTATCAATGGTGAAGTTGAGGGAAACCTCGGCAGGGCTGTCTCTTGTCTCCTTACTTGTTTTTACTCTGTGCGGAAGCTTTCTCAAGCAAAACCAAACAAGAAATACTAATCTTTCAACTATGTTGTTAAATTGATATTCCCTAGACCTACACTTGAAACTCAGACACAACTAAAAAAGAGAATTTAGATCCATTCCTTCAAAAAGGATTGGTATTTTTCTTTTAATATTATTTATGATGGGATATTTATAACCAGAATATTATCAAACTCAATAAACTTAAAAGACTGATATTTACTTATCTTGAACAAAATCAGGACTTTTCGTTTTATAAATAAAGTAGCTAGGAGTTAGCTGTACCCATTTTTATAGTGCCGTCCTTTTAGATCGCATGCGGCCTTCAAAGCTTGTCTCCATTTTTGCATCTCTTGGTTAAATTCTTTTTTACGCTTCTCAACATCGGCGGAATCAAGCTGCTCCTTTTCCAAGTTTTCTTCAAATTCTTTCTCAAGTCGATCAAAACCATCCTTGAAACTCCCTTCCTGGTGACGTACATCGTGTTCATCAACCTTGTAGAAAACAGGTATGACAGTTTGACCATTCTTTTTCTCACGATCCATAATCTCTACAAGCTCACGCAAGCACCATTTGGATGAAGCGTATTCTTTCGAGAAAATAACCACCGAAATCATCGAAACTCTTACTGCTTTTAAAAGCTCAGGCCCAATTTCATCCCCTTTTTCGATTCCTTCTTCATCTCTGAACGTTTCAACTGACTTGGCACGCAATTCTTTATAGAGATAATCCGTAAAACCCTCACGGGTATCTAAACCTCTAAAATTGAGGAAAACTTCATATGTTTTTTCAGTTTTCTGGGTGGAAGAAGAAGGATTTGATTGTGAAATGGCCATAGAGAAGCAAAAGGTTACAAACAGACTTTTGGAAGTAGAATGGATGCTAACACCCAAAAAAAAAAAATTAAGAGAGGTGACGTTGAGGCTAGGCTGAGAAAGAGAGACGTGCGACCGAGAGGTGTTAGAGCAGACAAGCGAATCAAGTTGGCAGATGAAAGTGCGACGACTACGAGTCAACACGTCTGTTAAGGACGAAAGCCATTTAGTCAATATGAGATTAAATTAATTTAACTTAAAAGTGAAGAAAATGAAGTGGGTATCTAACGAAATCTTTTATCTTTGCCTTTTTATCTCTCTGACTAAAAAATCTAGTGTGATTTCTTCAAAATAATTAAAAAAAAAAAAATTGATGTGATAAAAAATTGGGAATTATTTATAAATCTTTCTCCATTTGTTTTCTTGTGCACCGGTGATTAATTGATTATTGCTGCTTTAAAAAAGAGAGAACCAATTTTTTGCCCTTTTTTACGAGCGAGTATCAAAAATGTCAAGAAAAATCGGTAGGTGTGGATTAAGTATTTTTTTTTAATGAAATATAAATTAATAAAAATAATAAGAATTTTTTTTTGAAAATTTTTAATTTGTTTTAATTTTTAGAGATAATACTAAGGATCCATGTTGTTTGGCAGAATCATTAAGGACCCCCTTTAATTTTTTACAATCATGTTTTCTCGTTTCTATTAATACTATTATTAAAAAGTGCGTCCTAACAATAGTAGCATACAAAAAGACAATATTACATCTACTATTGATGGACACAAATTTTTTAAAATAATTAATAGATAAAATAAAAGATTATTAACAATTTATTTTAATCTTCATTATCTATCTCTATGATGAACAGTAAAAATTAAATTCCAAAATAATTTTTTAAAAATACTTTTTAAAAAAAAAAGGTATCCGAAAAACCCATTTTTTGGGTTTCCAACTATTGGAAATCCTAAAAATCTGGGTTTCCAAGATTTTCTAGGCTTACATGAAACTAATCTCCAAAAAACATCAAAAACATAAACATAGAAATACAAACACTTAATCACCACAAATATCAAACATCATCATCAAGACACCAACATAGAAACACAAACATCAAATATCATCACCACATAAACCTATCATCAACACATAAATCAAATTAAGTTCAAAACCAAACATAAACAGAAACATCATTATCTATGTTTGAATCAAACCCAATGATGATGTTTATCATCTAGGATTAAGGTTCGAATCGAACCTAAAAAGGGCAGGGGAGGTGCAAAAAAGGGAAGGGAGATCAACATCAAAGAAGAGAAGATAATGATGGTTTATCATTTGAGTTCAAATCGAACCAAGATTAACTATCATCATGGGTTCGAATCAAACCCAGAAGGGTTAGCAGCAGGGCAAGAGTAGAATAGGGAGGGGAATCGACATTGGAAGAGAGGAGATGATGATGGTTAGCCTAGGTTGGGTTCGAATTAAACCCAAAATGTTTAGCGAAAGGTGAAGAGTGAAGCAGCGAGGGAAGATCGGAGTCGGAGATCAAAGAGAGAGATAGATGTTTCCATGAAGATTGAAGATTTTTTTAAAAAAAATTTTTTAAGTACATTCACCATCTATCATGTTAATGGACAGTGGACATAACTTTTTATAAAATTATTAACAAAATTTTAATTTTTTTTAATTTTTTTGAATTATGTCCACATGATGGACGGTTTAAAAAAATTAATATTTTTTTATTTTGATTTTTTTTTCAATTATTTTAAAAAATATAATATGTTGATAGGTAGCACTCATATATTTGTTCAAATTTTTTTAAACTTATTTTACACTAGATTGATAGTTTTGCTATTCATTGTTAACGGGCTAAACATAGACTTTTAACGTTCAAGTTGATGATAGGAGGTTTTTGGCCATTTTGATAAATAATAAGTGATTTTTTGACTATTTATATGAACTACAGGGGTCCTTTAGCTATTTTCTAAAGTTAGGGGTTTTTTGGCTATTATATGAAACTACAGAAGAAATTAGATTTATCTCTAAGTTTCAATAAAATTCACTTTTTCACCATAAACGTATTTTTGTTATGTCCAACCTCAAAAGTTTCTAAAAATCATCAATTTGATTAATTTGACCTTTTTTCTTACTATCAAACCTAAAAGAAAGAGGAAATGTCACCAGGTGGCACTTTCCATTATTGCAATAACAATTTTGTCCCATTTCAATAAAATTAATAAATATGTCTCAAGCCCTATTTTTTTGGACACAAATACCTTTTTTAAAAATAAAATGAGTGATTTACTCTCTTCTGCATTCTCTCTTCTGCTGCTCCTCTTACTCTTTCATTCTCGTCTTCTTCACAGCCACCATCCAACATCGAGCTTCATTCTCGTCTGTACCATCCAGCTTCATTTTCTTCATCATAACCAACATCCAGCTTCATTTTCGTCTTGACAGCCACCATCCAGCTTCATTCAGCTTCATCCAGCTTCACCTTCTTCTTCACAGGCACCATTCGCCATCTATCGTGATTCTCTGCTGCACGACAAATTCCATCCACCATCCACCAGCGAACATTCTTTCCATCCACCATCCATAATCTTCTTCTACACTACGGGTAATGTATCTTAACTTTTGAACACTTATTTTTCAGTTGTTATTGATTATTGTGGTTAGCTATACTGATATTGAGCTGTAGAAATTGGCTTTAGGGTTTACGAACTTAGTATTTCTATGTATGTTGATGGAAACGGCACACATGTACGACGTTATTAGTGATGACAAGACTTAGACTTAGTTAACAAACCAAAGACGAAAACAGTAGTCATGCCAAGATGATTTGTATTATTAACACAAGTGAACAAGTTATCTTAGTGTGACTAGTGGTGACATGGGTTTCTGGAAAAAAAAAAACCAGTAGGCAAAACACTAGTCACACCAAGCTGACGAGTGTTAATAATGATAATTGCCTTGGTGTGAGTAATGGTGTAATGACTTGAAGAAAATACCAGTAGCTAGAACACTAGTCATACCAAGGTGACGAGTGTGAATAACACTTGTTACCTTAGTGTGACTAGTGGTATCATAGGTTTATGGAAAAAAAATCAGTAGCCAAAACACTAGTCACACCAAGCAGACGAGTGTTAATAATGCTAGTTGCCTTGGTGTGAGTAATGGTGTAATGACTTGAAGAAAATACCAGTAGCTAGAACACTAGTCATACCAAGGTGACGAGTGTGAATAACGCTTGTTACCTTAATGTGACTAGTGGTATCATACGTTTATAAAAAAAAAAAACCAGTAGACAAAACACTAGTCATACCAAGCAGACAAGTGTTAATAATGCTAGTTGCCTTGGTGTGAGTAATGGTGTAATGACTTGAAGAAAAAACCAGTAGCTAGAACACTAGTCATACCAAGGTGATGAGTGTGAATAACACTTGTTACCTTAGTGTGACTAGTGGTATCATAGGTTTATGGGAAAAAAAAAAAAAAGCAGTAGGCAAAACACTAGTCACACCAGGCTGACGAGTGTTAATAATGCTAGTTACCTTGGTGTGAGTAATGGTGTCATGACTTGAAGAAAAAACCAGTAGCTAGAACACTAGTCATATCAAGGTGACGAGTGTGAATAACGCTTGTTACCTTAGTGTGACTAGTGGTATCATAGGTTTATGGAAAAAAAAAAAACAGTAGCCAAAACATTAGTCAAACCGAGGTAACTAGTGTTATTAATGCATATCACCTTGGCGTCACTATTAGTGTCATATTATGAGCATTTATTTAGTCGTTTAATTACTTAATTGTATCAAAGTATGAGTAATGATATATTGCTAGTCTTGATTTAGTCCTCCATTAATAAATTCGATCATTTATTTGTTTACAGTGATATGGACGAAACTAGAATTATAGTCACCCATGGTGGACAATGGATTGGTTATAAGTATGAGGGTGGTGAATCAGAAATAGCATTTGTTTCTACGAATGCGACGCTTGATGACTTAAAGAAGACCGTTGAGAATATTATTGGAGTTGATATAACAAAGAGTACATTTGACTTACACATATTGGTGGAGACTTCCGGTAGGCCTGCCATTCCAAAATTAACAACTGATAAAGCTGTGTCTTTCTGGCTACATGAGAAAAATCCTGAAGTTTACGTATCTGTTGTTCCAAACAATCTAAATGACTGTCTGAGAGATAAAGGAAATGTTCAATTACCAATCCGACAACAACTTCAACCACCAATCTTCATACAGCTACCAATCCAACCGCAAATCCAATTATCAAGCCAATCACAAATCCAATTAATAAACCAGCCACAACACCAAAGCTTTGTTGAATTAGTTTCTCAATTCAAGTCTGTTTCGTCAAGCAACGAAGTTCCAATCCATGAGGATCGTAATATTGAAGATGAATGTGAAGACATAGATGAAGATGATGATGATGATGATGATGATGATGATGATGATGATGACAATGATGATGATGATGATGATGATGAAGAAAAAGAAGATAATGTTGATTCACACGGTGAGTATAACTTAAATGACAGTGAGTATAATCATTCTACAGAATATTGCTTGGATGACATTGATTAGACGAGTTTTCGGACTACTATCGTCCAGCTAAAAGCATTCCTATAGCCACTAATATTTTTAGAGGAGATGGAGGAAGCCGACATGCAGTTATGGCAGAAGATTTAGGTGGTGATGCTGACAGTGGTGGTGGATTTAATCATGATGTTCGTGATAAGGATTGTGATATAGATCATGATAATGTTCGCGATGTTAGGGATGATGGCAGTGGGTGTTTCCGTCAAGCCAATGATGATAATAACACGCAACAAAGAGTAGCTAGTGAATGGTGCATCCCTGGAATAGATCTTTCCGCATTTCGTACAATCGCCACTGAAGTGTCAGAAAGAGAAGACCATCATTTCTTCAGAGGGAAAATATTTCCTTCAAAGCGTGATATGGGTAAAGCTGTAGAGATGTATGCATTGAAGGAAGGTTTTTGTAAAAAGGTCAAGAAATCAAACAACATCCGTTATGATGTTAGGTGCAAGGATAAGAATTGTAAATTTCAGCTTGTAGCCATCAAAACAAAGATTGGAGACCAATGGGAGGTGCGAAAATTCCGAAAACAACATTGTTGTTCGCTTGATAGTGTACATCGACGGTGCAAGAAAGTGAGTGCAAAATTAATCGGAGACCTTATCACTCCGAAATTGCAAGTCAGTGGTCAAAGCATGAAACCCAAAGAAATCCAGGCAGAAATTCAAGTTAATTATGGAGTTATTTTGCCATATAATCAATGTCGGAGAGCCAAAGATCATGCTGAAGACAACGTTTTTGGGTCTGCAGAGTTGTCATTTGAACAGTTGCCTGCGTATTGTTATCAGTTGGAGTTAGCTAACCCAGGTACAGTCACAAACATTGAGACAAATGACAGCAACCAGTTTCTATACATGTTTATTGCTTATGGTGTTAGTATATCTGGGTTTCGTCAAGTGATTAGACCAGTTATTGCCATTGATGGAACACATTTGAAAGGGAAATTTGGTGGGATTATGTTCATTGCGGCGTGTAAAGATGCAAACGAGCAAGTGTATCCCTTAGCATTTGGATTTGGGGATGTTGAAGATGAGAAATCATGGTCATGGTTTTTAACAAAGTTGAGAAATGTAATTGGGTGTCCAGAGAATTGCATGTTCATATCCGACCGGCATCTTGGAATTAAAGTAGCGATGGAAAAAGTGTACCTCGATGCACATCATGGCCTTTGCATGTATCACATGACACAAAATGTGAAAAATTTGTACAAAAATAAGACTGTCACCGGATTATTCCATCGCGCATCAAGGTGTTATCGTCAATCCAAGTTTTGGGGCATGATGGAAGACCTTAGCAAAATACACCCAACGGCGCATAGAGAATTAATCGAACTTGGACCACATAGATGGGCATTGGCAATGTCTCCAGTAAGGCGCTACTGGATTTTAACTTCCAACATTGCTGAATGCATGAACTCATGCTTGGTTAAAGCTCGCCAATATCCATTAACGACTTTGGTTGAGTATATAAGGGGTATGATGCAAAGATGGTTTTATGACCGTCGGAAGAATGCAGAAAAAATATCAGCAGAGATAACACAATGGGCAGAGAAGAAAATTGCAGAGTATACTAGAGACTCACAAACTTACACGGTCACACCAATCGATGATAGCAAGTATGCTGTAAAGGCTGGGAGTAGGAAGACCGTTGTCAATCTAACCGAAAGGACGTGTACTTGTGTGGCATTCCAGATGGATCTTTTACCATGTTCACATGCACTTGCGGTGCTAAGGTAAGACCATAATATTTGCGAGGTTTTGCTCTAATTGTAGAATAAAAGTTTAATATTGTTTTCGGTTGTACAGGTATTGTAATAGGTCATTCATCCCCTACATATCCGACTGTTACAAAACACCTAATCTATTGGCTGCATATGCTGGTGCTATCTTCCCGGTTCCTGACCCAGATGAATGGACAGTTCCAGAACACATCCAAAACATGATTGTTTTACCACCACCATGGCGTCCGCAAGCTGGCAGGCCTAGAAAGAAAAGGATTCCATCTGCTGGTGAGAATAGCGGAAGGGTTTTGAAATGCTCCCATTGTGGGCAAAAAGGCCATTATCGACAAAACTGTCGTAATCCACATCCATCTCAACGACCCCCTATGAACAATAGTGAAGCATCTGTTACCCAAGTAAGAAGACAAAGAAAGTGTCGGACCTGCCATCAAGTAGGACACAATAGCAAGACTTGTAAGAATGCTCTCCGACCCACTGTACCAGAACAATGTCAACAATAACCTTGTATTTTGGTTGTTCAAATATCGTTGTTTTGATTTGTAACAAATGCAAAACTATCTTCATTTACTAATAAACTAGTTTGTGTCTGTGTTTGGTGATCTTGTTAATCACAGTAGTGACATTCTTAAGGATTTGTATGAAAACAGGTTCTGTTGTCACTAGTTAACTTGTGCTATGTTTTATAATCTTGAAAATCAGTAGCAAAAACATTAGTCACACCAAGGTGGAGAGTGTGATTAATACCAGTTCTGTCTGGGTGTGATTAGTGGTGCATTTCACTGATGGTCGATTAAACCAGTAGAGGAAGCACTAGTCACACCAGTGTGACGAGTGTGATTAATACCAGTTCTGTCTGGGTGTGATTAGTGGTGCATTTCACTGATGGTCGATTAAACCAGTAGAGGAAGCACTAGTCACACCAGTGTGACTAGTGTGATTAATACCAGTTCTGTCTGGGTGTGATTAGTGGTGCATTTTACTGATGGTCGATTAAACCAGTAGAGGAAGCACTAGTCACACCAGTGTGACTAGTGTGATTAATACCAGTTCTGTCTGGGTGTGATTAGTGGTTGATTTCACTGATGATCGATTAAACCAGTAGAGGAAGCACTAGTCACACCAGTGTGACTAGTGTGATTAATACCAGTTCTGTCTGGGTGTGATTAGTGGTGCATTCCACTGATGGTCGATTAAACCAGTAGAGGAAGCACTAGTCACACCAGTGTGACTAGTGTGATTAATACCAATTCTGTCTGGGTGTGATTAGTGGTTGATTTCACTGATGGTCGATTAAACCAGTAGAGGAAGCACTAGTCACACCCAGACAGAACTGGTATTAATCACACTAGTCACACTGGTGTGACTAGTGCTTCTTCTACTGGTTTAATCGACCATCAGTGAAATCAACCACTAATCACACCCAGACAGAACTGGTATTAATCACACTAGTCACACTGGTGTGACTAGTGCTTCCTCTACTGGTTTAATTGACCATCAGTGAAATGCACCACTAATCACACCCAGACAGAACTGGTATTAATCACACTAGTCACACTGGTGTGACTAGTGCTTCCTCTACTGGTTTAATCGACCATCAGTGAAATCACCACTAATCACACCCAGACAGAACTGGTATTAATCACACTAGTCACACTGGTGTGACTAGTGCTTCCTCTACTGGTTTAATCGACCATCAGTGAAATGCACCACTAATCACACCCAGACAGAACTGGTATTAATCACACTCCCCACCTTGGTGTGACTAGTGCTTCCTCTACTGGTTTAATCGACCATCAGTGCAATGCACCACTAATCACACTCAGACAGAACTAGCATTAATCACACTCGTCACACAACATGCCTATCAAAAATGTGCTTAACAACATTAACTGCATATTCTGTTTCTGCTTCAGTGAGCTCCACAGGTGCTGAGGACTGGTATGTAATTCCAGAAAATTATAAAAAATATAAATGAAAATTTGGTGTGATTAGTGTTTTCGCTACTGGTTTTCAAGATTATAAAAGGGATAGTCCAACTTTAACATAACACCTCAAATATCACACAAAATATTTAAGCAAAAAACATAAAGGTAACGTTGGACCTGTAAATAACTTTATATATACATACATGTTGATATATGAATGTGGCAATGTAAAGCCCAATTACATGTCATTGGCCTCAACAGCATTACAAAATATGGCAAAGGCGTATTCCCTTCTCATCTTGTGAATGTCTGATAGCCGCCAATTCCATGATACACCTTTCCTAATGATACAGTCGACATACTTACATACAAATCCACCACAACTACTGTTATCCTTCTGAGTTGGTATGCTTTTATGGTTCATGGTTTGTACACTAAAGCAGTCCCCTCTCCTCTCCATGTGTTTCTCCTCAAAATAACCTGACTTTGCTAACACAGAAGGCAACAAGTACCGCAAAGGCATCACCTGGTTCTCTCTATATGTCGACTCGGCTGGGATCTTATATGACAATGAATCATATATAACAATACTCCACTGTGATAAATCTACCTTACATAAGATCCAATGACCATCAGGAGATCCAACCGCACACGGAATTAACAACTGCATAAGAAACAACAAAAAATTACAAGAAACCATGGTGACAAAACATTGTGTTTGGTCATAAAGGCATACTTACTGTGTTTACAAGTGTCCATCTCTTCCCCCATGCCGGCTTTTCTCCGCTACCATATAGTATCCAATCATCAGGGGCATTGAATGATAATGGATCAAATTGACCAGTAAATGGTTCTTGCACATTTGGATGAATTTCCTTCCAAGCCTCTGACAATTTTGACTGCAAATTATACCATAACATGTGACAACAAATTAGATTGTACAACAATGTTATAATAAATTCTAATTAAATGTAATAAGACCCTAAACTTACAAAGAAATCAACACACAACACTGCAATATCATCAACAAATAGACTGGGGAACTCGTTTCTCCGCTTGCCAAAAAGTGCTAGAATCTCATCAATGTGCTGTATTCAAACGAAAACAATTCCACACAAATTAACAAAAGTAAACTTATACATAAAAGTTGGCAACATATTTCAAAGATAAAGCCAATGCTGACATATTAAACGAGTTACTCACTTCATTTGTCATCCAAACTTTCGGCTTCTCTAACTCAACAAAGAACGACCAATCCGCAAACAACTCGGTGCCAATATTCAGTCTAAATTGAATATAAATCATTAATAAACAAACCTTCAAATTGACTTGTATTGAAAAGAAATCATAAATATACTCACAGGGCTGCACTATTTTTTGCTTTCTTGAAGATGATATATTCCTTTTTCTTCTGCGACAGTATTGCAGACTCTGTTGCCCAAGGATTGATGTACGGAGAAGCACAATATTTTGATGCAATCTTTACTCTAACAGTTCGATCAGCCTGTGTCTCCGGACGGGGAGCATCCGCAAATATGACATCATTATCATCACCCACTTGGACATCCTCCGCCATCATATTAACAGCACTGTCAAGATTAAAACCTTCACCGTACAATTCCTCCAACTGACTTGCCAACAACCCCTGACTATCCTTCGTTGTCTTTCCTTTTCCCTTTTTTTCATAAACATGCAGCACCTCCTTATTTAGGACCTTTTGTAGCCCTCCTGATTGTGCCTCCTCAGTAGAACCACATGCGTCATGTGATTCTCTAAATGGACTTGGTTGACGTGTCACAACAGTAGGTGGGGGAGTCACTGCTGCATTTGTAGGAACTGATTGTGCGACAAAGGAAGTGAACTGGGCAGGTTGGACATCATCTTGCATCCCATGTGTAGAGAATGTATAATTATGATACCCCTAATTCAACGAAAGTTGGTTATATTCGACGAACATGCGAGCATTACAAAAGCATACTAACTGACACTATTGTGCACATACCTGATCAGCTGAATATTGCTGACGATTTTCAAATGCTTTATCAATACGATCATTTAATCGACCCTCTAATGCCTCCAACTTTTTATCGATATAGTCCTCCATACGTCGCGGGATTTCCTCCATCACATTCTTCACTAACTCCATTAATTTCTCCAATCCCTACATAGAAGAACAATGATATTCAAAGGATAAAAAAAAACATGAGCTTTTACGTAATAATGGTTTTATGAAATGTACTAACTTCTGCAGAGATATTCGATGGTATTGAGTCCTCTGCTGCTGGGGGGGTGGGGGGAGATGGATATGAAGTGCGCGACCGTTTCTTCTGTCTCTCACGACGATGTATTGGACTATCCACACTGGCATCATTATCACCTTCATCAGTATCCACTACTGTGAGTGGAACAAATTCCACACCTTCATCCAAACTGATCTTAATACCCTTCCAGTAATCTCGGCGGGTCTCCTCCCTCTTTGGTCTGAACAACTCACGAACTGGAACAAACTATAACCAATATATTCAAATGTTAGAAACAATCAAAACTGGTAAAATATAATAAAGGGTTTTCAAACTTACATCTCTACGCTCCTCTATTTGTTTAAGCTGCTGCTGAAAAGTTTTTGGGCGCCGATTGAAACTCCATTTCAACATTCTTGGGTATCTAACACTCGGTACCCGAGTAGCTAACATTTCTCTCATTGATGGGATGTTCTCCATCACCCATATCTGTAAATACAAAAATGACTACAAGTTCAATATTATAATACAAAATATAAACATATAAAATATACATCAAGACATGAAACAAAACAAATAAAAACCAACCTGTAAAGCATAAGGAAACCCATAATAATTACTTTTTCCAACCGCTGTTCTCAAATAGTACAGCGTTAACTTGAAAACATAATGTCCCCATGGAAATGCATTCCACTCCTCTATATTCTCTACCAACATTAACAACCATAATGTCGTTTTGCCCTTCGAAAGTTGCCCAAATAATACGATGTTTGCTAGCAACACAAGGGCCATCTTCAAACAATCTCCTTGTTGGTGAAATTCCTTGGTGGCAAGATGGTTGTGTATCTCGGAAAGCAGCAATGGTATTTTCCCATCAAAGTATCGATCGTGTATCCCCCCAGGTACCATGACATATGGTCGTTGAATAATATCAGGTAATGGACCGAAACGTAATCCGGTCATTAGACAAAACTCAACACGGGAAAACCTACTCTTCATGCCCCCAATGGAAAACCACATCTCATGCGGACTTGCTTCTTCCAAATTAATTTCTCTTTGAAGTAATTGCTGAATCAACCGGGCAGCAAACATGTGTTGAGCAGGTATTTTTAATAAATACCTGAAAACTGTTTCTTCAGCTAGTTCGTACTCCCCTTCCCGACGCAATATATTTTCAATCAAGCCTATCACGTCAAACTTGGAGTGCATGTTAATCGACCTCCCTGATACCCATTCTGATCTAGGTATCTTCAAAAATTGATCATAGTTAATATCTTCCATCTGCAAACAAATAAAAATATATATGTATTAATTGCAAGCTCTTTACCTTAATTGATAACATAGAAAGTAAACTATATTAGCCAAAAGCCCTTTAGTGTTTATCTTTTCATTATAGAGAGTGGAAAGGGAGCTAGAAGAGAAGACGAAACAAAAGATTGTTAATAATGCTAGTTAACTCGGTGTGACTAGTAATGTCATGGGTTTATGATAAAAATCAGTAACCAAAGCACTAGTCACACCAAGGTGAAGAGTATTAATAATTCTAGTTATGCCAGTGTGACTAATGGTTTTGCTACTGGTGATCAACCTAATGCACCACTAGTCACACCCAGACAGAACTTGTATTACTCACACTCCCCATCTTGGTGTGACTAGTGGTTTTGCTACTGGTTTTTTCCATCAACCTAATACACCACTAGTCACACCCAGACAGAACTGGTATGATTCACACTCCCTACTTTGGTGTGACTAGTGCTTTCTCTACTGGTTTGTCCATTAACCTAATGCACCACTAGTCACACCCAGACAGAACTTGTATTATTCACACTCCCCACCTTGGTGTGACTAGTGGTTTTGCTCCTGGTTTTTTCCATCAACCTAATACACCACTAGTCACACCCAGACAGAACTGGTATGATTCACACTCCCCACCTTGGTGTGACTAGTGCTTTCTCTACTGGTTTGTCCATTAACCTAATGCACCACTAGTCACACCTAGACAGAACTTGTATTATTCACACTCCCCACCTTGGTGTGACTAGTGGTTTTGCTCCTGGTTTTTTCCATCAAGCTAATACACCACTAGTCACACCCAGACAGAACTGGTATGATTCACACTCCCCACCTTGGTGTGACTAGTGCTTTCTTTACTGGTTTGTCCATTAACCTAATGCACCACTAGTCACACCCAGACAGAACTAGCATTACTCACACTCCCCAGCTTGGTGTGACTAGTGTTTTGGCTACTAGCTTTTTGCATATATCCACAGCACCATTAATCACACCGACATAACTAGTATTATTAACACTCGCACCTTGGTGTGACTAGTGTTTTGGATACCGATTTCCTCCATAAACCAATGACACCACTTGTGTTAGAAACACTAGTCATGTTCTGATTTCAAAGCATGTTCTACTTGGTTTCAAAGTCTGTTCTGATTTCCAAGTTCAGAATATAGAAGAACACAGATTATTGTTTCGATTTTGTTATAAAAATTGACAAGTAGTACATGTCACACAAAACGAATACCCCATTTGTCAATTTCCATCACTACTTCAAAAACATAAATCAGTTTCATTCAACAAAGGCAAAGCTTACACCTTTAGTCACTTTCATAACTCATTTTTACAAATCATTGATCACAACAGAGTAAAGAATCAAACTTCCATATTACAAGTAAAGTTCGAAACATGAAGCAAAGCCAAATTTGGACAGCAATGTAGAACTCAAGCCAAACTATGCTTCAAAAATCTGAAATACAAGTTGTGTGATGTACCAGTTTCTGTGTGAGGAAGGTAGACAGTCGCAGCCAATAGAGGGGGAGGTAGGGGCTTCGTGTTTCGTAGCGACCAAACAAACTCTCGTCTGCGAGAGACCAAACGAAATCAGGGGCACAGTGGCTCCGCCTGAGGAACGGAACGACGAAAGCGACCAACGGCGGGGGAGGCAACGAGTTCGACTTTCACAGCGAGGAGATGAGTTTTCAGTGGTCGCGCATGCAAGGCTGACACAGACAACTCGATGGCAAAGGGCAGACGACGACGACGGCGCTGCGTGGCTCTGTGCACGGTGCGGACAGACGACGACGGGTGTTGATTTTTGGGGAGGCAGAGGTTGTTGTTGATTTTGGGAGCCAAAAGGTTTTTTTTGGGAGGCAAAAGGTTTTTTACGAAGGCTTTTGGGGGGAACAGGTTTTTTTCAAAACCACATTTTAACTGGAAGGGTATTTTCGTACTTTTATATATCATTTGAGCCTCTATTGTTATATTTTAAGGGACAGGGACATAAATGTTAAGTCACTACTTAAATATGTCACTTTTGTCCTTGTCCCTAAAAGAAAAGACTAAAAGTAGATTTTATTTCTAATTGAAAAATCAAATTTATATTTATTTAAAAAATTAATATTAAAAATAAAATTTTGAATAAAAAATGGACCAATAGAAAAATTACAAAATCAATTAAAAAAAATGGTAGTAGATCTTTGTTGGAGTACGTTGGTTTTCAATAGAAATAAATAGTGATGTCAATATGGTGAGGCAACCATATAAACATCCGATTTGGTAAACCCAACCCAATCAACTTCAATCTTGATCTAGTTGGTTTCATTGTTGACCTTAGTTTATCATTGGTAGACTGTTATCTCTATCATGAGTGGAATTTTAAATTGGATCTGCACTATTGACAATCATTCATCAATAATGAAGATCAATTTTTTTAAAAAAAAATTTTAATATATATTTTTTAGAATTGATCTTCATCTGCCATTCCAAAATGGATAATAGAGTTATTTTATAAATTTTTAAATTTTCAAAAATTATATCTTTTAATAATTAATTTTTATAAATGGATATCCACCATTCACTTCATCAAATGAACAGTGAAAATCTAAAATGTATTTCTTTTTGTTTTGTATTACTTTAAAAAAAGGCATAAAGGATTTGTTTATATAGTGTTGCCACTAAATATTCTTATGTCAGCATACAATAATACCTTCAAAGCCCTTAAATTTGATTAATTAATGATCAACTGGTAGAAGAACCTAATTAATGAGAATTCAATAATTTAAAGATCAAGTATAGTGAAAATATATTTGAGAAGCAAAAGGTTAAATCAAGTATAATGGATGTAACACAAAAAATTTCAAAGAGAATTGATGAGGCCAAGGCTGAGAATGAGAGATGTGAGAGGAGAGACTAGAGAAGTGAAACGGTAGATGAGAAGCATCACAATAAGTCTAAAGGGGATCTCTCTGCTTTTCACCTCCTTCCTTGTTATTTCACTCATAGGGAAAGAAAGTGTCTAGTATGTTCAAAAGTGGGAAGAGGAGGCAAAAAAAATAAAAAAAAAGTCAAGCGTAAACTCAACTTTTAGCTACTTTCTCCAAATCGAGTCTTTCACATGGTTTTTCTCATATTTTTATAATTCATAATTTTTAATTGAATGCTATCTAGAGATTTTTTTTTCTTTTTTATCCATTGTTTCTCATTTATAAATCTTAATTAAACATATTAAGGATGTCTTATCCTTTCTTTTGTCGTTTCTATATGTTAAGAAATATTTAAATTTATTTGGTAGAGAAAAGACTGAAAATAATTGAACAGGGAAATTGAGCAAGTGGTCAAGTGGGGATGATGCAAAAGAAAATGCTAGTATATGAGATTTAAAAATGTTTTCATGTTTATTTAATTTTCATGTTTTTCAAATTTAAAAATGCATCAAGTGATGATTATTGAAAATGATATTTCAACCATGAGAACGTAATAAATGTATCGGGTAATAATACCTTGAGAATGAAAAATTATTTGTTTATTAATAATTGAATAACAAAAGTAACCATAACGTACAACAAAATTTCATTATAAAATTAAGAATCGTTTTAAAGATTATCTTCATATAATTATAGATAAATTAAAATTAATTAACAAATAACTTAAAAGTTCATTGACAATGATTTCTCTGTCCTAAGTGTGTCTGAATGAATATGATCTAATAAAGCAAAGTGACATGACTAAATGCAGAGGATTCAGTATGAGAAGATTCCTCACAAAGATGGTGCAACATTACACATTGATACATCATATCTCTTTAAGAAAAATCATGTCTTTCTAGGAGTTGTCTCCAAAGAAGTTACGTCTTTTTAGAAGAACTGTGTTTCCAAAATAACACATAAACACTTAGTTGAAGGTCTATAAATAAACTTTAGGATTCTTATTTTCTCTACAAAAATAGAGAAGAAAACGGAGAAATGAAAGTAGTGAGGCATGCAACCAATAGTCCAATGACATTTGGTCACTCAATTCAATTGTGAGTTTCAATTTTCATGAGTATCATTTTCCATTGATTTACAAATCCATCTCTCTCTAGCATCTTCAAATTTAAAACAGTTTACATACGCACTTCCTTCTTTGTTTTACAATTGAGGGAGGAGAGAGATTGTCTTACAATTGAGGAGGGAAACTAAGAGAAAGAAGAAGAGGGAGGTTGGCTTTTCCTTTTTTCCCTTTTGGGCTTTGTTCATAAAAGTTTTGAGGTTTTTTCTTTTATGGACCCTAAAGACAGGCAACCCACCTAAGTCAATCAAATGCTTAGAGAAATAAGATCCTGATATGCTGTTTGTTATTTTGTGAACATACCCTATTAAAGAGATGTTTTATTTTGAGAAATTTTATGCATGATGCATTTAATATGTAAAATATATTTATTTTTAATTTTATTGTTTTATATTGTCCTATAAATAAACCGACTCAAAATTTTTCCTATCCAGTCAACATCATTTTTCACATACTTTTTGATCTACATTTATTATTATTTCAAAGGTCTTCAATTGGTTATAATCCTTTTAGGAGTTGAACTTCTTTCAATTTTTTAGGAGTATTAAATGTGGTTTCAATTTTGTTTTTCATTCATTATTTATTTTATAGAGTTCGAAGAAGATTTGTGATGTAGAGTGCATAGTGAGATAGGAAATTCACACTTTCAATGACCCATTGATTCAAAGGATACCAAGAAATTGAGTAAAATTCAGAAAAATTCTCAAATTATTTCAATCAATGCAGTCTACCATCAACTGAGGTGTTAAAAACATTTAAAAGAAAACCCTAACATCAAAAAACAAGAAAATTATAAATAAGCCCCCGAATTATTAAAAAAAAAAACTATAAAATAACATATAATTTTATGATAAATCATAAAACTGTTGATTTGATTAGCGAAATATATATTAACCCTAAAATTTATATATTTATTATATTTATATATTTCCATGTACTTTGCAAATTAATTTTTTGACTTTTTCATTTTCTCTTTCATTTAAAACAATAATTTTGTTTCAGTTCAACTAGACTACTAGTAAATATTCATTTTTTTATTAATAAAATTCTTGTAAACGGTTAAAATTCAAGCTCTTTCTTGGTTTTGTTAAAGAGGGAATATGGCCTAGTTTAATTTTTCTTCTTTGAAAAAATGAATTTAATGTAAAAGTGTATATATACAAAATTAGTATAACATAATACAAAAAATTAACAATAAATAATAAAATTTGGAGATTATTTATAAATTTTTCTATATTTATCTTCTTGGGGTCTTTATTGCTACATAAAAAAGCAGAGAAAATCAGTGGTATGTGGGTCAGCATGTTTAATGATTTAATCAAAGATGGAATACAGGCTAAGGGATTTTTTTTTCATTTTTTTTTCCTAGGTGGATTATGGATTCTTCATGGTTTGATTTACACAGAAAAGTAGAAAAGATAATTAAAGACGAGCATACATATATGAGTCAAAGGTCATGGTTTCACATTGGAAAATGGACATGTATGATTAATTTGATTTGTAGAAGAGAATAAGTAACAGTTATACGCTATCAAACTCTGACATAATCATAAATTTTTTGCTCTTCGATTGACAAATGTCATTACAGTGATCATTATTGAAAATTAGCAATATGGTTTTAGAAAATATATATAGTTAACGATCAATTAGAAATCTTGTAAGAATTATTTATATTTAATATTCACTCCATAATCCTTACATACAGTATTACTTTCAATTGATCCTATTATTTCTAGGTTATTTCTTCCATCAATTTAATATATATTAAAAATTTATTTAATCAAACATGTTAGTTTTCAGCTATATAGTTGCTAATTATAATCACGTAAATCAACTGGTTTATTAATCATTATTGTCAAGACAGTCACAAAAACGTTTTTAAATTAACTGTCAGTTAATTGATATAAATATTTAGAGAGTAAATTTTTATAAAATTAATATATATATATATTAAATGTATTATTTTAAAATAAATTATTTTTGGGTATGTCGTGGCCTCCACCGACACCCTTTAGCCCCACACATGATTATTGTATTCAAAGCTTGTATATCAGAATATTACAACATATAAAGTGTTGTAAAGTGGATGAATGTGATTAATTCAAATTGAGGCATTTTTTTTTTCTTTGGACTGATCTACAGGGTTATCAAAACCAATCGAGATAAGAGAATAATAACGTAATCTGAGAAACTACTTTTATATGGAAAAAATTGACTCATACAAAGATGGAAGGACAATTCACACCGGGGTGAGAAAATTGAGACAATTGTTATTGGTTAAACTATTGGAATGAGTTGATTGGTTGTGTTGGGTGGTGGCTTAACCGACTTCAACATTTCTAGCCGACCCATTCCTCTCTAAATAGCTTCACTCATTCAAGCTCATTTGTACCAAAAAGAGAGAGAGAAATATAATAACATTCGGTGCCGTTTATTCTTGTTCTCTTCCTCTCCATATTTATATTATTGTGTTCATTTTATATTTCTCCTCAATTATATTTCTTTTTTTTTTTTTTTATAACATGAGGGAGATTTTTTTTTTCCTTTTTCAATTTTTTTAATATTTTAAAAGCTGCCACCAATCAAATGTATTAGAGCTATGTTAGGATTTACCAAAATTAAACACTACTTAACTATATGAACATTTATTTTTATGTATAAAAGATAACTATTCCTCTAATAAGAAAAAAAATTATTCGCTCATGCTTTAAAATGTGAAGTAAATTAAACCCCTAACATTTTAATGAATTTGAGGCGTTCAACCAATTCTGTTAAATTAAACCCCTAACATATTAGGCGTTCAACCAACCCCTAATATGAATTACTTTGGCTGTCACTTAAAGCCACAAAAGCGTTGCCTTTGCTGGGTAATGTTAAATGTGCCTTTAGAGCAGAGATTAATACTTAAAAAATTAGAATTAAATGCACGACCAATAAATTTTTCCATTCAATTGTTTGTCATTTATCTCTTTTTATTTATTTTATATCCAATTAATTGATTGTTTCCAGATATTATTATGCCCCTTTAGGGTAAAGGTTATCATTACCCAATTTTGCCTATGCATTCATTATTTGTCATCGGGTTTTGCTTTTCCACGTGTCAGTCTTTATTACCTACATGAAAAAATAACTTTAACTCTTTGATTCCTTCTTTTCTGACTCTCTATGCTTTAATGATTTTGTATTCTCCAAAACTGATAGTACAACCTTATGGGTTGTTTCAATTATATATGCAAGCATATATATTAGAAAAGCATCCGATTTACAAAAAAAAAAAAAAAAAAACCCAAAAACTTCATTTTTGTAATAAAGTATAAAATTTCTAATTAGAAATTCTTTGCTTACGAGAAAAGAAAGCAAAGAAATTTCCGAGGAAGCCATAGGAAAGAGGCAAGAAAATTGCCAGACGACTTACTAGTCACAAAGTCGACATTCACTTTCATTGATTTCTCATCATGCTGTCTTTTGAATCTAGTCTGATTGTGAACCTTTTCAGACTAGCAAGAGTCTACACAAAATAAATTCAAAGAAATTCAAAGGAAAGATGGATAACAAAATATAATATGTTAATTGAGAATCTGAAGAGGAAAGTTGGAGGGAGGAAGCAAGAAAGTGCCTAGCGCTAGTTTATTTTCCAGGAAAGTGCCTATCACTAGTTAATTTTTTTTTTTTCGCATAAATATCCAGTAACACATCTATTAGAAATATACATCGTCTTGTTATTTCCTGTAGTCTTTGTGGCAAAAGTCTTGTAGGTTTTCTGATCAATGGGGGTTTCATCATCAACTTGTTTATCTTCCACAATCACCGATGGAAGAAAGTATGATCTCTTTGTCAGTTTTCGTGGGGAAGATGTCCGTTACGGTTTCATAAGTCACTTACGTGATGCCCTATCACGTAAAAAAATTGACTTCTTTGTTGATGAAAAACTTCAACGAGGTGACGAAATATGGCCGGTGCTTTCAAGGGCAATTGAAGAATCAAGGATTTCTTTAGTCATCTTCTCAAAAGACTATGCTTCTTCTAAATGGTGCTTGCGTGAACTTGTAAAGATTCTTGAATGCAAAGAAGAAAAGAAGCAAATTGTCATGCCTGTCTTTTATCATGTAAATCCATCTGATGTACGAAAACAAAGAGGGAGTTTCGAGGATGCTTTTGTCAACCATGAAAATGTACCTGAAGAGGAGAAACAGAAATGGAGAGCTGCCTTGACTGAAGTATCCAACCTTTGTGGATGGGATTCCTCTGTAATTGGGTATGTCTGTTACTCTGTTTTATATTCATTTAGAATTTACTAGTGTGTGTATGTATATTATTGTTGATAATTAACATTAATGTTAAGACTCTCTTGTACTTGATCATTTTTCATGTTGACTTGCTTTATGATCTTTTGAACACCGTGAAAATCAACCGTGTGGCAGACTTGACACATAATCTCTCTTGTGCAAAATTGGTTAACAATGAATTCAATTAAAATCTTAATTTACAATTCAATAAGATTTTAGTATCTTTTCTGTTTTTTGTAATGCAAAATTCAGAATTCAATCTTACGGGAAAAATTATTTTGCTCAAGTAGTAACTTATCAAAGTTACTAACAACATTAATGGTGCGTTTACTTCATGGATTGGGGAATGGGAATGAGGAATAAGATTGATTGATTGTGTTTACTTGCTTAAAATTCATTCCGTAATGGGAATGAAAATATGGACCCCACATCAATTTGGGATTGTGGAATGGGAATCCCATTCCCCCCAACCTACTTGGGAATGGGATTCCCATTCCTTTAATCAAAATAAAAAGTCTTTTATACCCCTTGTTAAAAAATATTAAAAAAACCTATTTTATTTGATATTAAAAAAAATGCATATTATAATAAAAAATTACATACAATTGGTTTTCATCACCAATTTCTTAATTATCATTATAGACTATTAAAATAATATGTAGTTTTTTATTTGATATAAAAAAAACTACATATTATAATAAAAAATTGGACTATTAAAATAATATGCAGTTTTTTTTATTATAATATATAATTTTTTATTTGATATTAAAAAATACATTTTATAATAAAAAACTTCATACTATCATAATTAATTTATAATTTTAATTAAGGACATTTTTGTAATTTACAATTAATCCATTCCGATTCCAAGGTAAAGTAAACAGTTTAATGGGAATACTGTTGATTCCGATTCCGATTCCTGCAGTTGAAGTAAACAACTTATTCTAATTTCGATACATCATTCCAATTCCAAGTCATTCCGATTCCAGATCATTCCGATTTCTATTCCGATTCCTCCAAGTGAAGTAAACGCACCATAATTGTTTGTGCTTTATATTTGATGGGCCTGAATCCATCCGTGTAGAGGAAATTGTTAAAGATGTTTCAAACATAAAGATGTAGAATTTATAGGTGTGTGTATATATATTATTGTTGATAATTAACATTAATGTTAAGACTCTCCGGTACTTCAATAATTTTCATGCTAACTTGCTCTATGATCTTTTGAACACCGTGAAAATCAAGCGTATGGCAGACTTGACACATAATTTGTCTTGTGCAAAATCAGTTAACAATGATTTATGTTAAAATCTTCATATACAATTCGATAAGATTTTAGTGTCTTTTCTTGCTTTTTTTTTTTTTTTTCCCTTTTTTAATACAAAATTTTGGAATTCAATCTTACGGGGAAAAAAAAGGAAAGATTTGCTATAGTTTATTATTTTGCTCAAGTAGTGACTGATCTAAAGTTACTAACAACATTAATTGTTTGTGCTTTATATTTGATAGGCCTGAATCCAGTCTTGTAGATGAAATTGTCAAAGAGGTTTCAAACATACTGAATGGTATGTCGCCTTCAAGTAACGTTGGAGATCTAGTTGGAATAAATTCATGCATTGAGGAAGTAAAATCATTACTAGACTTTGAGACGTTACATTTCCAAGTTGTAGGAATTTGGGGAATGGGTGGTATTGGTAAAACAACTATTATTACAGCTGTTTTTGAACAAATTTCTAGTCAATTTGAAGGTTGTTTCTTTGCAAACATCAGAAAAGATTCAGAAAAATGTGGTGGACTAGTACATTTACAAAAAGAAATTATTTGTAGTATATTGGAAGACAAAATTTTAAACTTGGGCACTCCCAGTATACCCACATTTATCAACCAAAGGCTCCAAAAGAAAAAAGTCTTCATTGTTCTTGACGATGTGGATAACTTGGAACAATTAGAAGACTTGGCTAGAGGGTTTAATCAATTTGGTCCAGGAAGTAGAGTCATTGTGATAACTAGAGATAAACAAGTACTTCATAACTATGGCATAAAAAACATCTACGAGGTTAAGGCATTAACGTACTTGGATTCTCTTCAACTCTTTTGTAAATGGGCTTTCAAACAAGACTATCCTCCTAAAGATTTTAAGTTGGTGGTAGATAGGGTAGTAAATTATGCTGCAGGAAATCCTCTGGCTCTTAAAGTGTTAGGTTCATCTTTGAATGGAAAGATCAAACAAGAGTGGGAAAGTGCATTAGATAAATTACAAAGAAGTCTTAACCCCAAAATTCATGATGTACTGAAAATTAGTTACGATAGACTAGATGATGAAGACAAGGACATTTTTCTTGATATTGCTTGTTTTTTTAAAGGGAAAGATAAAGACTATGTAACAAAAATACTAGATGATTGTTACTACTCCTTGAGTGTCCTCTTTGACAAGTCATTAGTAACGGTATCAAGAGATAGGACACAAATTCATTATAATAGGATACAAATGCATGATATGCTACAAGAAATGGGTCACGAAATTGTTCGTAAAGAATCACTTTACAAACCAGGCAATCGCAGCAGGTTGTGGAAACAAGAGGATGCTTTTCGCGTGCTAAAGAATGATGAAGTGAGTATCTAATTACATGTATACTTATAAAAAAAATTAGATTTTTTTAATGATGTGAGTATCTAATTATATGTATACTTGATAAAAAATTAGATTTTCTTAAAAAACTATTATGAATATAAAAATAATACACTTGCTGCAATTTGTCTTTACTAGACTCACTTTCGTATCACCACTCTTAGGAAAATTCAATCACTCACTCACTATAAACCTTGACTTATTCTGTGTCCTCCCTCACACGTGACTCCCACTACGCTCATACCACCATGCTCTGCTCACACGTATTCGCTCTTAATATTTGTCTTCGACTCAATTTCTAAAAGTGATACAATAAGCAAAGCCCTAGTTATAGGCTTCCAAAGGCCAGTTAAACATTCTTAATTTTCCAGGCACCTTAACTTCTTCTGTGATCTTTTTGGTGGTAGATTGCTAATTTTTCTTAAAGTGGAAATGTGGCTAATAAGTCAATTAGCAAAGTTTTGTCTGCTTAAGAAAATCTAAAAAATAAAAATGCAGGATGTTGTATTTGTATTTTTTGCTATAACATATTTTTTTGTTTATGATAGGTTACTGATGCAGTTCGAGGGATATTCCTAGATATGTCTGGACTAGAGGATATATATTTGAATTCTCTGGTCTTTGAGAGAATGAAGAATCTTAGATTTCTCAAATTCTACTTTTCCAAGTTTACAGACTTCAAATGTATTTCTAAGGTGCACATTTTCAATGGTCTAAATTATATTTCTAATGAACTACGGTCTTTCCAGTGGTATGGATGTCCCTTAAAAGTTCTACCACCAAGTTTTGATCCTGAGAAGCTTGTTGAACTTGCACTTCCTTACAGCAAAATTGAGCAGCTTTGGGAAGGAACTAAGGTATAATTTAATCTTTAGGCATATGTTTCACTACTATTATTTGGATATATTAGTTCACAATTAAATTATTTACTTATTCCAACTGTTCTACAATATTTTGTTACAGCAAACACCAAAACTGAAGTGGCTTAATCTTTCTCGTTCTCCACAACTCACTAAGATCCCTGACTTCTCAGACATCCCATTGATTGAGGAGATAAATCTTGCATATTGCAAAAGCTTGCTTAATATTCACTCATCAATCCGATATCTCAGTAACCTTCATTATCTAAATCTGAGCTATTGCGAAAATCTTAGGAGCTTTCCAAGCAATATTCACTTTGAAGCTCTGAAAAGTCTCAATCTCAGTTACTGCATTAATCTCAATAAGTTTCCACAAATTTCCGGCAATATAAGAAGGTTATATTTATGTGGAACTGGAGTAGAAGAAGTTCCTTCATCAATTGAGAATCTAAACAAGCTTGTTTCGTTAGATATGTCAGAGTGCAAAAGGCTCAAGTGTATTTCAACCAGCATTTGTAAAGTGAAATCTCTGCAGATGCTATTTCTTAGTGGTTGCTCTGAACTTGAGAGTTTTCCAGAAATCTTGGAGATAATGAAATGTTGGAAACGTCTTGATTTAAATGAAACAGCAATTAAAGAGCTACCCTCTTCCATTGAACATCTGAATAGGCTCGAAAGTCTATCATTGATTGGTTGTAAATATCTTGAGACGCTGCCGAGTAGCCTGTGTAACTTGAGCTCTCTAACTCACTTTAATCTTTCTAGTGGCCCGAAACTAGAAAATTTGGCAGAAAGCTTGGGGTGTTTGAAGAACCTTGAATGGTTAAGATGTTTTGAATGCAGGGGTTTGACAACCTTAACTCCTTTATCAGGTCTACGCTCTTTAAGGGATCTAACTTTAAATTATTGCAATCTAGCAGAAATTCCGAAAGATATTTGTTCTTTATCCTCATTGGAAACTCTAGAGCTTTGCGGAAACTTATTTGAGAGTTTGCCTAAAAGCATCAAGCTACTTTCTACGTTGAGATCTTTGATGTTAGACGACTGCAATATGCTTCAATCGTTAACAAATTTTCCATCAAGTCTACAAGTTTTGAGTGCAAGGAATTGCAAGCTGTTGTGCCAGTTACTTCCAGATACAACTGAATTTCAGTGCCGTAATGAATTGTTAGAAGTCAGGCTTACTAATTGCGTGAAGCTTTATAAAGCAGTCATCAATTTTTTTGAAGAGTTGCTACTAATGATTAAGGTTATTTTTCTGTCCTAAATTTTAATCCACTCTTGCCCTTCCTATCTCTCACATTAGAAATAACATTTACGTTATTTATGTTACAGGTACATGAGAAACCAATAAATAGCCGCATCAGAATTTATGTACCTGGAAGTGAAATTCCTGCATGGTTTAGCTATCAAAGTTCGGGATCTTCGGTAAATATTCAAATACTTCGTGATAACTGGGTTACGAGGAAGTGCATGGGATTTGCACTATGCGCTGTTCTTGGTTTTGAAGAATATTTTAATGATTATGACCGTTTGATGTCTCCTGCCATTATCATTTTGAAACTAGTGATGTTTGTTCGGAAAAATATTGTGGCAATTATTTTCCCCTTATTAGGAATCGGCAGTTCAATATAATTCTCCCCAAAGTATCCATTCACTCAGATCACATCTTCCTAGGGGATGTTTCCGGTTACAGGTTTAATGAATTTTCTAGTAGGTTGCAGAACTTACCTGCCCGTGACAGTGACCATGTGGATGTCTCATTTGAGTTCAAAACCAAGGAAGTATTTTCCTCCAGAGAAGGCGGTTGCAAAGTGAAATATTGTGCAGTACATCCAATATATGCAGAAGCAGAATCCATCGGTTCTGTTAAGATATTTGGTAACACCATTCAAGATATCCAGGAAACGAGTAGATGGAGAAGTGGCAAATCTGTTGATCATGACAAGGAAGTGGAACCACATCCTAAGAGAATTTGCACCGAAGCCAATAGATGCTCCCAATCAGTAATTCAGACACTTGATCATTTTCCTTGAGGCCATTTTGTATGCTACAGTTGGTTCATTGCTATCTTCGACGTGGCGATCTCTGAGGTAAATCATCCAAACAACTCCAACTGACCAGTGATTTCAATTTAATATTATACCTATTGATAGTAATAGTATTTAATTATTATCTGGTGAAAATGTTTATATACTATTGCATAAATTAGATCCTCTATTATATTAATTTTTATAATCACGTGTATAATAATCGAGATAAATTCCTTTTATTTTTATTATTTTTTAAATATTGGATCTTATATTTAATTCTTTGTGCCCAGCATAAATTCATTTTGTTTTCTTCATTTTTATTATTTTTAAAAATTATTGTGCAGTACATCCAATATATGCAGAAGCAGAATCCAATATATCGGCCGATTTTGCGCCTGGTTAATCGGGTCCGATGACCCCCAAATCGGCAAGTCTCATGTCATGAAGGAAGAAAGTCGGAAGTCAGCGACCATGGGCGGCAACGGTGATGGAGAATGGAGTTGCGGCGGTTGATGAAGAACAAGAGATGCGAATCGATCAGCCATGGAGATGACGGCTGGACATGGAGATCGCAGTTGTGGTTGATGAAGAGCAGGGCGTGGGGCGCTTGAAGAAACAGAGCATCAGGTTCAACGGTGATCGGGCTCGAGGATGCGGCGGCTGCTGGTCTGGTCAGCAAGTCGACGGCGGCCATGGAAAAAGGGAAGATAATGAGAGAGAGAGAGGGGTGTGAAGGAGAAGGAAGGAACGAGAAGGAGCGATGGCGACGATTTTGTTGTGTGGGTTTTGAGCAGGCAGAGAAGGAAGGAGACGTGAAGGGTTCACGGCAACGACGTGGAGGGGTTGAACAGGTACGACGACGAGGGCGGAGGCATTGAATGGCCGGTATCTTCTCTCTTTCTCTGTCTCTGTCTCTCTGTCTCTTCTCACCTCAACCATCCATCCATGCCCCATCTCCAAGTCAGCTCTCGTTTACTTGTTTAATGAAATTTAATTTCTTTTATATATATAATTGCCTAGGAAAAAAATAAAGATCACTAATTTGCTTATATGTTTTGAATAATTTTGTATTGTTGTGTTGGTATAAGTGAATTGCTTTCTGGGTTGATTTTAGAATTGATGATTTTGTACACTTATACGGTGTTTGTGGTGGTGGAATTTGGCTTGGAAAGGGTCTAAACCTGTTGAGAAAATTGGTATTGAGGAGCGTGGTAGCAGATGTGGAAATGGGGAAAGGTAGAAGTGTTTTTGGATACTGTGACTGAGTTTAGTGAAACTGGATTAATTGGTTTGTCACTTTAATGATGTTTGTTGTCCAGTTTCATGAATTGGGTATGTTATAAATAAAGAAACCTTTCTGTAGAAACAGTCAAAGATGTTGTCTTTATGTGTAAAGTGAGATATTGTTGATAGTTGAAATGGGGTAAGTAAACAGGTGTATGATGTTTTGGTGATTGGAGTGCATTTGCAATCGAATGTGGTTTCAAGTTTTGATCTTTTCAATCATTCATGAAGCCATAGGATTTATATTGTTTGTTTTAATGTAGATAAGTTTTGTTACAATTGTATTGTGCGTTGGGCTAAAGTGGTTGCTAGGAAGCATTTGAGCCTGCTTTCGTCTGTGAGTGTCTGTTAAGCAAGGTTAGTGTTGTTCGAAATCATCTAGACTTGTTTTTGTTTATAAATGAATTGTATGCATGTATATTGCTCTGATGATGGCATGGTTTGAACGATACGCGGACAGAAAACATGTAGATTGTTCATGGATACAATGGAAGTAGTTTTCAAAGGCATTGCATTAGTCAAATGTTTGGGGATAGGTAATTCTATTTGTTTTTCTCCTTTGTTCAAGTTATTTTCTTGTGTTTATTAGATGTCTTTATTTACTTTGCTTCTTTTGTTCCTTTGCAGTTTTGTCTTTTTGAAAGCTCACAAGTACAGATTGTAGTGCTATTACACTGAACCAGGTCTTAAGTAGTTTTCCATTTGATGTTTTGGGTTCTTGATCTCTCGTTGTCAGTTTGCTGTGTCATTTTCTAACAAACCCCTGCGATCCATATATATGTTTTCTGACTATTATGTGTTCAATCAGGTATCTTAAATGACATATTTAATGTTACACAGTATTGGAAATCCCGTAAGTATCTTCAATCGAATCAATGGCTCCAAAGCTGGTTGAGAAGGAAAATTCAAGCTCTGATGCAGGTATACTTGCTCATCTGTTTAATGTTTCTTTGTTGGTATATCCTGCCCAGAGTATTCTAGGACATTCTACTAGAAAATTATAATTATCTGTTCCTTTTATGAGCATAGTCCTATAATAAATCAAATGATTGAATGATATTACCTAATAGTGGATTAGTGGTAGTCAATGATCGGTCCTTTATGTAAATCATTCTCTACGTACTAAAGCCTTTTCTTTTACGGGTAGTTCTGGCTCCTATGTGGGCATCTATTGTTTTATCATTGATGAAGCGCAAACATTGGTCTTACAAAATATGTTTTCAAGAAGTTCATTTAGTTTGGCAATTATATTTGATTTTCAGTTTTAAGAAGTTTATTTTCCATGAGTTGGTACTGCTTGTCACATGGGGATGAATGCTTTTCAGAAAGTAGTATTGGATAGATCCTGCATATATGTCATGTCATCCGCTGACTTTATTGAGATAGCATGATTACTACGTAATTTGATCTGTTTTCTTGTTATAATAAATGGAAGGCATTGATGATGCCCAAATCATATAATTTGTAACTGTGGAATCCCATGTGATGGTATTGACACAACCTGCCCTTTTTTCTTTCCAATTCCATCACAACAACTGACTTCTGATCCTCTGATGTCTCTTTGAATTATAAAACAGAACGTTTGGAGTCTATGAAGCAACAAGACCTTTTCTGATTGCAAGAACAGACCGATTTGTGAGTGAGATGGAACTTTTTCTTGCCTCCAATTGAACATTGAAGCCTATGATGCAGTCTTCCTACAATGTTGCATTGAAACGCTCCTCGTGAAATCATCGATTCTTTAGAACAAGAATCAAGTGGACAGACATTTGTAGTTCCTTATTTGTACATATTTGGCGATGATTTTGAAGGAGCCAATTAAATGTTATCTGACCATTTTCTAGACATGATGTAAAATTTTTGAGATTTCATCAATTTACAATTTACTAAAGTGTTATTAGTTATGGATACCTAAAAGTTTTTTGAAAACTGTTGAAGTAAGGGTTGTAAACTTGGTGCACTCGAAAACTGCAGATTATAGTGTGATCAACTGAATTGACGGTCAATACACTATCATAGGACATATATCCAACATACAAATATAGGAAATGAAGTTCAAAGAATTTGTTGATTTGCTACCTCTCACTCACAGGATTTATTCACTTGCAGGACAAAACAAAATTAAAAGCACAACATTTTATACTTGAATAAGATATTAACTTTTTCATGAATTTAATTTTACTTGACAAATATACAAATCTTAAGATATAATACAACTATGGATAATAAGGCATGAAAAGATAACCTTCCAAACTAAAATTAAGCAATAACACAATCAAAATTTCCAATATCAATTCTCAAGGCACACCACTTCACATTCCCACCACGAACTCTGATCATTCTAACAGTCTTATTGCTCGACAAGTCTGTGTTAGTTGGCTACCTTCCGAGTTTATACGTTCATGTTTAGGAGTCTACCAAAGCATGAGTTTTGAACATCTGCAGCTGCTCCTCACTCAACTTTTTCTGTTATCAATTTAACGAGGGCAAGTTTAGAGTAGTAGTAGACTTTGGACGGAAAATGTTCAGACTTTGTAATCTTATACATTTTAGTGTAATGCATCTGCACATTAAAGAAGATAAAATAAACACACTACAAAAATTGTATTTCACATCATAGAACAATACTTGAAATAACATAAGAGAAAAGAGGGATAATATGTCGAGAATGCAAGGAGAAGCGTGGAGAATGTATGGAGAAGAGTGGAGAATGAATGAAAATGGGTATAGAAGGGTGAAAAATGCATGCAGAAGGATGGAAAATGAGTGGATATTGGGTGAAAAATGATTGGAGAAATGTGAAAAATGGGTGGAAAATGAATGAAGAAGGGTGGAAAATGTATGGAGAAGTTGGAAAATGTGTGGAAATTGCATGGAGAATGATAGAAAATTGATGGAGAATATATGAAGAATGATGAACAATGGGCGGAGATTGATGGAAAATGCATGAAGAAATATGGAAAATGAGTGGAAAATGGATTAAAAAAGATGGAAAATGGATGGAAAATAGATGGAGAATGGTGGAAAACAGAGAAAAATGCATGGAAAATAGTAAAAACTAGGTGGAAAATGCATGAAAAATAGTGAAAAAATGGGTGGAAAATGTTTAGAAAAGGGTGTAAAATGGGTGGAAAATGCATGGAGAATGGTGAAAAATGGATGAAGAAAAGTAGAAATTGGTGGGCTCCCTCCACATCATACTTGTGAACTCCCCGTGGTTAAAACCCAAAACAGACACTCACAATTGCTTCAAGTGGGAGGTTCAGTTCTCATTGGTAGATGCAGAGAGTTTTGTATTATCCAAGTTTTGCAGTGAATTTTTTGTTCTTTCAAAATCACATTCTAGATTTATAAACATAATTTTTTTACTTAATTTTTTTTATTTCATGATATTTAAAAACCAACAATGTAGTGCGCCTTGAAGCATTTGTAACCACAAGCTCAATTAGAACTGCTCTAGAAAATTATTAATACATGTGTTGTTTACATTTAGACAATTATAGTTTCAGAAAATTATAGCAGCGGATGTTTATTATCATTAAAATAATATATAGATTTGATTTTGTTATGCATACTATCAATATACTCTTTTATCTGCATTTATTAGGTTGTTCATTGTTTCCAACATTAGTGTTAAGTCATATCTATTCAATCTAGTGAAACAGATGAGAAGCATCAACAAAGATGAAACAGATTAATCGAAACTTTTTATCTTGAATAATTATTGGTGATGAAGCCAAAGTATATTAGCTTGTTATCATAAATAAATTTTAAACATCAAACTCAATACAGTCTATTAAATTAAATATGACTTTGAAATGAAGAAATGAGTTGATAGCAAATCGAATTGTAATCTTGTGTGATCAGTTGATGATGGAATCCAAGGCCAAAAGGGTGTTGAGATTCATGGGGCTCATGTATTGAGTAAAGCCACGCCTGATTTGTTGAACTATTATTTTGTTTGCCTTTTCTGATAGATGAAATCGATCTCAAAATGCATAATGGTCACAGTCAAGGCAGAAATTGGACAAAACTATGAATAGACCAAGCCCATTATATGGTCTTTGTCCACAACATACTATCTTTGATGTTGTAAATCCTACGAAAAAATTAAATACAACATTTATGATCACTATTATTAACTTTTATATGATCACACCTGATTAGAGAAAACACATGAAAGCTGTTTAATTAGCATACCATAAGCTTGAGGGTCACTAATGAAGTCCATGAGCATTTGTTGAGTATTTACTAGAATAAATAAATTTGCGCCAATTTCTCTGTTTAGTCCTTGTAGCATCTGAACAAGCTATGGGTTGTACAAGGCTGCAACTCTCTGCAATTCTAATGAGCATCCTCTCTTTGTACCCTGGATAGCCAGTTCCACTAGAACACAACCTAATGGTCTTGTTCCTGTCACAAGAACCTGACTCGCCCTACTCATATAGCCTTTGCATAATGACCATCATAATTTATTGAGGACATTATCAAAATAGCCCCTAAAAATGAAATTAATATGAAATCACCCCTTTTATGTTAAAAAAATGGGGTCAAGTGATTTTACTTTCCATTTAAGGGGTTTTTAGATTTTTTTTCTTAATTTATTGTGAAAAATATTTATAAATTACAATATAGAGTAAATATTTTAGCAAAGTTAATAGCAGGATGTTTTTTACCTATAACAATTTACAGTATTCAAATATAAGATATTTGATATAGTTTGGTAAAGAAAACTGACAATATCTTATAGAGAAAGGGACCAAGTAATAATTATTCACAAAGTCATTTTCACCCACAGTAATGAGTACAAGTGTTTTGTTTAATAGTTGTGGTGTTTGTTGATCTCTAATAAGAGCAATTAGGTATGATAATTTGGAACCCAACACAACGGGTCAATATAGATTCGATACGATTATTGTTGGTTAAGGTTGAGTATTGTTATGTCCATTTTCTCGTTTTGTCTCAATGGGCCAGTATCAGCTCAATAGACTTGAACAAAAGCAGAGGCCCAGAAGGCTTGAGATCAGAACCACTGTTGCAAGCTCGACCAGCCCATGAGGCCATTCAGATCGTGAGCTCGCAAACAGTTTCCAAGCTGCCCAAGCATTCCTCCTGTCCACATCGTCAGATCGTTCAACTCGCGAAGCCGTCCAAGTTGCGAGCTCGTAGGAATCTCCAGACCGCTCGATCCCCCTTCTCCTAACCACGTCAGTACCCTTCCAATTTACACTACCTGACTGACCAGAGAGCTTATTCAGAGGATATCATATGTAGCAAGTCAACAGAGTCACCCACTCTCATGATTTTCCGTCGGAAACTGTCTATACCATTACCAAGAAACATTTAATATGACAGCCATGCATTTAATGAAGAAATGACTTATCTTGAAGCATTAAACGCAGACATGTGCATGTAAGAAAACATAATGATTTTACAATTAATGCAGCATGACTATCATAGGGTTAGTTGAAAACAGTCATTACTGGTGACTTGTATTTTACTCTTTGTATACCTCCCCTTCCTCTATAAATAGAGGAGATTTTTACTGGACAACGGATGGAAAAAACATATTAGTGTACCGTTACTCTGCCGAAATTACCTTAGAGTGACCCGTGGACGTAGGCGTAATCGCCGAACCACATAAAAATCATTGTGTTTAACCTCATTCTTCCCTCTCCCTTCTTTACTACCCAATTAATAGCTTTGACTCACCAACCACGACTAACATTCCCTCGTCCTTATTACGCCATACCAATCTTAAACATTTATAAAACACAACTATGCCCATAAATTATCTTGTTCGCCATCTGGGCCCCAAAATTTCAGGATCGACCTTTTCTGAACTTCGATATTCTTTTAACGTTAGAAGGAGGGCCTAACAGTGACCTGGTAATCTTTCGCTAGTTTGTTAGTTTATGTTTGCTTACATTTATTCGTTATGGCTAGAATCAGAGCGACGAGGAATGTCGGAGTGGTAAATGAGCAACCTAAAGTTAGAGAAGATCAATAAGGGGCCTCACCTCCCAGAGAAGAGGTCGCTCAGGAGTGGCAACGGCGCTAGCGTGCTCTAGAAGATACAGTAAAGGAGTTGACAGTGATGGTCAGCACATTGGTGGAATTTCAAACCCGTACTATTGTGCAAAGGCAGATAGATGCCGCACCACCAAGAAGAGCTCGCCATAAGCTTTTAGAAGAAATCTCAACTCCAGAGGGAGTAGTTGCCAGGGACAGGTCGTTGATGAAATAATCAACTTGCTCCTCAAACCCAAACCCAAGGAGAGCTAGGAGGCAGAACCAAGAGTAAGAAATCTCACCTCACCCAGACGAGATAAAGGCAAGGGTGAGCAATGAAGGCGACAAACGTGTGGAAGGTAGTCGTAGGTAGGAAAAAGCTCACGAGCACCGTACGAGTTATGAGCCTGAGCCGCAGAGGGCCGTTAGGTGTGCAAGAGCTTTCGGTGAGGAAAACAGATCGTAGGGCCGTCATTTGGGGGAGTAAGAGAGTACCAGTAGATGGAACCCCAGTCAGTGATCTTTGACCCAAGACCCGATAGTAGAGGAGTTGTTGTAAAGGGTCCGGCAGTTGGAGACTCGACCTGGAGGCCAGCACAGGGAAGAGCGAGATGATCGCACAGTGCCATTTACCTGGGAGATCGAGACACTACGAATGCCAGCCCAGTTTAAGCTCCCTAGCATCCCTCCGTACAACGGCAGGACTGACCCCTTCGACCATCTAGACGCCTTCAGTGTACAGTTGGATCTCCAGACAGATGACCCATTGATAAAATGTCGAGTGCTCCCGGCTACTCTAGGGGATGTTCCGCGAGCTTGGTTCAAAGACCTTTTAACCCATAGCATCGGAAGCTGGAAAGAATGTCAAAAGAGATTCCTGGACCAATATAAGGCCTTGAGGAAACAACTCACACCCCCCTGTCACCTCGCCACCATCTTCCAGAGGCATAGCGAGTCCTTGAAGGATTATATCGCTCGTTTCAAAGAAGAGGTAAGTAATGTGGAGATGCCCTTTGTCGAGAGTATTCTGACAGCCATTTCTACAGGGCTCAAGAAGGATAGAAAATTATATGAAAGCATCTACAAATCCCCTATAAGGGATCTAGGGGAGTTCTATGAAAGGGTTGCCAAAGAGATCATATGGGAAGAAGCCTTTGAAGCTAAGAAACCCAGCGGCCAGCGAGCTGAAGCAAGTAGTTCCCACCGTGAGAAGAGGAAGAGCCACAGTAGGGATAGACCAGAATAGCATAGACATCAATCTGCCCATGTTGTGGCAAAGCGGGCTAGACCTAAGCCAAAAAGGGAGCGACCTCGGTATCAGGGTCAGTATGGGAGCTATAGTGTGCTCTCAAACAGACAAGACAAGATCTTTACCATGGAGAGGAACAGGGAGAACTTTGGGAGGCCATCCCTGATAGGAACTACCAACCGACATCGGGACCTGAGGAAGTATTATGCCTACCACAATGAGAACGGGCACAAAACATCAGACTGCTGGTAGTTGAAGGATGCCATTGAAGAGTTGATTAGGCGAGGCCACCTAGGAGAGTATGTCGTACAACCTGCGAGCAGGCGACCTCAACATCAGCGACCTCAGGCCTAAGACCAGCAGCCCGAGCAGCAGCCGCCTCAGCGAGCTCCAAAGCCTAAGCGTGAGCCCGTTATGAGAACAATTTTTACTAGCCACGGTGGGCCTCATGTGGCAGGTGCCTCAAACAGGTTGCATCAGAGGTGTATCAGGGAAGCCAACCGCACCCTGCTAGCAGAACATGGAGGGGCTGAGGGACCCACCAAAAAGGTAAAGGTGTCCTCGAACAACATTGTGTTCTCGAAAGAGGACGCGAGAGGAGTACACTGGCCCCACAATGATGCAATAGTAATCCGGGCCCATATCAGTAATGTCGAGGTACGGAGGATAATGATCGACATTGGCAGCTCGGTCAATGTTATGTATAAGGATTGTTATGATTAGATGTGGCTAGGAGCTGAGCGGCTGACATCTTCACCAGAACCCCTCTATGGCTTCACCGGAGATGCAGTGATACCGGTGGACCAGATCAGATTACCTCTCACCCTTAGAGAACCAGGCCGACAAGCTACAGCCCTTACTGATTTCCTAATTATCAACAGCCCGTCGGCATATAATATGGTCCTGGGACGACCTTCAATGAACGAGCTAGACATGGTCACCTCTATCAGGACATTAATGGTCAAGTTCCCGACCCCTAATGGAGTGAGCTGTGTCAAGGGGGAACAGCATCTGGCCAGGTGGTGTTATGAAGATGCAGTGAAGATGGGGGTCCGAGGAAAGAAGGTAAACGTGATCTCAGATGGCTAACCACAAGCTGTCTCTGAAGCAGGGGTGAACAACGACCTCGATCCTCGCAAGATGGACTCAGACAAGGGCACAACACCTATTAAATAGTTGGAAGATGTGCGGGTCAGTGCAACAAACCTTGAGAGATGTTTAAAAGTGAGAAGAGATCTGCTGCCAGAAGTGAAGACCAAACTCGTGGAATTCCTGAAGATGAACCTTGATGTCTTCGCCTGGAATTACAAAGATATGGTAGGGATAGATCCTCGTGTTATGTGTCATAGACTGAACATAGACCCGCAGCACAGGCCGGTCCGCCAGAAGAGGAGGCCAATGACCCCACAACACTACGCAGCTATGAAGGAGAAGATTGAGAAGCTGTTGGCTAATAAGTTTATCAGGGAGGCACGTTATCCTATTTGAGTCACAAATTCAGTCCTTATGAAGAAGAAGAATGGAAAGTGGAGAACGTGCATTGATTTCACCGACCTGAACAAGGTCTACCAAAAGGATAGTTTCCCATTGCCCATGATTAATCAGCTAGTAGATGCGACAGCAGGGCATCAACTTCTGAGTTTCATGGATGCCTACTCTGGATACAACCAAATCCCCATGAGTCCGGAGGACGAGGAGCACACCTTTTTTGTTAACGATAGAGGATTGTACTGTTACAAGGTGATGCCCTTCGGGCTGAAGAATGCAGGGCCGACTTATTAGCGGCTGGTTAACGCCATGTTCCAGGAGTGGATTGGGAGGACTATGGAGGTGTATGTGGATGACATGCTGGTAAAGTCCCAGAAAGCAGCAGATCATGTCCACGACCTGGATGAAATATTCAAAGTTCTCAGGCACTATTAGATGAAGTTAAACCCCTTGAAGTGTGCCTTTGGGGTAGCATCTGGTAAGTTCCTTGGTTTCATGGTGAATAGCAGGAGAATAAAGGCCAATACGGAGAAGATTAGGGCGCTCGTGGAGATAAGATCTCCCTCCAGAATCAAGGACGTACAGATAGGGGTGGTAATATGGGTTCCGACACGATGGGTCGACACGAATTCGTTAAAATTAAATGGGTATGGGTTGGAGTTAAACGAATTCGTGTCGTAATCGTGTCAACCCGTCTAACCCGTTTATTAAACGAATCGAGTTGGGTTTGATTAAACGAATCGCGGGTTGACACGATTAAAATTGGGGTCAAAATATAATTTAATAAATTATAAGGGTTACAGGGTAATTATACATTTATATATATAAAAATACTTAAACTAGATCAAATTTCCTTTTTTTCAGACCTTCCACCGCCTCCTCCAGTGACTCCAGTCCTTTGCCTCCCTCCCATTTTTACATTTTTCAGATCTGGTTTTGAACCTCCTCCTTCCGTACACGCACGACCACCACCGACGACGACTTGACCTCGACGACACTCGACGACTCGACGACTGCACGAAGACTCGACCTCGACGACGGCACGACCACTCGACCTCGACGACGGCACGACCACTCGACGACTGCACGAAGGTGACTAAACCGACGATGACTCGACCTCGACGACTGCACGAAGACTCGACCTCGACGACGGCACGACCACTCGACCTCGACGACGGCACGACCACTCGACGACTGCACGAAGGTGACTAAATCGACGACGACACACTCGACGACTGCACGAAGACTCGACCTCGACGACGGCACGACCACTCGACCTCGACGACGGCACAACCACTCGACCTCAACGACACCAACACTGACGTCCTGCAGACAGTATGTGAGAGTTATGATTTTGTAAATTTTAATGATGAAGTTGTTGTCTTGGCCTTTTGTTTTTATATTTTTGTTATTACTTATGTTTTGTATTTTGTTAGAACTTCAATAAAGAAGAGTAAATGTCTAGCTTGGTCCCCATGTTTATTTCTGTTCTTCTGTTTTAATGCATCACTTTGGCTGATTTTGTTAACATTTTGCGGACAATATGAACATTTAACTGCCTTAAATGTTTAATTTACTAGATATTCTGTAGGTGTGCTTCTCTTTCGATTTATTTTGTGTATTCTGTTGCCTGTTGGTGTGATTTATTTTGTGTATTCCGATTTATTTTGTGTATTTTGTTAATGTGCTTCTCTTTCGATTTATTTTGTGTATTCTGTTGGTATGTTTCTCTTTCGATTTATTTTGTGTATTCTGCATTTTGATTCTATATGTATCTCTAGTGTAATTTACTGTAATCAGTTATGTTAATTGGTTTAATGTGGAGGGTTTATAGTGATTTAATGTGTAGGTTTTATAATTGATTTAATGTGATTTCATGGTTAATTGGTTCTCAGATATGGATTTGAGTATTGATTTCGATGACGATACCATCGATTTGGAAGATGAGCTTGGAGATGAGCTTGAAGTTGAAAATGAGCATGAAAATGTGGGAAGTTCAAGCAAGTCAAAAGAAACTAAAGCTGCTCGAAAAAGAAAGCGGACTTCGCATGTGTGGAAGTCCTTCGAAATGATATCGAAGGATAAAAAAGGAACGGATAGATGCAAATGCAAATGGTGTGGTCAAATCTATCTCTGCCCAACTTCGAGTGGGACAGGTAATCTGATTAGACACTTGACTTTTATTTGTCCTAAGTATAAATCGCATGATATACGTCAAATGGTGATTGAGAAAAATAAATCTGGGTTTGTTGGTGTTCGTCAACCTAGGACTAAGACTCAAGAAGAATTTAGAATGCTTGTTGCTGAAACTTTAGTGTTGCATGATTTACCTTTTCAATTTGTAGAGTGGAAAGGAATTAGAAGAATGATTGAGTTTTTAAATGATGATTTCCATATGGTTTCTAGGAACACTGTGAAAGCGGATGTGTTGAGTTTGTTTGAGAAGGGTAAACAAAGCCTTAAAAAAATGTTACAAGATGCCCCTAGTAAAATTTGTCTAACCTCGGATTTATGGACTTCCATAGCTACTGATGGTTACATGTGTATGACTGTGCATTTCATTGATTCTAATTGGGTTTTACAAAAGAGAGTGATGAGTTTTTGTTTTATGCCGCCTCCACATGATGGGGTATCTATTGCTGATAAAGTTATGTCATTGTTGTCTGAGTGGGGTATTGACAAGAAGCTTTTTTCCATTACTTTGGATAATGCTTCATCAAACAAGTGTTTTATTGATAATTTAAAAGGTCAATTGAATATTAGTAAAGCACTTGTTTGTGATGGGGAATTCATGCATATCCGTTGTTGTGCCCATATTATTAATTTGATTGTTCAGGATGGATTGAAAGAGATAGATGTGGGTGTGCATAAAATTCGTGAGAGTGTAAAATATGTGAGAGGGTCTCAAGTGAGAAAGCAAAAATTTGTAGAATGTGTCAAACAAGTTGATTTAGACGTAAAGAGGGGTATCCGACAAGATGTTCCTACTAGGTGGAACTCAACTTATCTTATGCTAGATAATGCTCTTTATTATCGACGTGCTTGGTGTACTTTAAAGTTGACCAATAACAATTACAAGCATTGTCCTTCTGCAAGTGAGTGGGATAGAGTTGAGAAAATTTGCAAGTTTTTGCGTTATTTTTATGAGACAACTAACATTTTTTCTGGTTCAAATTACCCCACTTCAAACTTGTACATGCCAAAGGTGTTTTTGGCGCATTGGACTTTGTTGCAACATTTGGAAAGTGATGATAAGTTTTTGAAAAGCATGACAAATCAAATGTACAAAAAGTTACAGAAATATTGGGCTGATTTTTGTGTTATTTTGACAATTGCTGTTGTCTTGGATCCCCGTTACAAGATGGAATTTATTGAGTTTGTGTTTCAAAGGTTGTATGGTGTTATTGATGGATCCGAAAAGTTGGCACATGTAAGAAGTAAATTATTTTCTTTGTTTGATGAGTATATGACAAATTCCACTAAGGCATCTACCTCTAAGGCCACCGCATCATCGGCAATTCCTAGTACGCAAGTGACCATAAATGAACTTGACTTGGTTTTTATGGTAAGAAATAATATAATTTCCTTATTATATATTTGTAATATTATTTTATCATCATAATTTATCTAATAATATTTTCTTTTGTTATTAATTATATATTTATAAGATTTTGACATGACACTTAATGATGGAGGCATTACAACTCACAAGACGCAACTGGAGTTTTATTTGGAAGAACGAAGACTTGAAAGATCGGCTGATTTGGACATTCTAGCCTTTTGGAAGGCTAATGAAGCTCGCTCTCCTGAGCTTTCTGCCATGGCTCGTGACGTTTTGTGCATCCCATTATCTACAGTTTCATCCGAATCAGCGTTTAGCAATGGTGGTCGAGTTCTTGATCAATACCGAAGTACACTAAAACCTGATGTGGTGGAAGCAATAATTTGCACTCGTGATTGGATAATTGGTGGAGGTAACACACTAATTTTGTACTAGTGATTTATTATAATTATCTTTCATTATTTTTAAATTACTTTCGTCATTAATTATTGTAGAGAGGGAGATTGTTTCTCTAGAAGACGTCACAAAAGATATATTGAATTTAAGTATGAATGAAGCTCCCCCTAATGCAAGTGCCCCTAGTGAATCAGTAGAAGGCTCAACACCAAATTCTTTCATTTAGTGGTAAATTCTTTTAATTATATTTCTTAATTTTAAAATTATGAATGTAAATATCTAATTTTATGTTTTTGTGGTTTTTGTGTAGCTTGAAAATCCCTTTGGAGTTTGGAATCAATGAGGAAAGAATTTTAAGTGACAAAAGTTTGATGTTGAAGAATGATAATATTATGTCATTTTAATTTATATGGATTTACATTGAGTTTGATTTTATTGTGATTTTTAAATGTGGATGATGTGGAATTGTATGTAGTTGATTTAATGTGTAGGTTTTTATGTGTTGAAATGTTGAATTAGGTGTTTAAAAGTTTGATTGTGAATTATTTGTTATATTTGTGTTTGTATTGAGTTTGATTTTGTTGTAGTTTTTAAATGTGAATGATGTGGATTTTTATGTAGTTGATTTAATGTGTAGGTTTTTATGTGTTGAATTAGATGTTTAAATGTTTAATTATGAATTATTTCTTATATTTGTGTTTAAATTGAGTTTGATTTTGTTGTGCTTTTTAAATGTGGATGATATGAAATTTTATAGTTGATTTAATATAGAAGTTTTATAGTTGATTTAAAATTTAATTGAAATATGATTTATTATATTTGTGTTAAACGAATTAAATGGGTTAAACGAATTAAACGGGTTAAACGAATTAAATGGGTTAAACGAATTAAACAGGTTAAACGAATTAAACGATTTAAATGATTAAACGGGTTAAACGAATTCGTGTCATGTCAGTCGTGTATAAACGAATTCGTGTCGAATCCAAAAATATCAACCCGTTTCTTAAACGAATTCGTGTCGAATCCATCGAATTCATAAACGAATCGAATCGAATTCAGCTCAACCCGACACGCCAACCCTTTTTGCCACCCCTACGTACAGAGCCTCAACGGTCAGGTCGCAGCCATTAGTCGGTTCGTCTCGAAGGCTACTGACAAGTGCATGCCCTTCTTTGAAGCAATAAAAAAGGCTAAGAACTTCAAATGGACTGAACATTGTGAGGAGGCGTTCCAGAAGCTGAAAGAATATATGGGCCAAGCTCCCCTTCTATCCAAGCCGAAGGAAGGGGAAAGGTTATTCTTGTACTTAGGTGTATCCGAACATGCTCTGAGCGCAGCCTTAGTGGGAGAAGAAGATAAGACACAACTGCCAATATACTACATCAATAAGAGACTGGTTGATGCAGAGATCCGATATTCGTAGATGGAAAAGCTCGCATATTGCCTAGTGATCGCCTCGAGGAAGCTGCGTCCTTACTTTCAAGCACATCAGATAGAAGTCTTCATACAGTATCCCTTCAGGCAAGTCCTCCAAGACACTTCAGGAAGGCTCTTCAAGTGGACCATCGAGCTCGCTCAGTTCGATATAGAGTACAAGCCCAGAATAACGGTCAAGGCCCAAACCCTTGTAGATTTTATTGTTGAATTTACAAGGCCAATACCGGAGCAGGATGAGCTAGCAGGTGGTCAGACTTGGGAACTGTATGTGGATGGGTCCTCCAACGAGCATAGCTCGGGGGCTGGAGTAATGCTAATCAGTCCAGAAGGTCACAAGATCCTCAATGTCTTAAGGTTCGGATTCCATGCGACCAACAATGAGGTCGAGTATGAAGCGCTGCTCGCCGGGCTCCGTCTGGCAAATGAAGTGCGAGCTGAACAGGTAAAGGTCTTCAGCGACTCTCAACTTATCATTTGTCACGTTCGGGGAGAATACCAAACCAGGGGAAAAAAAGATGTCAGAATACCTCCAGAAAGCCAAGGAATTACTGATGGCTTTCAAAGGGGTCGAAGTGAATCAAATCCCCAAGGCTCAGAACTTTCACGCAGATGTCTTAGCTTACTTGGCGACCTTCCAGGATGCTGATCTCTTGGAATCTATCCCTGTGGAATTCCTGCCGGTGCCAAGTATAGAGGACAAGGAGGTAACGATGTTCGCTTAAGTTCGGCCTAACTCCTGGATTAGCTCGTTATTAGGCTACTTGCAAGAAGGAAAGCTGTTAGAAAACAAGTTGGAGGCTCGTCGCTTACGAGCTAGAGCAGCTAGGTATTGCATTTACGATGACAAGCTATACAAGAAGGGATTCTCAGCCTCGTTGCTGCGATGCATAGATCATGAGGATTGTGAGGTGGTGCTGAGGGACATTCATGCAGGTCATTGTGGGAATCATGCAGGAGCATTGTCTTTAGCTCAGAAAGCTCTCCAACAGGGGTTCTATTGGCCAACCATGAAACAAGATGTCATAGACCTGATGAAGAAGTGTGACAAGTGCCAGAGATTTGCCAAGATCCCACAAGCTCCACCAGCCTACCTTTAGCAGATGGTAAGTCCATGACCTTTCACAATCTGGGGAATGGACCTCATCAGACCCATACCCACCGCCCAAGGAAATTGCAAGCATGTTGTGGTTGTTGTGGATTACTTCACCAAATGGGATGAAGTTAAGGAACTAGTAAAGATCTCCATCGCAAAAATAGAGAAGTTTGTGTAGGACAACATCATCTGCAGGTTCAGAATTCCTCAACAACTCGTGATAGACAATGGGACACAGTTCACCAGCGAGCAATTCATAGATTTTTGCAACGAGCTCGGAATAGTAAAAAGTTTCTCAGCTATAAACCACCCTCAAGCCAATGGCCAAGTCGAGGCTGTGAACAAGATTATCAAGCAAACTCTGAAGACCAAGTTAGAGGCAAGGAAAGGGGCTTGGGTAGACGAGTTGCAGAAAGTCCTTTGGGCATATAAGGCCACGGCTTGCAGTTCTATTGGTGAAACCCCATTTTTCATGGTTTACGGAACAGAAACCATGATCCCAGCAGAATTCGAAATTACCAACCAGAGAAGGGCCTTCTTCTGGCTTGAGGACAATGACCAGCTGCTCTCTACCAGTTTGGACTTAGTCGAGGAGACAAGGGAAGCAACTCGCATGAGAGTAGCAGTGTACCAATAGAGGGTTGCCAGATGCTACAACAAAAAGGTGCGAGCTTGGAGCTACAAGACAAGCGACCTCGTCCTGAGGTTGGTCCTCTCCGAGAGCTCGCAAGACAAGCGGTGGAGCACTCGGACCTAACTGGGAAGGACCATATCTCATCAAGATGAGTCTGAAGAATGGTGCCTATCACTTGGCCAACATAGATGGATCAGAGCTACCCCGGGCTTGGAATGCTGAGCATCTTCGGCCCTACTATACATGAAAAATTATCAGCCCGCTCTAACTTTGAACATAATTTGTTCTGACGATTGTTTGTAAAAGTGTTTTCACTTGTTTTTTTTTATTATATGTGTCATACTTGATGCAGAAAGCAAACTGATTGAACTGACAAATGCACATGTTAAAAAGAGCGAAGCTATTGAAATCTCGTTCTCAAAAAAATAAGCTGCAATTTATTATTTCATGTCTGTTCCCTTGAAGATAACTGTGCAAACATCCAAGGAACCACTCGCAACTGAAATACTTGCATAAAGCGCTTACCGAAACTGCATACATATTATCTGGCAAAGAAGTGCCTATAAACCTTATTCGAGGATCCCTCGTTAGTTGATGCTCGGCTTACTTATATTATCCTCACGGGGAAGGTTTACGTCAGCAAGTGTTAAGCTCATTTTCCAGCTCGTAGCTGCTATATCCTGCGACCTACGAACTACTCGCGACTTTTATAAGGCCGCGATAATTGCAGATACATCCTACAACACCCTTTCTGCTCATAAACAGCTCGTCGCCATATTTTATTTGAGCCATCTTGAGGTGACCCCTCGATGTACGAGCTATCCTCTCTCATGAGTCCAAGGGACCATTTATCAGTTATAATCTCTTCACTTTAGATACAACACTTGAGGAAAATATTTATTATACACCCCCAATGACAGTGATTGCTAGCGGACAGGGGGAATATCCTGAAGAGTATCTAGATATGACCCGCGAACTGCCACCAATGCACTCAAAATTACCTCACGACCTCGTAGGAGGGGGTAAGGCTATGCCTCTAATATATAAAGATGCTCGCGACCTCGCGAAAAAAATTACCCCGCGACCTTCTCGGGAGGGGGTAAAGCTACGCCTCTAATATATAAAGATGCCCGCGACCTTGTGAAAAAATTGCCTCACAACCTCGCGGGAGGGGTTAAGGCTATGCCTCTAATATATAAAAATGTCTGCGACCTCGCGGGAGGGGGTAAGGCTACGCCTCTAATATATAAAGATGTTCGTGACCTCGCGAAAAAAAATTGCCCTACAACCTCGCGGGAAAGGGTAAGGTTACGTCTCTAATATATAAAGATGCTCGCGATCTTGCGAAAAAATCGCCTTGCGACCTCGAGAAAAAATTGCTTCACGATCTTGCGAGAGGGGGTAAGGCTACGCCTCTCAAATATAAAGCTGCCTCGCGGCCTCGCGAAAAAGGACCACTCATAACGAGGATTTGCCCCTGAATTGTAAATACTGCCACAGGCTATAGTCTCAAAGTTTGGGAAAAAAAATGCCACCCTTGAACGCACTAAGCGCCAATGTACGAAGCAAGTAGCGAGCTCATAAGTTAAACGTGATTTTCAAGATTGTGATTTACTTAGTAATTTTTGGTATGCTTGTCATGGTGTGTTTATCACTCAAACCTATTGATTATTCATCACATAAGTGAATCATGCATATCAACATGTTCTATACTTTGACAAATTATCAAAATCTGCATGGAATTCAATATTATAGATTCGAGCTACAAGCTCACTGTTCAAGTCTTAACAATCAAAACAGAATATATCAAATCCTCACAGAAGGAGGAAAAAGTTCGAATATTCAAAACAAGGAAAAATGAAAGAAGTAAAGAAAACTGAAATGTCCATCTTAGGCTGATGGAGCAGGAGGATCAACAGGAGCTTCTGCTGAGAGCTCTAGTGCAGGGACACCTTCAGGAGCTGGGAGATCTGAAGAGGCTTCTATTGGAGGCTTCGGTGCTAGAAAACCCTCGGAAGTTAAAGGGCCCTCAAGGGCTTACTCTGGCAAAGGAATTGAGACAGTAGATACATCAGCTAGAAGAGCAGGGGGAGTATCAACATATTGCGCACCTTGAGCGCTGGCAGCATGTTCTACAAACTCCTAAATTGTCTCGACACTAACTGGCCCAAAGAAGGAGTAATCCAAGTCCGGGTAGTGCTCCCATATGCTGAACAAGAAAGCCCTCTCGATCTCTTTACCGGTCTTATCCCGCTCCTAGACTAGCGGGGTCTTGATGCTTACCTCTGTTTGAGCCAGCTTCTCATTTACCTCGGCCAGCTTTCCCTCGACCTCTGTGAGCTTCTCTTTGGTTGAAGCCAAGTCCTACTGTTGCTGCTTTATTTTACTCTCAGCAACCTTTGCTTTCTTCTATGCAGCGCTCAGCACGCCCCTGACTTGCTTCAGCTCGCCATGGGCCTAGTTGATTTCTAAGGAAGCGGCCTCTCTACGAGTAATCTCCTATGACAAGGCTGCGTTAGCATCTCGGAGCTTGGCCTCAAGCTTTCCATGCTCTTCCTGGAGGAGTTTTATTTCGTCCTGCATTATCTTCTTCTCCTCCTCGTACTGCTCCTTGGCCAGCCTGAAAGCCTCTTGCTCGTCGAGCTGGTCATCCATCTCCTTCATCAGCTTAACCGCCGTTATGCCCAACTGAAAGGGTAAGAAGGGGGTTAAAATTTGAACAAAGGAAAAATCAAACTATGAAGGAGTTCAAGTTTTACCAGCGCTGCATATCTAGTTGCATAGCCTACGAGGTTCTGGCCTGTAATCTCAGGCTTCTGCAGCTTCGGGTTACGTTTCCCTATTACTTCAGACACAAGTTCCACGAAGTTGTTAAAATATTTCATCTCTCTCACCACGTCGGGGTGCGGCCCGGAATCTTTCTGTGACTCCTTAGTAGGTCGTGCAGATCGCCTAGGTGCCCTTATGCTCGACTCTTTGTCAATAACAATTGCCTTGGACTTGCAGACCTCAACGGCACCTTTATGTTTTGGGGCTGGGGGCTCAGCTATGGCCTTCCCTTTTCTCTTCCTAATGAGGGCCTCGGACTCCAGCGAAGGTGAATCCCTCTCAACAGAAACTTCAACCCTCTTTGCTGGGGAATGACTTGGCCCTTCAAATAGAGCAGCCTGCTTCTGAGGTGTCGCAACTGACCTGGCCTGAGGAGAAGCAACTGCAGCGGGTTGAGGAAACGCTCTTTGGGAAGGATCTGAAGAAGTATCATCCACTTTAACGACCTCTGGCGCCTTGGCCGGTGGAATCGACGTGGGGGGAGGAGCAGACATCGCAAGCCTTCGCATGTTGTCCGAAGGTGTGGTGGTCGGGATGCTCGTGCTCGAGAAACTTTGTGGCAAGGGCTGTGGTTTTGACTCAGATTGTTCAGGAGCAGTGAAGACAGAGCAAACCTCACACTTTTCTCCTTGTATCCCCAAGTGCTCAATTATGTTCAAAAGGGGACCTACAGTAGGTGGTGCTAGGCCCCGTTCTAATAGCTCGCTGTAGGTGGGGAATAAATCGTCACTTGGTCCTTTAGCCCACACGTGAGTATTCAAAATAGCGAGCTCGTCATCTTCAAGCCCGTACTTAGGGGCAACGACGTATGCAAAACAAAAGCAAGCTCGTTAAATAAAAAAATAAAAAATAAAAAAAAAAAATAAAAACTATTATCCTAGTGACTATCACTATTTTTATAAGTCTCTGACTACCAAGGTCCAGCATGAAGCTCCTATTATGCAGACCCCCGAGTGAAGTACATGTGACTAGGATCCAGCGAGACTTATATTCCCCCATATTGGACTTGGTGCAGTCCTGAGGCAGATATGCCCTAAATTCGGAGGACTGACGAGGCGTGGCATAGTAGAGCCTGTCCTTCGTTCCTTTTTATGGGTCCCCTTGAAGCTAAAAAGGCTACGAAGGATACGGGGTGTAGGAGGCTCGAGCCCATACTTTATGAAGGTCGCAGCCAAGGTAGTTATATAGGCGTAGGAGTTCGGGGTCAGCTGAAATAGGGCGAGCTTCAGATCGTGCAGTAATTCCTTAAGATAGGCGGGGATTGGAAACCTGAAACCGAGCTCTTTATGCTTGCGACTGATTGCCACGAAGCCCTCAAGATGATTCGCAGCTCGATCACTGGCCTTGGAGACATTAGCTCGCACCCCAAGGGAAGCTGAAGTCTCGAGCCCAAGCCTCCAGCATCGAGAGGGTCATGCTCGAAGGCGTATGAGTGAATGGATGTCGGGCTTCCCTCACTGCGACCTCATCCCTCCCTGCGACCTCCTCAGTAGACTCTCTAGCTCGTGAGGTCACAACCTCGGTTTCTCTAACCTGGTGCCCTGCCTGCCTTCTAGAAGCAGAAGCCCTACCTCGACCAGTACGTGAGCGACCTGACATCTACAGCAGAGAAGGAACGACATCAGAACGCTTACAGCATGCTGAGCCTAGCTAGCTACAGAAAAGAGTTCCTGGAACTATTGTCCTACACGTCAGGTCGCACACTTAGCCACTAAAGGCAATGGAGGCCCAGAAACGTGGGCCCACCAGGTATTATGTCTTTCTAAATGTTTACATCGCTAACCCTATGTCTACAAGTACCCTATTAGGCAGTACAGGGACATTCTAGTCAACATCCTAAGGCATGTCAACAAATGACAAAGGTTCTAAGTGAACCAGCACAACACAAACAATCCATAAAGTGCAGTTCCTACTAAAAAAAAAAAATCCAGGAAAAGACTTCACGAGTTTATCAAGAACGATATGGGACACTCGGGTTGATAGCCAAGTTGCCCTAATTGAGCACAAAGACTCCAAACAACAAGTACAAAGATCCTTAAATGCAAAGCAAACACGCGGTGACTCGCGAACATGACATAAAAAGGGAAAAAGATGCTACAGACCAGAAGGAAATCTTTAAAAGGCATAAAAAAGCAAGGTCAAGAGAAATTACCTTGTTCGTGCTGAAAGTGGCGTGAACCTCTGAGGTGATGAAGTCCGGAGGAGTTGTCAGGAGATGGAAGAAGTGCAGGAGAAGCAAAGAACAAAAACGGTGAAAATAGGGGTGTTAGTGTCGTATCAGAGAAGCAAAAATGGGAATTGAAGAAGACCTATGGATTATAACCATCCCCCAGCCAACCGATCTAGCATAAATGCATAACCGCCAAAAATCCAATCGCCCAGCGCCAACCCCGATCATGTACTGTCATGTATGTCAGTTATAAGACGTGCGCATTAAATACGTACGGTCCCAAGGCACGTTTGAGACTCCAACGTTTGTGTGAATGCCACGTGTCAACGGTTATAGTACAAAAGTTGAAACGATGCCTGAAAGCTCGCAAATGGGCGCCAATCATGTATTTGAATCAAGTCCTAGTCCGCAGAACGTCTTGAGAGCTGGGGGGCTTGATGTTATGCCAATTTTCTCGTTTTGTCTAAATGGGCCAGTATAAGCCTAATAGACTTGAATAGGAGCAGAGGCCCAAAAGGCCCGAGATCAGAACTAGCTGTTGCAGGCTCGACAAGCCCATGAGACCATTCAAATCGTAAGCTCGCAAACAGCTTCTAGGCCGCCCAAGCATTCCTCCTGTCCACATCGCCAGATGGTTCAGCTCGCAAGGCCATCAAGGTCGCGAGCTCGTAGGAATCTCCAGACCTCCCGATCCCCCTTCTCTTGGCCACGTCAGCACTCTTCCAGCTTACACTACCTGACTGACCAGAGAGCTTATTCAGAGGATATCATATGTAGCAAGTCAACAAAGTCACCCATTCTCATGATTTTCCGTCGAAAACTGTCTACACCATTACCAAAAAACATTTAATGTGACGGCTATGCATTTAATGAAAAAATGACTTCTTCTGAAGCATTAAATGCAGACATGTGCGTGTAAGAAAGAATAATGATTTTACAATTAATGAAGCATGGCTATGACAGGGTTAATTGAAAACAGCCATTGCTGGTGACTTGTATTTTACTCTTTGTATACCTCTCATTCCTCTATAAACATGAGAGATTTTTACTGTATAATGGATGGAAAAGATATACTAGTGTATCGTTACTTTGCCGGAATTATCTCAGAGTGGCCCATGGACATAGACGCAGTCACCGAACTATGTAAAAATCATTGTGTTCAACTTTATTCTTCTCTCTCCCTTCTTTACTACCTAATTAATAACTTTGACTCACCAACCACGACTAACATTCACTCGTCCTTATTACGTCATACCAACCTTAAACATTCATAAAACACAACTACGCCCATAAATTACCTTGTTCACCGTCTGGACCCCAGAATCTCTAAGTCGACCTTTTCTGAACGTCGACAAGTATAAATGAGATAGATAAATAAACGAGTCAACTCACTTAACCCTATTTAATAATGGGGTCATGTTCATGTTTCTTTAATTGTGTCACGGGTTGACCCACTTAACAGAATAAAAATGTAATTTCATATTAAATGGGTACTTATGTAATTTGAGCTTTAAGTATATATAGTGAAAATTGAAAACCCTAGCTCATTTTTTCTCTTTAGTCGCCACACCCACCTACTCTCTTAACTCTATCTATAGTCTGTATCCCTCTTATTTTTGTTCATTTTGTTCTTCATTTTCACAAACCCTTTCCATTTTTTACCCTTCACTACCTCCCCTTCGCTTTACACCTCACCTCATCGACTGTTTCTTACCTTCACAACTCAACTCAATAGTTCATTTGCTGTATAGAGAATAATCAAAAAAATCAAGAGAGAGAATAAAGATAGAGCTAAAGAGAGAAAGAGATGAAATAGATAGGTTTGGAGGAGAGAGAGAGGATATGATGGAAGATAAGAAGATGTAGGTTGGTCGAACGGTGTTGGAGTCCAATGGAGATAAGTGATGGGTGACGGATTTTTATGAGTTTTTGTGGTTTTTTTTTTTTTTTTTTTTTTTTTTCTGGTCGTGGTTTATATGTTGATGAATGTGGTTCTTGTGATGGAAGGTGTGAGTCTATGGTGGATCTAAGTGATCGTGGTTATAAGGGTGTTTTTTTTTTTTTTTTTGGGAGGGGTCGTAGGGGAGGGTTTGTTGGTGAAGGAAATGAATTTGAGTGATAGAAGGTGTGTATGGTGTGTAGAGTGATGGTGGCCGAATTTGTGATGGTTTTTTGTTTTTTTTTTTTATTTTTTTATTTTTTATTTTTTATGGGTATTTGGTGAGATAATGGTATGAATGAAGGCTTTGAGGTTTGATGATTGGTGTTCGGCGATGACTGTAGATGAAGAGGACGACTGGAGCAACTATTGCTTCTTCTTCTTTTATTCTTCCTTTCTATTTGTGTTTTTTTAGGTAATGGTGTTTGGTTGAAGGCGAAGTTTTTTTTTTTTTTTTTGGATAATGGATTTGTATTCATGTATTTGTGGATTGTATTTTAATTTTATTTTTATTAGATTTACATTAAAATTTAAATGTATTAAATTTGGTTAAATGTTTCAATCCGTTTATTAATCATGACAACTAAATGGGTTAATAAATGTATCAATAAATGACCCGTAAATAAATGAGTTAACTGTGTTGTATCCATATTGACTCATATGTAATATTGTCATGTTCGTGTTGAAAAGGTCCAACTTGTTTATTAATTGAGTCGCATTCATGTTGTGTCAGAAATAATCGTATCGTGTCCAACTCGATCTGCCAACCTGGATTGCCACCCCTAAGCGCAATCACTTGATATTGGTATTCCTCAAAGTTTGTCAATTGTCTAAACATTCTTGTTATGCATATTTTTCGGACTCAGTAGTTGGGCTGATAAAAGTCTAATTTAGGCTCATTTAAGACCCGATGAGAAGGCCCAATAAGGTCAGCGTAGTCAAAGCCTATCAGACGAGGCCCAGTATTGACTCAAAGACCATCAAGACTTCCAGCTGGCATCAACAGACCCATGACTACATCCAGATCGCAGGTCGCCGCCTGCACAGCTCGTCTCTCAGCGAGCTCGAGATGGGGACCACCATGACGCGTCAGCTCGCTCAGACGCGTGATAAGCACAGTATCTTCCAGAAAAGGCAGATACCAAGTTCAACCGTGATTCTCTCTCCAAATATGGCAATTGCCCAATCAAACCATGATTTCCCCGTCAGATATGGAGATCAATTCAAAGTCAAATTCAAGTCATCATTATTTCAAGATAATTATAGTAATTTCCTGATATTATCTAAATATATTAGGAAGCATAATTAATTTATAATTCTTTTCCTTATTTTTCCCAATTGTTTAGGGAATGTAATTAATTCAGGATTCTCTTCCTGATTTGCTACAACCAGAATTGTAACACTTCTTTCCCTATAAATAGGGATCGAGATCATTGTAACATGGACAGACAATATTGAATAATATACTGTCACTCTGCAGAATTTAAGAGATAGACAGTCATGGACGTAGGTCTTCGATTGCTGAACCACGTAAAAGCTTGGTGTCCCTCGTTTGATCCTCTGCTTCTGTCTTTGTCTTTTCTTGGTTTTTATGTTTTCTCACATTGATTGCAGGTATTGGGCATTGATTGCTCGTCGACTGAATTCCAACGTCGACATTTTGGCGCTAGAAGGAGGGCCCAGACTGCAATATTTTTCATCCAATTCATCAATTTCAGACGATATGGCAAAGACTAGATCAAACAGGTTCCTTGGAGATGATGACCAGGCAGAAAGTCATGTGAACCAATCCCAGCAGAATTTACAGCCTGGGCAAGATGCAACCACGCATGCAGCAGGTCCGTTCCATGGACAGATACTCGGGGCTGCGCCAGGCATCCCTCCTCTGCCTCACCGTCAAACGGTCCCAGTTGCTCCGGTGGTCGAGGGGCAGAATGCATTGTTGCAGAGGCAAGAAGCGTTGGAAGATACGGTTAGACAGCTCACAGAAGCCGTCAACATGTTGGTGCAGGCCCAGGTTTAGAACGTGACTAGGGTGGAAGTTCAGGCACCACAGGGAGTGCCCCAGCCTCCTGAAGCGGCGCGAGGACCTGGAAGACTGGCAAGGGAAGTCCCGCGACCTGCAGACTCGGCTCGCTCGTCTAATGCGCGTTCGAGGGCCGGAAGACACCCTGTTCAACGCGAAAGGGAGGTCGTACGACCTGATAGCCTGGTAGTAAGACTGAGCCAGGATGGAAACAGGCAGATGGAAGTTGGTCAAGGCAGAGTCCGAGCCGCAGCTCGTTATGCCGATGAGGTGGATGGGCAGCAGGTAAGGTCCCATCATCATGAGGGTCAATTTGAGGAAGACGAAAGGTATGACCCTGAGCATCCGGCTCCGAGTCATGATCACAGGAGGAGATACGAGCTCCGAGACCCCCAAGTAGAGGAGCTCCTCCGAAGGGTCTGGCAGTTGGAAGCACGACCTGGAGTTCCGGAGCAGCGCGGGCTCTACGGAGATAGGACCCCATTCACGAGGGAGATTGAGACACAGCCTCTCCCTCCAAGGTTCAAGATGTCAAGCATTCAGCAGTACAATGGGGACAGCGACCCATATGACCATCTAGACGTATTCAACGTTCAGATGGACCTGCAGATTGGAAATCCGATGGTGAAATGCCGAGTATTCCCGCTACATTGGGGGATATTCCGAGGACGTGGTTCAGGAATCTCCCAGCTCGCAACATAGGAAGTTGGGAGCAATGCCAACAGAAGTTCGTTGGCCAATACAGGGCACTGAGAAGGCAGCTCGCTCCATCCTGCCACCTAGCTACCATTTTTCAGCGTCAGGGTGAATCGTTAAAAGAATACATCACCAGGTTCAGACGCGAGGTCGCAAATGTTGAGCATCCATCAGACGAAAGCATTCTGACAGTGATCTCAGCTGGGCTGCGCAAGGATGGAAAGTTGTACGAGAGTATTTATAAGTCCCCATTAAAGGATCTGGGAGAATTATACGAGCGAGCTGCAAAAGAGATCAGGTGGGAGGAAACCTTCGGCCCGAAAAAGCAGAATCAGAAGAATGAAGCGGGCAGTTCCAGCCATCCAAAGAGAAGAAACAATGGCCGGAATGAAGAAGGAAGGAACAACGGCTCAAGTAATCAGATCGCCAAGAAAGCGAGAAGAGAGTCAAGGTATGAACGACCTCAGCGTTGGGGTCGCCAGGAAGGATACAGCGTCCTGACGGCATCACCGGACAGGATTTACGCTGCGGAGCGGAATAAGGAAGATTTTGGGAGGCCCAATCCTATAAGAGCCCCCATTCAGCACAGAGATCAGAACAAGTTCTGTGTCTATCATAATGAGGTCGGACACAGTACTTCGGATTGTTGGGCGTTGAAAAACGCCATCGAAAAATTGATCAGGCGAGGTCGCTTGGGAGAATATGTGGCAAAACCTGCTGATCAGCGACCTCATCAGCAACGACCTCAACAGCAACAGCCAACGCACCAGCAGCAGCCCCAGCGAGCTCCCGAGCAAGGTCAGGAACCTGCAGTAAGAACCATTTTTACTATTTATGGTGGCCCCCATATCGCAGGTGATTCCAACAGATCGCATGAGAGGTACGTCCGGGAGGCGAATCATTCATTTCAGCTCAATGGGTCGGAGGGACCTACCAAAAAAGCGAAGCCGACCTCGAACGAGATCGTATTTACAGAGGAAGATGTCAGAGGAGTGATCAGTCCTCATAACGATGCGCTGGTTATACGAGCTAAAATCAATAATGTGGAGGTTAGGCGCATCATGATCGATACCGGAAGCTCGGTGAACGTGATGTATAGGAGCTGTTTCGACCAGATGGGGCTGCAAGCAGAACAAATGAGGCCATTCCCCGGAGCCTTTATTTGGATTCACTGGAGATGCTGTGGTACCAGTGGGGCAGATTAAATTGCCATTGACTCTGGGGGAGGCAGGTCGTCAGGCAACAACCCTGACAGACTTCTTGATGATCGACTGCCCATCGGCGTATAACGTGGTCCTCGGAAGACCTGCTATGAACGAGTTAGACATGGTTACTTCAACCAGAACTCTGACAGTGAAGTTCCCAACTCCTAATGGCATCAAATGTGTTCGAGGAAAGCAGCACCTAGCTCGTCGTTGCTACGAAGATGCAGTGAAGATGGGTGTAAGAGGAAAAAAGGTGAACGTGGTCTCGAGGGGCGAGCCACGAACTATGACTGAGAAGGGAGTCAGTCACGACCTGGACCCTCGCGAGGTAGATGCAGACCGAGCTACCGGTCCAATTGAGGAGTTGGAAGATGTACCAGTCAGCGAGGTAGATCTTGAGCGATGCTTGAAGCTGGGAAGAGGATTAACTCCGGAACTGAGAATCCAGCTCGCTGACTTCTTAAAGGCGAACTTGGATGTATTTGCATGGAATCATGAGGACATGGTGGGAATAGATCTAGAGGTGATGTCTCACAGGCTGAACATTGATCCTCATTTCAAGTCAGTTCGTCAGAAGAGAAGGGCAGTGACAGGGGAAAGATACTTAGCACTAAAGGAAGAGGTGGACAAGCTTCTGGTTAACAAATTCATCAGAGAAGCTTACTACCCGACCTGGGTCGCCAACCCCGTGCTAGTGAAAAAGAAAAACGGGAAGTGGAGAACTTGCATCGACTTCACCGACCTGAACAAAGCATGCCCCAAAGATAGTTTTCCCCTCCCGAGGATAGATCAACTCGTGGACGCTACAGCTGGACACGAGCTCCTGAGCTTCATGGATGCATATTCGGGATATAACCAGATCCCAATGAAGCCCGAAGACGAAGAGCACACCTCGTTCATGACTGATCGGGGTTTATATTGCTACAAGGTGATGCCCTTCGGTTTGAAGAATGCTGGAGCGACCTATCAGCGCTTGGTGAACATGATGTTCAAAGAACAAATTGGAAAGACCATGGAGGTCTACGTGGACGATATGCTGGTGAAATCCAAGCAGATAGGTGATCATGTTGGCGACCTGAGAGAGATGTTCCAAATTCTGAGGAGCTACCAAATGAAGTTAAATCCACTTAAATATGCATTTGGAGTAGCTTCTGGGAAGTTCCTGGGCTTCATGGTCAACAGTAGGGGGATTGAAGCAAACCCTGAGAAGATCAAAGCACTGATTGACATGAGGTCGCCTACCAGGGTGAAGGACGTACAGAGCGTTAATGGCCAGGTCGCAGCATTGAGCAGGTTCATTTCGAAAGCTACAGACAAGTGTGTCCCTTTCTTTGACATTCTGAAGAAAGCCAAAAGTTTCGAGTGGGCTGAGCAGTGTGAAGTAGCCTTCCAGCAGTTGAAGGAGTATATGGGACGAGCTTCACTTCTTTCCAAGCCCAAAAAGGAGGAAAAGCTGATTCTATACTTGGGAGTGTCGCCGCAAGCTCTGAGTGCCGCACTGGTGAGGGAAGAAGAAAAGACGTAGCTTCCAGTCTATTATGTGAGCAAAAGATTACAGGATGCTGAAACCAGATATTCGCAGATGGAGAAATTGGCTTACTGCCTGGTGATCGCATCAAGGAAGCTGCGACCTTATTTTCAAGCTCATACTATCGAAGTCCTCACCAAGTACCCGTTGAAGCAAGTTTTGCAAAAAGCAGATACCTCAGGTCGTCTATTGAAATGGGCAGTGGAGCTCGCACAGTTCGACATCCGATTCAAGCCGAGGACAGCTATCAAAGCTCAGGCTCTGGCAGATTTTATTGCAGAGTTTACGGGACCTGTGGATGATGAAGCTGAGTCTTCTGAAGGTTCGGCCTGGGAGCTTTTTGTTGATGGATCGTCTAACGAGCATAGGGCTGGAGCTGGAATTCTACTTATCAGCCCTGAAGGCCACAAGATCCTCTGCGCTCTGAGGTTTGGCTTTCAGGCAACAAACAATGAGGCCGAGTATGAAGCACTGCTCGCTGGACTGCGTTTGGCTAAGGAGATGCGAGCTGAACACTTGAAGATCTTCAGTGACTCACAGCTCGTCGTTGGCCACGTAATGGGAGAGTATCAGGCCAGGGGATCAAAAATGGCCTTCTACCTCCAAAAAGTACACGAGCTGCTGGGTGCGTTCCAGAGGTACGAGATGAAGCAGATCCCACGAGCTCAGAACTCGCATGCTGATGCACTAGCTCGCCTCGCAACCACGCGAGATGCAGATTTCCTTGGGGCAATCCCAGTTGAGTTCCTACCAGCTCCAAGCACAGAAGAAAAGAACGTGACGATGGCCATATCCGTGCGGCCTGATTCCTGGATGAGCCCTATTCTCGAATACTTGCAGGATGGAAAGCTGCCCAGTAACAAGCTAGAAGCCCGACGTCTGCGAGCTAGAGCAGCCAGGTATTGCATCTACGATGATGCACTGTACAAGAAGGGGTTCACAGCACCGTTATTAAGATGCATTGATGGCCATGAATGTGAAACAATGCTAAGGCAGATAAACGAAGGCCACTGTGGGAACCATGCCGGGGGGCTGTCTCTAGCTCAGAAGGCACTTCGCCAAGGCTTCTACTGGCCCACCATGAGGCAGGACGCCCTTAACTTAGTGAAGAAATGCGACAAGTGTCAAAGGTTTGCTCATATTCCGCGAGCTCCACCAACTTACCTCCAACAGATGGTGAGCCCGTGGCCCTTTGCGATCTGGGGGATGGACCTGATCGGACCCCTACCGATGGCACGTGGAAGATGCAAGCATGCAGTAGTCGCAGTGGATTATTTCACTAAGTGGGCTGAAGCCAAAGAGTTTGCTGATATCTCCACTACAAAGATTGAGAAATTCGTGTGGAGCAACATTATTAGCAGATTCGGGGTCCCACAGCAGATCGTGACAGACAATGGGACTCAGTTCGCCAGTGACCAGTTTCTTAGGTTCTGCAACGACCTCAAAATTGGTAAAAGTTTCTCAGCAGTAGACCATCCACAAGCCAATGGTCAAGTGGAAGCTGTAAACAAGATTATCAAGCAGACCCTGAAGATGAAACTGGAAGCAAAAAGGGAGCGTGGGTAGACGAGCTCCAAAAAGTATTGTGGTCCTATAGAACCACAGCTCGCAGCTCCACTGGCGAGACCCCATTTTCAATGGTATACGGATCAGAGGCTATGATCCCAGCTGAGTTTGAAGTTACCTCGCAAAGAAGAGCGACCTTCAATCCTAATGACAATGATCAGCTACTTGCAGAAAACCTGGACCTGCTCGAGGAACACAGGGAAGCGATCAGGTTAAGAGTAGTCATCTATCAGCAGAGAATAGCGAGGTACTATAACAAGTATGCTCGCATTCGCAGATTCAATGTAGGAGACTTAGTCCTACGCCTCATCCTACCAGGAGCCCGCAAGCCGAGTGATGGATCCTTAGGCCCGAACTGGGAAGGACCATATGTTGTCAAAACAGCCTTGGAAAATGGAGCTTATCGCTTAGTTAATGTAGACGGGGCAGAAGTCCTCCGAGCTTAGAATGCCGAGCATCTCCGCCCCTATTATCAATAAGTTTTTCATTAGTTGTAATGTGTGTTAATTGTAAATAGAAGCTCCATTTTTCCCCTGTTTTTGATTCAACTTTCTTCACCAGGCTAACGGGCTCCGAACTCAATGGTTCAGGAATAAAAAAAAAATAATGAGCCTAAAAAGCAGGCGAGGTGACGATCCCTGCATAGCTCGCTATCAAAGAAAGAGCCTAAAAAGCAAGTGACTAAGTGTCCTTGCATAGCTCGCCTAATGAGCCTAAAAAGCAGGCGAGGTGACGACCCCTGCATAGCTCGCTATCAAAGAAAGAGCCTAAAAAGCAAGTGACTAAGTGTCCTTGCATAGCTCGCCTAATAAGCCTAAAAAGCAGGCGAGGTGATGACCCCTGCATAGCTCGTTATCAAAGAAAGAGTCTAAAAAGCAAGTGACTAAGTGTCCTTGCATAGCTCGCCTAGTGAGCATAAAAAGCAAGTGACTAAGTGTCCTTGCATAGCTCGCCTAATGAGCCTAAAAAGCAGGCGAGGTGACGACCCCTGCATAGCTCGCTATCAAAGAAAGAGCCTAAAAAGCAAGTGACTAAGTGTCCTTGCATAGCTCGCCTAATGAGCCTAAAAAGCAGGCGAGGTGACGACCCCTGCATAGCTCGCTATCAAATAAAGAGCCTAAAAAGCAAGTGACTAAGTGTCCTTGCATAGCTCGCCTAAAGAGCCTAAAAAGCAGGCGAGGTGACGACCCCTGCATAGCTCGCTATAAAAAGAAAAAAGAGCTAAAAAAGCAAGTGACTAAGTGTCCTTGCATAGCTCGCCTAGTTAGCCTAAAAAGCAGATGGCTAAGTGCCCCTGCATAGCTCATCAAATACCCATTACTTATACTTACAAAATTTTGTTAAATTGTTGCTTTTATTATTATCAGATTTTAGGTTCATTAAATATCAGCTCACAAGAAATATGAAGAGCGAAAAAGTATACAATGACCTGAAGAACATTCAACACAAGAGAAGTAATGAAAGAAATTTTCATTAAATACGAAGACTGATTACAAATTGAAAGTTAAATGATATACATGAGAAAGAAAACGAGCTGCTAGTTCTTAACAGGAGGATCTGGATCAGCCGGAGGTTCTGGATCAGCGGTGGACGAGGTAGCTTTTGCTTTGAAATCCTCAATGGTTTCAAGCCCTATGTCCCCAAAGATAGAAAAATCCATTTCTGGATGGGACATCCACAGTGTGTAGAGGAAATCGAGACCTGTTCTTTCCTCAGCCTCATCCTTCGCATCTGCAACCCGCACTTCCAGTTCTTGAGCTGCTTGCTCTCTAAAGGCAGTTAGCTCTTCGAAGGCATTATCAGCGAGACGGTTGACGACCTCGGCCTCTTTCTTCATCTCTTCAACTTGTTGCTCCGCAGCCTCAGCTCGCTGAATAGCCTCCCCTACTTGCTGCCTAAGCACCGCAGCTCGATGCTCAGCCTCCTTTGCGCGGTTATCCGCAGTTGCAGCCTCCTCAGCTCGTTTGGTTGCAGCCTCCTCAGCACTTTTTGCTGCAGCTCCCATCTCATCAGCTCGCTTCTTAGCCTCCTCGGCCTGTTTTCTGCAGTTTCAGCTCGCGCCAGAGCAGCATCAACCTGGCGATGAAGTACTTCAGTCTTCTCTTCTGCAGCTGAAGCCCGCTGCTCGTCCAATGCAGCCTGTTGCTCAGATTGCCTCAGATCCTCTTTCACCTTGAGCAGCTCATCCTTTAGCATGGCGTGCTCATTCTTCATTTTCTTCAGGGCCTCCTCAGCTGCTTGCCTTGCAGCGTTTGCCTCAGCGATCTGAGCTTCCTGACCCTCTATTCTGCCTGAGGTAAAGCGAGCTAGATCATCGTTGGCCGCCTCCAGGTCGTATTCCAGCTTCCTCATCTCATCCTTGGCAGCCCTTGTCTCCCTTCTCCGCTTCATTGCAGCAAGGGCACCCTGGAAAATATGAACAGATTAAAATCCAGTCAAGTAAGGAAATCAGCAGATGAGAAAGAATAACTTACCAGCATACTGTGGCGAGCCGCGAACTCATCCAATTCCTCGCCCCTAAGACACCTATTCTCCAAGACGTTTGCATGATTGAGCATAATTATTGCCCAGTTGTCAAGGAAAGAATTTAAGTATCTTCCTCCAGGACCCAGCTCGATGTCTGATTTGGAGGGTGAAGGAGTTCTCTCGCGCTCCGGAATATCGCGTGCATCATCATAAGGAGCACTACGTCGCGATACAACAGTACGCCTAGTTACATATCCGCTGGAGCCATCTCGGGTTGCCTCGGGAGCAGCATGAGAAGGAGCATCACCTTTCCCAGGCTGCGAACTGGAAGTCGGAGGTGACTGAAGACTTGTAAAAACATTTGAGAGAGGCACCTCGCTGGGAGCAACAGTCGAGGGAGTGGTGGCTCCAGCAGCAGCATGTACCTCGCTGGGAGCAGCGGTTGAAGGGGCAGTGGCTTCAGTGGCTGCAGGCACTTCGGTGGATGCAGCGACTGCAGGAGCCTGGTCCTGGCCAGATGGTTTGGATCGCTTGGAGGGAGCTGCTGGAGTGGCCAAGTCTTCGGCAGGTCGTTTTGCTGGAGGAGCCGAGGAAGCTTGAAATTCAGTGGGACGTGCAGGAGGAGATTTCATGAGAACAAGTTTCCTCCTGTTGGCTGGGAGTTTTGTAGAAGAAGGAGCAGGGGCTGGAGCACGAGCTGGGGATGGCAGTGAAGCCCCTGGAGTAGATGTGTGATGAGGAGAAGATGATGGATCAGCCTGTGCAGTAGGAGCTGCAGGGACTGGGTCTGATCCTGTCCGAGCTGGAGCAGGAACTGTAGAAGAACCTTTTCTAGACGCACCCTTTGAAGGGGTGTGAGTTGAAGACGGTTTCGCCTTCGTTGGTGTGCGAGCTGAAGATGATCTTGCTTTAGACGAGGTGCGAGCAGGAGCACCTCGAGATGAAGTCTTCCGAGGTGGAGAAGGCGAGCGAATGGCATCCTCTGATGATGAAGAGACTGCTGGCGGAGGTCGGGAAGTAGACGCATCCTGAACAGAAACCTCAAAAACAGAAGGAAGTCTAGGCCTGTCACTCATCTTGCCTATATCCTCCCCAGCTCGCAGAAGATGGGAGTCCGTAGAAGGAGCAAGCTTGTAAGCTCTAAGGATAGCATCGTCGAATCTGCTGCTGATGCCCGCGTCATTCGATTTGGTGAGCCTGTCAAGAGCTCGTTCCTCCCCGCTGTTAAGAGGAGACTCGTCCGTCTTCAGCATTGCACAACAAATGATCAAAAAATAATAAGTAATGAAGGTACAAGACAAAGTCAGCTCGCTTAAATTTTCTTATGAGTACCTGGTTTCAGGACGAAGCTGAAGTTTCGAAGATCTGCAAGAGAAGGGCACGAGATATAAAACCAACTCGTCTTGTACAGCCCAACGTTGGATTTGCCTTTCGCTTCTCTTTTGGGCAAAAGGTCTTTGTATTGTGACTGGCGAGCTGTGAGATAGTAGATGTCATCCGGTTTCTCTCCATCTCCCGCAAACACGGCCTTGAAGGAGTAAAACTGCTGAATAATCCTCGGTGTAGGGGCATGAAGGCCATTCCTGAAAAAGGCTATAGCCAGTGAGATCAACTGCGTATAAGAGTTGGGAGTCAGTTGAAATGGCGCGAGCCTGACTTTGTTGAGAAATTCAATCACGAACGGTGGAACGGGGAACCGCAACCCCTGCTCGAGATGTTGGGTGCTGACAGCGATGAATCCCCTGGGTGGATAACATGCATGATTGTTTGAATCAGGCAGCAGTATACGGCAACCAAAAGGAATATGGAATTGCTTGACAAGTCCTTCCACCTCAAGACGCTTCAGCGATGTGGGATGACGAGCAAACATTTCACGAGCCTCTCTTCCTTGAATAGCGTGAGCTCGGGCTTTGTCATGCTCGGGATCTTCATTGCTTGGAATCATCCCCTTGCGAGTTCCACTTGAAGACATCTGAAAATAAAGAAAATGAATAAAAAATAAATACATATGTATCATTGCAGGAACAACAATGGTGATGGAGCAAAGTAAACCCAAGACAGAAAGTCTGAAGAAGAAGGTGCCTCACCTTGAACTGTTGATGAGATGAAAAACGGCGAGAAAGGCTAATGATTTCGAGAAAAGGTTGTGGGTCCTGGTTGCTTGAAAGCTTGAAACGCTTGTTTACTTTGGAAGAAAGTGACAGATGAAAGAAGAAAATGGAAAGGGGCCAATGACTTATATAGACAAGCAAGCGTGAGTCCCAACCATTAGATCCTTGGAAAGTGTAACTGTCATAAATCTGACGGTGCAGCGCAGAACAGGGCTTTGGAAATCATGCAGCCGTCAGTTGAAGGACGTGCGCATTAAATACGCGTGTAAAGGACGTGCAGACGTCGCTTCAGTTATCACCTGCATGACCGCCACGTGTCGCAACTGAAAAGGTGGAATTTGAAAAGTGCACAGAGGTGGTTACAAAAGTAAGCGTGCCAGGGAAGCCAACTTTTGCCAGCAATTCAAGCTTCCAGCTCGCTAAAGCAAACTGAGAGCTGGGGGGCTAATGTTATGCATATTTTTCGGACTCAGTAGTTGGGCTGGTAAAAGTCCAATTTAGGCCCATTTAAGACCCGATGAGAAGGCCCAATAAGGTCAGCGTAGTCAAAGCCCATCAGACGAGGCCCAGTATTGACTCAAAGACCATCAAGACTTCCAGCTGGCATCAACAGACCCATGACTACATCCAGATCGCAGGTCGCCGCCTGCACAGCTCGTCTCTCAGCGAGCTCGAGATGGGGACCACCATGACGCGTCAGCTTGCTCAGACGCGTGATAAGCACAGTATCTTCTAGAAAAGGCAGATACCAAGTTCAACCGTGATTCTCTCTCCAAATATGGCAATTGCCCAATTAAACCATGATTTCCTCGTCAGATATGGAAATCAATTCAAAGTCAAATTCAAGTCATCATTATTTCAAGATAATTATAGTAATTTCCTGATATTATCTAAATATATTAGGAAGCATAATTTATTTATAATTCTTTTCCTTATTTTTCCCAATTGTTTAGGGAATGTAATTAATTCAGGATTCTCTTCCTGATTTGCTACAACCAGAATTGTAACACTTCTTTCCCTATAAATAGGGATCGAGATCATTGTAACATGGACAGACAATATTGAATAATATACTGTCACTCTGCAGAATTTAAGAGATAGACAGTCGTGGACGTAGGCCTTCGATTGCCGAACCACGTAAAAGCTTGGTGTCCCTCGTTTGATCCTCTGCTTCTGTCTTTGTCTTTTCTTGGTTTTTGTGTTTTCTCACATTGATTGCAGGTATTGGGCATTGATTGCTTGTCGACTGAATTCCAACGTCGACAATTCTAATTATATTTATCTACAAAAATAAAATAAAATATTATGTCATAAGTTGGTGATTTTCAAATTGAAGGCTCATAACTGGAGTGGCATGTGACTTACAAATTGAATTCCAGTGTCATTGAGACTTCCTATCCTAGCTGAAGCAAAATTTGCACCAATAAGAAGTTTGTCCCGATTAGCTCAGGGCTCAAGTATGGCACTGGAGGCTGTGATTGGCCAATTTGCTCACCTAACAATATTAACATGTTTAATGACTAGGTAATCAAGGCATATTTATAAGCATGTACATGCATTCATATACAAAATAGGCTGCATAATATATATTTTCATAAAAAGTGATGTCACTACAAATATAAACTTACTAATGATATCAGGGATGTTGAGCCCATTAGAGAAACGTCCTGTAGATCAATGAGTCGGATAATCAATTCCATAAGGGGGAGCATCCGCAAGAGCAGTTGTTGCCAGGTAATTGTTGTCGCCACTGTCCACAAGTGCATCACAAAGAAAGCTCTAGCTTCAGCTAGTGGAGCAATAGATATTGCTAATGCAAGAGCAAATATCATCCAAGAGTTGAAATAGGATGAAGTAGCCATTGACATGATTGTTAAAAAAACTTACAGAATAGCTAATTAATTTGTATTGAGATGGACGGATTTGTGACGTAGATGACAGACTGAGAATGAGTTTATTTAGATTTGTGCATCTTCTAGACATTGAATATAAAGGATCCCAAGTAAAAAGCTAGCTAGTATAAGTAGTTGTGCAAGGCCACATCAAGTTGTATAATAATAACCATACAGCTTCACCTAGCTGGTCTATAGTTATCAACGCCTCAAAATATTAATATGGTTTTACTCAATTACTCTTGAGGGATGCTAACTTCTACTTCTTTAACCCTTGATGTGGTAAAATAAATTTTCATGCTTGCATGCGCAAGGGCCAAGGAGTTGGCAGCACATTTTTTTCCGTTAGGTTCTGTTCCAATTTTTCCACACTCAAAAGAAGTTAGAGTTGGAAAAACTTAAAAGCTTTTATACTTAAAAAATTAATTAATAATTTATGGATGTACTTATAAATTATTTAACCATTTTAAAAATTTTACTTACAGTATATTGGGTTTTCATAAATTTACTTTTTTGGGAGGGAATATACAGTTTTTTAGGGGTGCAAATATGGACACACAAGTTTTTATACTGTGTCACATGTCATCTTAACTAATGTCACTCCTAATTTAAAAAAAAAAAAAATCAGAATCTTTATTGGACTCCGAGGCCCAAAACTAGACTTCTCATCTTGGCTCAGAAGTGGGCTTTCTCCAACCCACAAGTGCAAATCATATGTCTAAATGGAGGAAAACAGGCTTATGGAAGAGGTCATGATTGCTCATCAAACATGTTGACCTATTTTGCATTGTTGGGCTAATCGTGTCAAGGAAGAGGCCACGATTGTCTTTAATTACTACAAACGAAGTGGCACAGACCAAAACCTGTTACGAATTGTAGGTCCATCTCCATAAAAGCTTGTTAATTGAAGGAAACACTATTTTTGTTTCTCTTCATGTCTATTGGGCATTGACAGTGAATTGTCAGAGTAGAAAAATAAATTCGTGAAATGTGCATGAGCAAATGCATTAATGGTCCAAATACAAATAAATGTAGGAAAATTCTTGAATCCAACCATGGTGTCGATTAATAAAAAGAAATGAATTAATCGTGTACCTTTTTTAAAATATATATATAATTACAATGTAATATGAAATCAGTAATCATAAATACGTTAGGAATTATCAATATTGAATACTATACATGTGGTCTGGAGATCCACCTTCATAATAAAGAAAGAAAAACTTTTTATACATACTATTATATACGCATGATAAAATTTGAATATTTATATATATATATATACACATACACAAGTACAATGTAATTTAATATCAATTATTAAGGGTCTGTGAAGACTCGTCAAAATTAATCAATAAACACTATATCTGTAGTTCAAGAATTTAATCTTAGAATACTAATGGATATTCACTCGCACAATAAAGAAAAAAAAATTTTAATATATGTTGGTAAATATTCTAACGAAATGCACAAATATATAATAAATATAAGAACAAATACCAAAAATAACCATCCGAACTAATGAGTGCAATTATACACCTAGTATTTCTAATTTTTTACTAATGGACATTTTAATTTATAAACGAAGTTGAATCCCACAAAACTCACTTTAAATTTGTATGTCAAAATTTGTTCTAGTGCAGTGGATAAGTACCGACCGCATACCCACCTCTCTCATAAGAGGTAAGTTCGATACCTAATGGCAACTTTTGCTTTCTCATTTTTATGTGAGGACAGTTCTCCTACTTATGTATGAGTAGCTCTTTCCGGTATTGGGAGTCATTTTCGAGCTCTGCTATCAATATTCAATCCCGTTTAGTCCCAATTATTTTCTGGGGCAGCCCCAATAATATAATGTAAGGATAATCTTATTTTCCCCCCTAGTTTGATGAAATAGCTAAATCTTTCCTAAGTTTGAGAAATCACTAATAATTCTTATTGATTTACGAAATAGATAAAAACCCTCATAGTTTATTAAAATATCCAAAAAAAAAACTTTCTATCATTAATTTGGATTTAAAAGTCAACGTTTGATCGTTAATATGAAAAGACAAAACTGTCAAAACAAAATAAAATGTAAAAAGATATTAATATTTAATAAAAGTAAAACTTAATATTTAAAACAAATTGAAAAAAAAAAATATTCACCATCCATTTCTAAAATGGATGATGATGATGAGATCAAAACTATTAACTTTTTTTTTAAAGCATTAAAAATTTTTAAATTTTAAAATATTAATAATTTTTTTAAAAAATTATGTCTACATGATAGACGATGAACATAATTTATTGATAAACGGTGGACATAATTCTAAAAAAATACTTAAAAGTTAAAGAAACTCCTCTCTCTCCTTCTCTCTCTCTCTCGGTTGGCGATGGGTTTCTCTTTCTCTCTTTCTCTTGACGATGAATCTACTTCTTCTTTCTCTTTCGATGATGGAAATCCATCGTTTAAAACCCAACTTCTACGTTTCATTGTCGGGAAATCCAGAATGAAAACTGAGATCTGTTTGGGTTTTTGACGTCAAAAATCCAGAAACTTTTGGGTTTCTAAAAGTTTTGATCTAGAAGCTTAATTTTTTTTTTTTTTTTTTTTGCTTTTTTTTTTTTTTTTTTAATACTATTGCTGTGATTGAAAACCCACAAACTTCCATCGCTATATTTTGTGTGTGTGTGTGTGTGTGTTTTTTTTTTTTTTTTAAATATTGATGTGTTTGATGTTATCGTAGGTTAGAGTTTGGTGACAATGAGATATTGTTATTGTTGCGGGCTGTCAAGTTCTGGAAAATAGATTTGTGCTTGCATGTTCTTTATTGAAGAAAAACAAGATAGTATTAGTGGAGATTCAATCTCCATAAAAAATGGATCTGCACTTAAAAAAAAAAGTTAGTTCATAAAAAATTTTTAATTGAGGGATAATTTGATCTTTTCATGTATTGTCATTATTAGAATCATTTGATACTAATAGAGTTAACATAATGAGTAAAATAAGATTACTACAAATTGTATAGAGTAATTAGTTATTACCTTAAATAACAGGAGAAAACTTAGAATTATCCCTGTAATGTAATAAAAAAATATCTTGTTATCTTCGCAAGTGAAACATGAATCCACGTAACTGTTTACTGTCATAGTTGTCACATTCACAATCCAAATCACAATATTGATTTCCATGTTTTCTCTAATAGTAATAATTAAAAGAGTGGAATGGGTGCACCACCTCATTTTCATGCCATATTTTTCATATTTTCATTTTAGGGTGTGACCAAAATGCTGAATTAAAATCAATCGAGAGACCAGCGTCACATCCACTAAATCTTTTGGCCTCTATCAATTTTATTTTACCTTTTAAAAAGGAGTGGAACCCATAACATTTGTATTTTATTTTAATTGTTTTTACTTCTGACACAACAAAAAGACCCCTTCATGCTATTCACTAGCCATTCAATTTTTAATTTCTGTAGAATTTTTTAATTAATATGGATACTATATTTTGTTAATTTATTGATGATTATTATTAGATTAGGGCTATTTTTTCTTGATTAATTATTACTTCTTAGTCCGCGGCCTTTGTCACGCAGGGCAGGGGAATCCCATATTTGTTGGAACAAGTAGAAATTCATAAATTTGGTTTAGAGGACAATTATTTAGCCTATTAAAATTAGATATTGAAATTGTTTTCATATGTGATATATATATTTTTAAAAAATTATCTTGCATATGGCATATTATATAATGTATTTATTATGTTTCATGTGAAAACATTTTAGATTTATTTTATATGTAGAAGGGATAAATTTTGTAATTAAAGATATGATAAATAACATTACATATATACTTTACAAATTGGTAATCCTATGTAATTCAAATATTTACTCAAAATTTATTTATGTGATAAATCAGCTTTCCTGCAAATTTATTTATGTACAGGTGTACCTTGGGCTAGTATGGGCATGGCCTACTCCCTAAAGATATTAAAGAAAATTCTTAAAAGGTGTATATTACCTTTTAATTTTATACAAATTTTACTTTCTGCCCTTCCATACTTTATTTACTACAGTAACATCCTCAAACAAATATTTCCAGCTAAACGGATACTGATGACGCTATACTTCACCCAAAAAAAAAAGTCCAAATTTTTTATCTAAACAATATAAATTTATAAAAATTATCTTAATTATGAAATGATATATCAAGATTGTGATAATTACATGTTATCTTGTCATATTTGGATAATTTTATGATTTATTCGATTTTAATATATATATAGTTTAAAAATGTATAAGTAGCTTGTCGATGTGTCATTAGATGGTGATTACCAGCTTGTCATAGACCTGACTACACCGGATCACACCCCTATATAACAAATCGCTTCAACGAGTGCAGTTGTAGGACCACTTGGGGTTGGGCGTCACATCGTAACTCCTTTTATAAAGTGCACACGAACCAACCGACACCCCGACCACTGTAATATAAAGCCGCCAAAAACCCAAAAACCACAAAACAAACACAGAATCACTCTCTGACAGAGAGAGAGAGAGAGAGACGCACACAGAAAGCGACAATGGTGTTCTCTGCTGCTGCGGCGATCTCGTCGCGGCCGCTTCACTCTCCTTCACCATTGGCGGGAGAGAAGAAGATCTCGCTCACTTCTTCCACCTCTCAATATCGCGTCTTCTCTCTTTGTCCTTCCATTTCCAGGTAAAAAACAGCTAAACTCTCTTCGTTTGGTTTAAATATTTTTCACATGATGTATATTCATGTTTCCACTTGTAGACACAACACTAACTGTCTGCTTCGAGAAAACGACGCCGTTTTGATGCAATAATTGAGATCCTGTCTGTGGTAGTTCTCGTATTTGTTTGTTAATTTGAAGTGTTTGTTTTCAATAGCTCAATCAAATATAGTTTGCTATAGTGTATGAGATATGTCTAGGTTGTGAAAATGTGATTTCGAAAACTGTCACTAAATGTTAAAATTTATAGTTAGAAGACATGTTTGTGAAGTTTTCAAAAGCACAAACAAGGATATTGATTGCATATGTTTGTTTTATGACCTGAAAAAATCGAATTTTGTTGTAACAATAATATTTGAAGGGACGGAAATGGTTATTTGTTGGTTTTTTTCTTGTGGTGAAAGTTGTTGGAATTGTAAGATATGGCTAAACTGCAAAAATGTAGTTTTGAAATCTGAAAGCATTTGGTAACTCTGTGTGATTGGTTGAGATCTTTGAAACTCAGGTTTTTATGCTATGCTCTAGTGCTGAGGTTACTTAAGGCTGTGAATTCCTCTGTGGTTTTAACACCACGATTGGTGGCCTAAGGCAATTGTTGGAGTTTGAGTCTGGATTTTGAATGATTTTTGTGGGTTGTAGAGTCTAGATTTTTTGATAGTTCTTGTGGGTTTTGTGTTTCAGAATGGGTTTTGTTTCTCACCGGGCCAAAAAGGAGTCTCTGAATCTCCGCATAATGGCTTCTGTTACAGGTTCTTTAGCTGTTCCATGGGTTGATTAAGTGTTTTAAACTTGTTGCCTCTGTTTTTCATGCTTGTTCTATAATTATTTTTTTTACAAATATATCAGTGGAAAAATCAGTCGAAGAAACTCAACTTCCCAAAGGAGGCATGTGGTCTGTTCATAAGTTTGGTGGCACTTGTGTGGGAAGCTCTGAAAGAATCAAGAATGTTGCTGAGGTAATCATTAGTGATCCTACAGAATGGAAACTGGTAGTTGTGTCAGCTATGTCGAAAGTGACGGACATGATGTATGACCTCATCCACAAGGCACAGTCTCGGGATGATTCCTATGTTTCTGCTGTGGATGCTGTTTTTGAAAAGCACAAAGCAGCTGCACATGATCTACTTGATGGGGATGAGCTTGCTGATTTCTTGTCCCAGTTGCATCATGACATTAATAACCTTAAAGCAATGCTCCGTGCAATATACATAGGTATCAGAGAGCCCTCTCTCTCTCTGACACACACCCAGACCTTGCTTTCTTCCCATGTGCTGTTACTTTATGCAGTCATGTAATAGATTGTTTTTCTTTGCTCATGGGATTCCTACTGTCTCTGCAGTCATAGAAACTATTTATTACCAGGCCAAACTTACCTTGTAAACTTACACTTTTATACAGTTTTAAGAAACCATTAATAATTGATTTTTTTCTTTTGCAGCTGGTCATGCTACCGAATCCTTTTCAGATTTTGTTGTTGGACATGGAGAACTATGGTCTGCTCAAATGTTGGCAGCTGTTGTTAGACAGGTCTGGTGCTTATCTGCTTGTTGCTATTAAAAAAATGCAGATAGCATTTTGAATCTATCTGAGCTAATAGATTATTTGTTTTGGTGCAGAATGGTGTGGATTGCAAATGGATGGATACAAGGGATGTCATCATTGTGAATCCCACTAACTCTAATCAAGTCGATCCTGATTTTTTGGAATCTGAAAGAAGACTTGAGAAATGGTTTTCTCAAAAGCCATCAAAAACAACAATTGCAACTGGTTTTATTGCCAGCACACCTGATAATATCCCCACAACTTTGAAGAGGGATGGAAGTGACTTCTCTGCAGCTATAATGGGTTCTTTAGTCAAGGCTCATCAGGTCACAATTTGGACTGATGTTGATGGAGTCTACAGTGCAGACCCAAGAAAAGGTTTACTTAGAGTCTCATGTATATATATAGTCATATTATCCATAAATCTGGTTCCCAGTTGTTGCCATCTTCCCCTAGCATATATGTATATTGCGAATTTGCCTAATAGTTTGGATGTATTTTTGGAATTTTAAGAAAACATAATTCTGAGGTGTGATTGTAATGTGAAATTCCATTTTCTGCAGTTAGTGAGGCCGTCATACTAAAGAAACTATCTTATCAAGAGGCCTGGGAAATGGTGAACTGACCACTACTCTCATCCCTGTCAAAGTTTTGCAAACTTGCTGACTTATGTTTCTAACCTCAAGTTCATGTGAACATGCAGTCATATTTTGGGGCAAATGTTCTGCACCCTCGCACTATTATCCCAGTCATGCGATATGACATTCCGATTGTGATAAGGAATATCTTCAATCTCTCTGCACCTGGAACAATAATATGCCAGTCTTCTGCTTGTGAAAATGGAGATGGCGAGAAGGTGGATTCTCCTGTTAAAGGATTTGCCACGATAGACAATTTGGCTCTTGTAAATGTTGAGGGGTGAGCTCTTCTGTCGCAATCTTCAGCTGCTTGCTTACTTTTGTTGTCATAAATTTATCAGTTATCAGTCTGTTATGATTTTTACTTTTTTACTTTTTATATTTATTCTTATAGGTTGCTTTTTATATTTGTTTTGGCAGAACTGGAATGGCTGGTGTTCCTGGTACAGCAAATGCAATTTTTGGTGCTGTGAAAGATGTTGGAGCTAATGTCATCATGATATCCCAAGTATATTTATCGTCTATAAGTCTTGTGATGCTCTTATTTATTATACGTGGATGCTTAGTGATTGATTACAATGCAGGCTAGTAGTGAGCATTCTGTGTGCTTTGCTGTTCCTGAGAAGGAAGTGAAAGCTGTTGCAGAAGCATTACAATCTAGATTTCGTGAAGCTCTGAATGCTGGACGTCTTTCCCAGGTGCTCATTTCAGATTAATTGCACTCTTTGGCTTGGTAATTTGATAGATATACAAAGCTGTGTCCTTTCATATCTTCTTGGGTGTTTGCGGCAACTCAATTGTTTATTTATTTATTTTTTCACTTGTAAAATTGACTTTTTCTAAGGTCATTTGTTTCATTTTAGGGATAATCCCAATTTCTGTAGTTTAACTATAGTCAAAATCTTTGCTTTGAAAATTTACTTCACTATGAGGGGGGTTTTGACTATATTGTTAAACTACAGGAGAGAAATTGGGATTATCCCTTTATTTATATAATTAATAATAATATATATATATTTTTTTGCGTGAGACTAAACTTGATTACTTGAGAGAAGTACACAATATAGCACATACATCATATTACCATTACAAATATGCCAAACCCTACAGAAAATGGCTGAAAATAGTCATCTACTTGTCTACCTGTAAGTTTCAGATATGAGCAAACAGAGGCACAGTCTGGAAGCTAACTTGTTTCATCTTTGATTAATTCGTCCTCATACTCCAAATCCTTAACTTGTTTCAGTATGTGAAATTCTGTGTTATGGAGCTCTAGTTTACCATTAATTTTCTGTAATTGCAAATGTAGAAATTATTGAGGTTTATCATTGCCAAATTTGATGGGGTTCTGGTTTAGTTATTCTGATATCTTAAAGTTAACATTTCTCAGGTGCAAGTCATTCGAAACTGTAGTATTTTGGCAACAGTTGGCCAGAAAATGGCCAGTACTCCTGGAGTCAGTGCCACTCTTTTCAATGCTTTGGCCAAGGTAGAAAAACTCATCTATCTACGCAATTAAGTATAACATTTCATACAATGTCAAAAAAAAATTTCTGCTTTTACATGTATGATTCTTGGAGCAAGTTTTTGAAGTGTTATTGTAATACAGGCTAATATCAACGTCCGTGCTATAGCTCAAGGTTGCTCTGAGTACAATATTACTGTAGTAGTCAAGCGTGAAGATTGTATAAGGGCTTTGAGAGCTGTCCACTCAAGGTTTTATCTTTCAAGAACCACAATAGCAATGGGGATTGTTGGCCCTGGTTTGATTGGTGCCACTTTACTTGATCAGCTCAGGGACCAGGTGCATTAGTAGATAGTTCTCTTCCACTTCTATATACTAAATTTATCATTAGAATCTGGAATCAACTAATGTTAGATTTGAACATGGAATGGGGTTTTAAAAATTGGCTAGTGTAGATAGAGCTAATTGTAGTGACTTTAAAGAAAATGGGTATTAATTAAAACTTATAGTAATACTAAACTGTCTTTTTATTATTTTCATCATCTGTTAAGTATTAATTGAAAGCATGTTTTGTAAATTGGAAGCCTTTATAGTGTTTTCTATCCTAGATATGAGAATCATTTGTGTTGATCATTGTTCCTAAGCATTGCAAATCATGTTGTTCCGTACAAGTTGTCCTACATGAGGAAGGTTGGGTTTCAGTTCTGCCAGATAGCATACGACGGAGGGAAATTTGAAAAAACTGAACTAAAAAAGAACAATAAATTATTTCATACGACATAAATGTGCATTTTAATTGCAAAATTTGAATGTTCTGCGATTAGTTTCTCTTTTTTTTTTTTTTTTTTTTTTTTTTAAATCTTTAAAAATATTAAAGAATGTTATTAATAGGTCTGAGGACAGAGAAAGTCAAAGTATTTTAAATGTGGCAGTTATTGACAGCATATAGTGTTGTGATCTTTTCTTCAAGTGTAGCAACTTGAGATGAAATTCTGACGGTGGTTTGAAGTTATGAATCTATATGCTTTTGTAGCACCAGAACAAATTCTGACTCTCTTTTGTTTTTCTTGTTTTGGTCTTTGGCAGATAGCTGTTCTTAAGGAAGAATTTAACATTGATTTACGAGTCATGGGAATCACTGGTTCAAAGACAATGCTCTTGAGTGATGTGTAAGTTATCTTTTACACAAATGTTCCTACAGGTTGTGGTACAGGATTATATATTCAACAGGTTTAAACAAGATGTTGCCACATTGCATTTCCTGCTAAGCATTAACATAACCACCATACTCATACAACCATTTCTGTGATTGGTTTTTGTTAGTATCTCACTTGAGAATCCAACAACTTTAGGTGATAATGAGTTATATAAAACAGATAATTAGTTTCATCTTGGATAACTTATCAACAATTCTTATAAGTAAATTATAAGTTTTGAATAGTTTGAATTAATATATGTTTCTGTCCATCATTTTGTATGTGTAATTGTACTTTTTTTTTGGGTGCAGTATGTTATAAATTTGAAAAAAATACAAAGGGGAGAAAATTGTTTCTTGTGGAAGTAAAATTTACGGTGGCAGGCAGTTGTCCTGTTAAGCTTTTATCTGAGGATACGCACTTGTTATTAATGTGATGTAGACATCACACTTCACCCTAAAAAGTCATTTGATTTGTTTAAGAAAATAAGGAAGTCATTTCAATTATACGGATATACAGATGAAACTTGATGTGGTTAACCTGAAGTGGAACTCTTCTCCAGAAAAATGAAATTAATTTTTAAATGTTTACAGATGGCTTAAGATGTGGGCTGATAAATGATAATGAGTATATAACTCTGGAATGTGGTCATCATGGCTACAACCCTTAGATTCATTTATCTCTGATTGTAGGGGAATTGACTTATTGAGATGGCGAGAGCTTCTAAAGGAGAAAGGAGAAGTGGCTGACTTGGAGAAATTCACTCATCATGTGCATGGAAATCATTTTATTCCAAATACAGTTTTGGTAGATTGCACGGCAGACTCTAACATTGCCAGCTGTTACCATGATTGGTTGCGGAGAGGAATTCATGTGATCACCCCTAACAAAAAGGCTAATTCTGGACCACTTGATCTGGTAATGTTAATATTGGCCAAATTATTGGTGTACAAGTTCTTAGTAATGAAACCTTTTCCAGGCAAATATACCCATGAGTATCATAATACTCTATTTACCCAAATTATATGGGTGCCAAACTATGTATATATAGTCTTGTCCATCTGTAATAATCTTTTATTGTGGTCGGTTCCTGCTTGAATCTTGCAATGAACCTCCACTAGGGACGTTATTGATGTAATTTCTGTGTACATCCAGTATTTAAAATTGAGAGCTCTTCAACGGAAATCATATACACATTACTTTTATGAAGCAACTGTTGGAGCTGGTCTTCCGATTATAAGCACTTTAAGAGGTCTGCTTGAAACTGGGGACAAAATATTGCGCATTGAAGGCATATTCAGGTAAGTCGTATGTACTCTGTTAATTAGCCGGGAACACACATTCAAACAAAAGGAAAAATTGATCAATGTGTTTTTTAATCATCTAAATTACTGTATCTTTAAGATATATAATGTTACACATTTCTGACACAGAGCCTTTCTTTTCATGTTTTGTGTTTGCAGTGGAACTTTGAGTTATCTTTTCAACAACTATGTAGGCACACGAACTTTCAGTGAGGTGGTTTCAGAGGCAAAGGCAGCGGGTTATACTGAACCGGATCCAAGGGACGATCTATCTGGAACAGATGTTGCCAGAAAGGTACTCTTTTGCACTCTTTTTGATGTACAACCATAATAGTTCATTTTCATGTTATATGTGCAGACATGAAGCTTATAATTTTGAATTAGTTAGTACCCACTGTTGACAGTTGCTAGATTCCTAGAATTCTTTGAAGATGATTAATCTAATGCCTTGTTATAACGTTTTGATTGTGTCATGGCATGTATCAAAAGATTGACTTAATGATAGGGAATGAGCTAGCTTGGCCTTTTGGGGAATTTCTGTACTTAATTTTTTTCAAATGATTGTTTGCTCGTAATTTCTAGCCACATGTTGCTCAAATTGCTGACTCATTTATGCCACTCTGGTCCAATAAGATTTTATAGATGGGATGAACTACTTCAACTAGATACATAAAAGATGCTTCATCGTTTGCAGTAGGCAGGGCTGCTGACTATGGCTTACATATATATATATATATATATGCTTCCATGCAATGAAATTATACAAGACCAGACTCAAGAACTACTTCCTTTATGCAGGTGATAATTCTTGCTAGAGAAACTGGTCTCAAGCTGGAACTTGCTGATCTCCCTATTCGAAGTCTTGTGCCAGAACCTTTAATAGTAAGAAACATTTTTTCTCAATCCTTTACTGCATAGATGTGTAAGTCACCTTTTAAGTTATCATAATGTGGTTTAGGCTTGTGCATCTGCTGGAGAATTTATGGAGAAGTTACCACAATTCGACCAAGATTGGGCTAAAGAAAGAAAGGAGGCTGAGGAAGCAGGCGAAGTAAGAAAAAGAATTCAGATATCGCGTCTATCATGAATTTAGTCTTCTAAAATAACTTGGGGTGAATCATTCTGGGGTTTCTTCAATTTTATTTTGTCTGTGTCAGGTCCTCAGATATGTCGGAGTGGTGGATGCTATTAACAAAGGGGGGACTGTGGAGTTGCGAAGATACAGCAAAGATCACCCATTTGCTCAGCTCTCAGGTTCTGATAACATTATAGCATTCACAACAAAGAGGTACAAGGAGCAGCCCCTCATAGTTCGTGGGCCTGGAGCTGGGGCTCAAGTCACTGCTGGTGGAATTTTCAGCGACATATTACGGCTGGCGTCTTATCTCGGTGCCCCATCATAGTCATGTCAATTATGAAACCTACCTTCCGGTTCAGCCTTCATTTTGGTTATCTGAGCTATTACTTCTAGTAAGTAATTTATCTTCGAAGAAACCCACAACGGTGTTGTATTTATGTATCTTAATTTGTTTCATGGTAGGAGATCTCAATTTCGCTAAATAAATATCGTTAGTTTAATTAGCAGCTTTGAACTGGAACTAGTTTTGAATATTTTTTCCTTTGAAGAAATTATTATCACGGAAAATTAATGCTCTTTGTTAAACATTTTTGCAGTCAAATAAGAGAGCATTTATGCATTGCATTTTAGATGAGTAGAAGTGGCTTTATAATAAATTTTTGCTGTAGATATTTTAATCTTTTATGCATTTGCTGTTTTAAAATTATAACCCTGATCTTGTTTTGATAATTAACATAAAATGTTAGGGATTGTTTGCTTGATAAAGGTCAAATTGTCCATATGAAATGTTATATTTATCCATAATTCAAGATGTTTAAACCCATCTTAATTTATATTCTGACTTGTGGTGTAATACTTGAATTGAAGTAATATGTAACAAATAACAAAAACTTACAATTAATGTGTAGTATTCATATATGGGCTGAATTTAAACATCATGTCTGGAGTTGGGATATGAGGTTGGAATGTTCAACTCCTAAGATGTCATAATTTAGAGCTTCTCTATTCGATCATAAGAGTTGAAAAAACAAATGATCTGGATGGAAGTCATCAATTCTTATTATTATTATTATTATTATTATTATTTTTTTTAATTCGGCACTTCTCTCTCACCTAAATCATCACATACCGTCATCTTCGTTTTCTTCACTCCGCTCTCACCCAAATTCTTCTTCTTCTATTTTTACTTCTAATTTCTCTCCCATCCAAATCATCCCATTTTTACTTCTAAGTTCTTCCCCATCCAAATCGTCGTTCTTCTTTTACTACTTTTTTTCACTTTTAAGTTCTCTCCCATCCAAATCATCGCTCTCACCAAATAATCAATCACCATAATTTTCTTCTATTTTGACTTCTAAGTTCTCTCCCATCCAAATCATTAAATGCTATCTTTTCACCATAATTTTCTTCTTTTTTTACTGTTAAGTTCTCTCCCATCGAAAATTTTCTTCTATTTTTACTGTTAAGTTCTCTCCCATCGAAATCATTAAGTACTTCTTCTTCTTCGTTCTCACCTAAATAATCAATCACCATAATTTTCCTCTATTTTTACTGTTAAGTTCTCTCCCATCGAAATCATTAGGTACTATCTTTTCACTTCTCTGTCAGTCAATTCACCAAATGCCATTCAAATAAAAAATACAAATTTCTACACAAAACATCACCAAATAAGAAGGGAAAAAAAAAAAACACAAAAGAGTCGGTGAAGTATGTGCTGTGAAGATTGCTGAGATTTCTATTGTAGGAGATCTCACCAGTCTCCATGGAGGAGATCGTTGATCTCCATTTTTTTTAGGTAGATCGAATTGATCTTCAAAAGAATATTCTTTTTATTTTTGTTTTAATTTTTATGATTTTTTTTATTTTAATTAATTTAATGTTTGTTTTAAAATTATTTGAGGGTAATGTGACTTATTATGATTGGCTCAAGGTTAATTTTTATTTAACTTATGTCATGTCACATATGAAGAGTCCGCTTTGCCCTTCTATCGTTAAGTCTTTATTAATTAACCATTAGTCAACTAAATTTCGAGGAGGTTAGTGAAATCCTTATATACAGGTCAAATTTCACTTAAAATTAGGGTTGTTACCACAACTTTTCCTAAAATTTTATATCTACGAAATCATTAGGTTAATAACTATCAATTACTAAATAAAATTACTAGATTTGTGTATGTTCTATTTAATCAGAAATCTCAAACATGCTAAATGCATAATTCACAATTAATTTCAAGATACTTTATCATTTTAAAATGCTCCTAGGAGTATCCAAAATTAAAGGAAACAAAAATATAAAGATAGAGCCAAAATTTGAAGGTCATTTACTCAATCTGTTAAGTAGGGTAACACACAAGTGACAATGCCTCCTCGGCTTTTTTGTAATATACAAGTATTATTCATAAATTCTGTAAATTGGTTTTGCGAAAACTTAAAATTAAGTAAAAAAAAAAAAAAAGAACAATAAGAATCTTTTAATATACATGCCTAGGCCATTGGCATCGAACCACATTAAGTATCTCATATAATATGCATAATATATAGTATTAGTGGTGTCAAAATGCAAAATGTACCACAAGGCAAGATGATATTATCAGATTATAGTGCATCCACTGCTCCGAATTTTTCGCCCACCCCCTAACAACAAAAAGTCCAGAAACATAACATGATAGATTTACAATTTCACTGTCAATCAATACCATCTATTTGCTTCATTGCAAATTCTTTTAGGATTTGGTTCCACGCCCTCTTCATCATTAAACCCCCCGATTCCACTCCTACTAAATTCTGCATATATTGGACATATCCCACAATTTTTCACTTCCCAACCTTTTCTCACATGCTTGTTTTGATTGTTATCTTCAAGGTCAAATGTAAACGTGATTGAGATGGTTGTGCAATCCCCGTGGAGAACATATCATCAAAGTTCTGAAAGTTATTATACCCTAGTATGATGTGATCCGGACTAATGAATACCTTGTCGGAAAAATCTTGCGCATAACACATCTTGGTCACTTTTGAGCTACTAACACGGGTTTCATAATGGACAGCAAGTTCAAGATTGTCATTATGATATTCGTCAAACGAAATAACAAGACATAGAACAAATCCCATCAACTTTCGATTGCACCGAACATTTATAGGTAGTGAAGTATCTATCCGAGATCCAGAATTTTGATAATCGAACCATTCAGGAATTTCACTACCAGGAAAAAGAATTCTGAAGGGATTTACTTTTCCACATCCCTGTATCATGAAAATCATAATTATTTCTATTTAAGAGAGAGAGAGAGAGAGAGAGAGAGATAACCTTTTCAGCGGTGGTCATTTGCTGAATAATTACTTGGGACTCTGCAAACATGTTGCTAAATGCTTCTGCATTAAGTTTGAAGCAATTAACAAATATGAAGTCTGTTCTCTTGAAAAAGACATTTTTACTAGTCCTGCGTTCATATGTTAGGAATTCTGCAAATTCGGACGCATCTGGAAATGATTGTAGCTGCTTGCAATTCATTGCTTCTAAACATTCCAGACCTAATGGAAGCACAATTAATGATCGAAGCATATTGCAATTACTTAACTCAAGCCTTGTCAACTTAGAAAGTTGCTTGATGGTTGTCGGTAGAATCTCAAAATCATTCCCATTTAGATGTAATTCTTCCAATGAGGATAAACGACCAATATCTTCAGGAATTTCCGTTAGAGCACAATCATTTAAATCCAGTATTCTTAAGGAGTATAGTGAGCCTGATAGAGGAGGAAATGCCAAACCTCTACGTCCACATAGCTCTAACGTGTCAAGTTTCTCCAAATTAGTCACAGAGGAAGGTAGTTGACATATAACAGCTCCGCCTGCTGAGAAATGCTTCAAAAATTCTAAATTCCCCAAGTTTTCCGGCAATTTGTCTGTTTTGAGCAACCAGAAATGTTCAGATAACGAAGAGACCTCAAATTACAAATGCTACTAGAAAGCGTCTCAAGTTTTTTGCAACATCTCAATAATAATATCATAAGCTCGGTTAGATGTTCAACCGAAAAGGGTAGCTCTTTGATTGCCGTTCCAGATAAATCAAGATATCGCAGGCATTCCATTGGCTCTGGAATCTCAGGAAAACTCTCAAGCCTGGAAAACTGCTGAAGATTTAGTTTACGAAGAGATTTCAACTTACAAATGCTTGTTGAAATCTGTTCAAGCCTTCTGCAGTTCGATAAATCTAAGACAACAAGCTCAGATAGGCTCTCAATTGATGAGGGTACTTCTTTTATTGCAGTCCCACTTAAAAGTAGCTCCTTTATATTCCCTGAAATCTGTGGAAACTCCATGAGATTAGTACACAAAAAGAGATTAAGAGTTACAAGAGATTTAAAGTGAACATTCGTCGAAAAGCTTCTAAGACTTTGACAGCGAGGGAGATATAGATAACGAAGGCTGTTTAGATGTTGAACTGATGAGCTAATGTCAACCAAGCTTCTGCAGCATAGAAGATTTATAACCTCTAGACATGTGTTGTTTGAGAGGTCTGGAATCTCTGTTAGGTACCGAGAGCGAGAAAGATTGAGTCGTTTTAGATTTGGAACATCCTGTAATGATAGTAAAATAACAAGAACAAGTGATTAATTATTTGTGAACTACACTAAGTGTACTCAAAGCATAAAAGAAACATAACGAGAATTTATACCTTTTTCCCTTCCCAAAGTCTATCAACATTGCTATAAGAAAGGTCAAGTTCAACAAGTTTCTCCAGAGTAAAATTTGATGGCAGTACTTTCAAAGGAAAACCATCCCATCGAAGATACCTCAATTCTTCAGAAAGATAATTTAAACCATGAGGAATATGCAGTTTAGAGACAAATACGGTGTCTTCAATATACGATTGAGTCTCATCGTAAAATTTGAGAAATCTAAGATTGCACATTCTCTCAAATGCTTGAGAATTTATATTTATATCCTTGATTATTGATATATTTAGGCATATACCTTTAACTGTCTCAGTTCCCTTAGAAAAACTAAAGAAACTAATTATGATATATAACACAAAAACTTTCCAAAGTATATATAACTATTTTATTGAAGACCATTTATAAACATTAGTTAATTAACGAACACATAATATAAAAGTAGAAAAAAAAAAAAAAACAAACACAATGTGGTCAAGCACTTACAATGTTTCTCTTGAGTATGAGACAAACATCTTCATAATTGTGCAACCTACTCCGCTCCCCCAGTTTATGAAATGATTCTTGACGAACAATTTCCCAACCCATTTCTTGAATCAAATCATGCATTTCTATCCTATTGTGTGATAGGTTAACGAGAGACTTATCAATGAGGTTATCAAGTCCAGCTTGTGCAGAAAGATAACAAGCACTTAGTATTTGTATTGCAGAATCTCTACTCTCCCCTTTAAAGAAACATGCAATATCAAGAAATATATCCTTCTCTTCGTCATCTAGTTGATCAAAACTAATTCTCAACACATTAAGAATTTTAGGATTAAGAATCTTATTTAACTTCTGCAATACACTTTCCCAATTTTGTCTACATTTTCTATACAAGAAGGAACCAATAACTTTAAGAGCTAATGGATTGCTGTTGGTATAATTCACTACCTTGTGAGCAAACATCGTATAATCCTTAGGAAGATAGTCTTGTTTGAAGGCATACTTACAGAAAAGCTGAAGAGCTTCTTGATAGTTTAATGCTTTGACCTCATATATGAAATCCACTCCACAATTACTCAACAATTGTTTGTCTCTAGTTGTTATGACAACTCTACTTCCTAGACCAAATCGATCAAGCCCTCCAGCCAAAACTTCTAGTTGGTTCGAGTTATTCACATCATCAAGAACAATGAAGACCTTTCTATTTTGAAGCCTATGCTTCATGAATAAGGGTATATTGGGAGTGCCTAAATTCTGAATTTCTTCTTTTAATATTTTAGAAACAATTTCATCTCGTAGGCGAAGTAGGCCACCGCATTTCTCTGACTCTTCCCGAACATTGGCAATGAAACAACAACCATCAAATTGACTAGAAAGTTTATTGAAAACAGCTCCAGCAATGGTTGTTTTGCCAATACCCCCCATGCCCCAAATTCCTACAATTCGAAAATCTGAAATCCCAATGCATAATAATGACTCTACTTGCTTAATGCGGGAACTTATTCCAATTAATCCTCCACAATCACCTGAGAGTGAAAGGTCATTTAATTTTTGTGCAACATCTTTGGCAATTTCATCTACAAATCTGGACTCAGGCCTACCAAATGTGAAGAACAAACAATTAATAATGAATTAAATTAAAGGATTTGACTATCTTACTGGTTAGACAACTTACTTAATAATTACAATAATTAGATTGATTTTAATAACCATCATTAAAATAATTAATTTAATAATCATCCTTTACAACTAATCTAATGAATGTAATTAATGTGTAAGGTTACTCAATCAGTAAATCGATAAATCTTTTATGAAAATAACAACCGAAGCATAATAATATAATACACATAATTTCTTTCTGGTTTTTCTAGATTCTAGTCACTAATAGAAGAATGAATTCCCGAAAATATGGTCCAGTAGATTCTAATGCTTGAGCTTGGTTTCGACATAGCTTTATGTCAGAAAGAAATTAAAAAAAAAAAAAAAAAAGTAGGACGTAGCTTATTGAAATTAAAGTGGAGAATAGAGGGCTGTTTTGTATTTGTTGTTTTATCAATTATAAATTGAAAATTTGATACTGATTTATATTTTTTGGATCTGAAAATGTGTCTCATTTGATAGCAAACAACTAAAACAATATTTTGAAGAAAATGAAATATTAATATATTGTAATATGCATTAGTCAACGAAATTGTCAAAAAAATAGTATTGACAAGGGATTTTAGCTATTTCAAAAACAAAAACACTGATTTTGGCAACGCTTTGGAAAATTTTTTTGTTGTTTTCATTTCAAAATGCATATTTTATATCGGCATTCATTTGAAGGGCAGAAAATGCATTTTTTGATACTGTCAATGCTTTTTGTTTTGCATGGATTTATAGCTATTCAGAATAGGAATCCAGCAACTGGAAATGGTCAAAGTACTAGAGTCGTAACTACATGATAATTGATAATTAACAATTTTGTTTTTTTTTTTTTAAAAAACAATTTTATATTACATTCAAATGTGAGAAAAAAAAAAAAAATTATTCAGATTTTAAGTTTCAATCATTATTCTTTAATATTATTAATACAAAAAACGTTATTGTCAAAATTATAATTTATAATTTATAAAATGAAACAAAAAAGAGTTAGATTTACCTAATTGCAGAGGAATCCCATCCAGATAGATTGGATGCTTTCCTTAAAGCAGCCCTCCATTTAAGCACCTTTGATCGCTTATCTTCATGCTGAAATTCTTGTTCATGCTTAACAAAAGCATCATGAAATTTCCCTGTTTGCGTTCGTACATCAGATGGATTTATATGATAAAAAATCGGCATAACAATTTGTCCATTCGATTCTTTACATTCAAGAATCTTTACTAGTTCTTCTAAGCACCATTTGGAAGAAGCATAGTCTTTCGAGAATATAACAATTGAAATTTTTGAATCCTGAATTGCTCTTGAAAGTGCAAGTGAAATATCATCACCTCTCTTGAGTTGGTGATCTTTGAACGTTTTAATATTCTTTCGAGACAAAGCATCAAATAAATGACTAACAAAATTATCACGGGTGTCTTCACCTCTAAAACTAAGAAAAACATCATGTTCTCCTCCATGCCTAGTGGAAGAAGAAGAAGTTGATGGTGAAGCACCCATAAAGAAAGAAAAACAAATGTTGGTTTTTTTTGCAGCAAATTAAATTAGAGGACGGAACAAAAGATTGATCTTGAAAGTAGTTGCAAGTCTGTGATACTGAATTTTCTAGGGATAGATAGCATTTATAGCTACAGGGATATTGGAGAACATAGGGTGTACACCTTTTCAACTTCTGGACCGTAAGAAAAACGGATGTTGAATTCAACATCCATTTTTCTTATGGTCCAGAAGTTGTAAAGGTGTACATACTATGTTAAATTGTTGATGGAGTGGAAATTAGAAAACATGCTGAGTCATCATGTATGATGTAACACATAATTATTGGACAATAATGTCATTAATCTCTCTTTCCTTGGACAATGACTAGTTTTTCCTTTTTTTAATTTTTTTTTCATCATTCTATTAAAATTAAATAATTAATTTTTGCTCTTACAAATATCTGGTATTTAACCATGTCATTTTCCACTTTACAAATCAAATAACAACAGGATGCAACCTAGATTATGTATTGCTTCTCTCCCACATGTTAGTTGTTACTTGCCCCTGTAGTGGACTGTGGATACATGAAGTAACTAGATCTAGAAACTTTACTCCCTTAGATGCATATCATGAGTTAAGACTTAACGTTGAAGGTTTAATTAGTAAAATCTAGGTATGCTTTGATTATTATCATACATACACATTGATTTTCTTCCTTTTCAAAATTTGAAAGTTTCAAGGTTCCGAACTGAGGGAATTTTCCACCGTGTTGACTGCCTTTATGGTGGGTTGCATGATGGAGTTTTTTTTTTCCCTTATCATACGATAGAGCGGATGTCAATCACTATTATAAAATTAGATTTTCAAACTATAAATATAGTATTTATTGATTAATTTTGACATGTCTTGACAGATTTATAATAATAAATATTTAATTACATTGTAATTGTATGAAAAAAAGGTCTTCAAATTTTATTATCCGTATATGATAGCATGTATAAAGAGTTTTCTCTCTTTATTATGAGGATGGATTTCCAGATCACATGTATATGATTCAATCTTGACAGATCATAAGGGTATCTATGATTATTGATTTCATATTACATTATAATTATATTTACAAAAAAAACATACACGATTAATGCATTTCTTTTTATTAATATGGTTGGATTAAAGAATTTTCCTACATTTATTTGTTATATGTAGGATTCAAATCTTCTTTATGCATACAGAACTACTCCATCAAGCATATTCGTTTTTTTTTTTTTTTTTTTTTGATGAAAGTATATTCGTATTTTGACCATTAATGTATTTGCTCATGCACATTTCACAAATTTATTTTTCTACTTTGACAATTAAGAACTGTCTTGTTTCCAAAAAAAAAAAAAAGGAGATATTTTTCTGTCTTTTTCAATTAGTCACTAAAATGCTATTCAACTGAACATAATATTGGATTTACGTCAATTCATTTATTATTATTTTTAAATAATCCTGTTGTAATAGAATAACTCAGAATCTAAAAACTTTAATAGAGTAAATAAAAATTCTCTTCTACCAAACTACTTTAGAAGATAATCAAATTCATTTGTTTAGCCAACTGATCATTAAGTATTCATTTTGTGGAAAACCATTCACTTTTGAGTAAAAATTTTTATCATCATTTTTTTTTTTAACTAAACTTTTGATAATCTATTAACACATTAGTATAAAAAAAAAAGATATTGATTAAGATTGGTTATATTTTTTTTCTTTTTCTTATATTATTCAAACTTAAATTTTTTTCATAAAAAGGTTAATACTATGTCGATAGAGAATTTCTATACAAAGATAAAAGAAAAATTAATTTTGTTTTGATTTGTCAGTCTCTAATTTTTCTTTATAAATACGATGCCAATGAAATCAAGATTTATCATAACCTAATAAAGTCAGTCGTTACAATTATAACCTAAATAATAACTCTCTCACCACACTTTGCAAATTATCAATATAATACCTTAAATTCCTAAAAGCATATTTATTTATTTATTGTTGGATGGCTTCAATTTTTTTTATTTTGTGCAGTATTTTACAATCAACGATAAAAGAAATTTTGTTGGATAACTGTCTGCCTTATAAAAATTATTATTATTATTTTTATTTAAGTCTAATTGTCACCTTCAGCTACTTCGATAATTTTCAATACTCTTTGTTCCTTTTTCTTAAATACATGACTAGTATCATTCACACTTTGATTGGAAAAGCTGAACATGTAATACAAATTAATTTTTTTTAATACTACTTATAGTGTAATCTCTGATCATTATTAAATTGATTAAGTTAATGAAGGTTCTTTATTATCAAACAATTTAAATCATTTATAATTTAATATTATAATAAAATAATATACGCATCCCTTTACATACATAAATCATATATATACATAACTATCTATTCCATTATCAAATTCAAAACTTATCTTAGAATATGATTTCATTGTTCACCAGCGATGATCTTTTCATAATTTAAAGTGAGACATAGCCTTTTTGTTAGGGCACCATTGTCCATTAATGTAGTCAAGATCCCTACATCATTATTTAGTAAGTATTAATATGTTTATTAGACAAATTAATATATAATAATATACGGTTAGAAATCCTGTGCATATTTGTAAGTCAGAAGGTCGGCTATGCTAGCATTGAAGTCATGGTCATACGTCACTAAAACAAATAAATGCTTGCTAATTTATAGACTAGCTTATTGTAGATGTAGCATTGTGGGGACAAAATTTGTACAAATAAATCATCGTCACATGTGTTTTTGATATTTAATTTCACATTTGCTAACGTTAAGACAAGGTTGTAGGAGAAATAATTTCACTATCATTCTCTAACTTTATTTACATTAAGAAATATAGGTAGTGTTTGTTTTTATTGGCATTAAGTTCGAATAAATCTAAACACATAAATTTAAATGATATATTTGTTTGTTTGTATTTTATTCCCTTTTATGTTTAAAAACAAGTGTTGATGTACTATTCATCAAGTTTTTCTTTTCATGTATATTTTAACATACATATATTTAAAATTTTAATATTATCCCAATATCATTCTAATTTATTTAGATTTTTGGTAAAGAACTAGTTTATTTAGATTAAGATATATAAGCTAAGTTGAGTAGGTGACAACATAGGTTTTTGTATTGTAACATCGTTCCAAACACTACTTGTTATTATTATTATTATTTTGTATAATCCAAGACAAACCATTGAGCTCATTGTCTCACTATTTAAATCTAAATATGACCCATTAAATTAACAAGTCACTTGATAAATATGTTTAATTCATTAATTATAGATCATGTTCATATATGTCAGAAAGTATAATTCAATTAATCATTTCATCGATGTAAAACTTTGAAATAATTTAAAACATTTTAATTTAATTACACAATCTAATCTTTTAAACCCATTAAATAATTAAAATAATCAACTATGATATAATGTTGGTTCAAAACAAAATTTAAAATAATATGTGTGATGTCCAAACATGTTAAATGGATGAGCACTTAGGAGGGTTACAATCTAAAAACAATATGTTAATTTAAGGGTTAAATGTGTTAATCTGTAAGTTACTTGAGCCTAAATACATCTAACCAAACTTATTAATTTTGTATCATGTCATTGAATCATGTTAATAATTGCCATCTCCCTATAATAACATAACTAGTGTTAGTTATTTTCATATAAAATCTAAATGCATAAGTCTGAATGAGATATTTGTTCGTTCATAGTTTGTTTCCTCTTATGTTTGAAATGAGTGCATTATAGTATTCATATATATATATATATATATGTATATATATTTTTCCTTTTAATTTCTTTAACATTATAATTATATTAAAATAGTTATAAGGTTTCAATTATATTGTTATGTTAAAAGTGTTCTAGAATCACATACTATTTATCACTGAGCACAGGATTGCCCATCACTATAACTTTGCATTTTTAAGTTACAGATTTGATACCATAGTGTAAAATATAACTTTTAATGTACCAAAGTTATTCTAATGAAATATTGACAAACCATAAATATCATACAACCATCATGCTTGTGTTTACCCTCTTTAGCATTAATATCAAAATTTAGTTGAGACATACATAAATCACATGGCGAGCACAACCTAATATCAATTCCAATAGAGGAGAAAACAACTTGCATTACACTTTTATGAGCATTCTTATCGTGTAATCTTTACACAAGCCTTTAAGAATATTATGCTAATAATCAACTATCAATGGTGCATGCCCGTGACTTATTCACATCGTTACTACTTTTCACACAACAATTTTATTAAAATGTAAGATAAAACCTAAATGAAAGAGAATATTTATATTCCGTAGAACGTAAAAACATCTTCAACCACCAATAAATTGACTAAAATAATGTTGTCAAAAGTGCTAAGTTAGGTGTTTTTTTGTGTTTCCAAAAAACTATCGTTACATTACCTTGAACAGTTCACTAATTCCTTAAATCCCATACCAACGGGTATCATCCCCTCCAAACAACATTTCCTTTCCAGGCCTTTCCACCAATCAATTTGACCTCAAAAAGCCATTTTCACTAAAACTTGGGTGATTTTTTGAAAACTTGTTTTAAACATAAAACTTTGAGTATTTAGGGATGCTCTCGTTGTTCCCAATAAGATAGCTCGAAAATGGATTGCTTCTTCAAAACTGTGCCCGTTCGTTCTGCCCGTAACAACCCAATCAGTACGCTGTGTTAAAAAATATTAGACATTCCATCTTTTGAAACCCACACTTTGGATGTTATTTGACATACAATAATTTTGCAATCATATAGGACAAGCCCAGGCTAATCATTTTATTGCACCGGCCCAAATTCTCAGTGCACCCAATTTTTTGAGGTCCAAAATGTAGCTGGCCTACTTGCCAAGTTTGGTTAATTACAATAAAATGCCTAACATATTGTATAATTGCACGGATAATACCAGTTTATTAATATTTACACCACCTATAAATATCAACGTATCGTTCCAGTGAAAACCCAGAAGACTAGCAAATCAGAAACCAAAACCAGAGCTCTCCAGAAACGTCGCCGTCTTGTAGCAGCCTCTGGTAAATCCGCAGCTCTCGCTCTCTCCTTTTGCTTCTTTGTGTTTACTGTTGTTATAGCCTCTGAAATTTTCGATTAGGGTTTTGTTTGTCGTTGTAATAACTTTACTTTTCTTTATTTGAGAATCTGGGTATTGTTATATGTTTCTAGGGCAACCATTTCGATTCGAATAACATCAAGTTGGGTATTTGATGGTTTCTTCTTGTTTGTTGAATATTGATTTGTTGAGGGTTTATGATGAGGGTTGTCTTGAAGTTAAAATATGAACAATTTAGGCGATAGCGTGGATTGAAGATTTTTGAAGGATGTGCAGTTGGGTTGTGATGAGAATGGTGTTTGAGTAGTTGAAGATTATAGGTTGATGTGGAAGTCTTTGTTCGAATTGGTGATGATATCTTATTTTTATGAAATGAACAATTGAAGCAATAACATGGGGGTTGGTGGGTTTTGAAGGGTTTGCGGATGAGTTGTGATGAGAATGGTGTTTGATTATGGGGTTGATGTGGATATGCTTGTATTGGTGAAGATTTTTCAGTTTCATAATGTGAACAATTGAAGCAGTAAAGATGGGGTTGGGGCAAGGGTTTTAAAGAATATGCAGTTGGGTTGTGATGAGAATGGTGTATGTGTTCGTATAGGTGATTGTGTTTTGTTTTCATAGCAATTTTTTTGGGGTAATATTATGGTTGTTGGATTTTCATCATTATGACAAAAATGGAATTGGGATAAGAAGATTTTTTTTTTTAAGAGGAAGTGAGGAGAGAGTTGTAAAAGGACGTAATTTGGGCTGTTAAGTTAATTAGATGTGGTTCTTGATCATTGAAGGTTTGAAAACCCAAATCTGCTTCTTTCAGCTTTATTTAAGTAGGAGTTATTGGTGAGGATTGAGTAGAAATTGATCATTTCGATGGTTATTATTAGAAGGGTTTTTGTTTGGTGGATGGGTATGGGTGTCTCATGTGTTTGAATTATATTTATTTTCTTGTTTTGAGCTTTTCATGCTTAATTTGTTTTATTTCTTTCTTATATTGGTGTCTAGAATATCATGGCATATGGATGTAATGAGTTTTTATGAATATGCTTGGGGAATGAATGGATGTGAAATTTTTGTTTAACTAACTGGACTTGGCTTATGTTGCAAAGAAAGAGGCTAAGGAATTGAAGAATTCACCTTTTCTATTTTTCGTTTTTAATTTCAACACCTTTGCAACTGATTTGGTTTTTCTTAAATATACATATATATATATATATATATATATATATGTATATTTTTTTGTTTCTGCAGGTTGAACATTAGTGTACCCTTTTGGTGGAAGCCCTAAATATGATGCAGACTATTGCCTCTTGAATGTATTCGTTTGTCACTAGTTTGCTTTGTCTATTGTAGTTAAATTTCAGTTTCTAAAAAGCTTAAGAAAAAGAAATGTTAGGATCATTACCAATCTTGCCACTTCCAGCTCCTCCTTCTGATGGAGATCTTGGCCCTCTTCCTTTATCTCAAGTGACAGAGCTACAGAGGGAAGAGAAACCAGGGAATGAGGAGCAGAGCAAAGCTAACTCAACTCCTGCATCAGTAGCTACCCACACAAGAACAATTGGAATTATACATCCTCCTCCTGATATTAGAAACATTGTTGACAAAACTGCCCAGTTCGTTGCTAAGAATGGGCCGGAGTTTGAGAAAAGGATCATAGCCAATAATGCTAACAATGCCAAGTTTAATTTTTTGAGTAGCTCAGATCCCTATCATGCATATTACCAACATAGGTTGTCTGAATTTCGTGCCCAGAATCAATCATCTTCCGAGCAGTCTCCTTCACAGCCTGCAGATTCTGCTGTGCCTGTGTTGGCTCCATCTGCTCCTGCTGCTGATAGCAATGAAGTGGCTGAAAAGCCTGACCCAACACCCCAGTTTAAATTACCTGTAAGGAAGGTTCTTGAGCCCCCAGAGGCTGAGCAGTATACTGTTCGTCTTCCAGAAGGAATCACGGGAGAAGAACTGGATATCATTAAGCTGACAGCCCAGTTTGTTGCTCGAAACGGAAAATCATTCTTGACAGGTTTGACAAGTAGGGAGATTAACAACCCCCAGTTTCACTTTTTGAAGCCCACTCACAGCATGTTTACGTTTTTCACTCAACTTGCTGATGCATATTCAAAAGTTTTAATGCCACCAAAGGGGTTGACTGAGAAATTGAAGATGAGTGTTGCTGACATGACAACCGTACTAGAGCGGTGCTTGCATCGGTTGGAATGGGAACGGTCACAGGAGCAGGCTAGGCAAAAGGCTGAGGATGAGATTGAGCAGGAGAGGATGCAAATGGCTATGATTGATTGGCATGATTTTGTTGTTGTTGAAACAATAGACTTTGCAGATGATGAGGATGAGGACCTGCCCCCTCCAATGACTCTTGAGGAGGTTATTCGGAGGAGCAAGATATCTACTATGGAAGAAGATGAAATTGTTGAGCCTGGAAAGGAAGTAGAAATGGAAATGGATGAAGAAGAGGCACAGCTTGTTGAAGAGGGCATGAGGGTAGCAAGTCTTGAAGAGGATGGAGGTGAGAAGGAGGTCAAGGCAAATGAGGAACCAGAACCACCGATGAGAATTGTGAAGAACTGGAAAAGACCTGAGGAGAGGATTCCTACTGAAAGAGACCCCACAAAGTTTGTTGTTTCCCCAATTACTGGTGAGCTAATTCCCATTAGTGAGATGTCCGAGCACATGAGAATTTCCCTCATTGATCCCAAATACAAGGAGCAAAAAGAAAGGATGTTTGCAAAGATTCGAGAAACAACTCTTGCTCAGGATGATGAGATCTCCAGAAACATTGTGGGACTCGCACGAACCCGGCCTGATATATTTGGTACCACAGAGGAAGAAGTTTCCAATGCTGTCAAGGCAGAGATTGAGAAGAAGAAAGATGAGCAACCAAAGCAGGTCATATGGGACGGTCACACTGCAAGCATTGGGCGTACAGCAAACCAAGCTATGTCTCAAAATATCAATGGAGGGGATCAAAATGATGCTGCTTACAATGATTCAAGGAACTTACCAGGTCCTGCAGCTCCTCCTCCTCGACCTGGCATGCCTTCGTTGCGTCCTCTCCCTCCGCCACCAGGGCTAGCCTTAAATATTCCTCGCATGCCTCCAAACACCGTTCAATATATACCTCAAACTAATAGTGCGATCCCAGTACCTCAACCTAGACCATTTGGTATGCCGATGATCCCTTCAGTCCGTCCTCCGCCTCCTTCAATGCCAATGACATCAGGTCAGCAACCCATGATACTGAATCAACCTCCAATGCCTCCATCAGTTTCTATGAATCCACCAAGTATGCCGGTACCACCTCCGCCTGGATCTCAGTTCACTCCCATGTCAGTTCCACAATCTTTTGTCCATATGCCAGGTCCTCCACCGCCTGCCATGCATATGATGCAACCACCACCTTTGCCTCAAGGAATGCCTCCTCCACCCCCACCTGATGCCCCTCCCCCGCTTCCAGAAGAACCAGAGCCAAAGAGGCAGAAGCTTGATGACAGTATGCTTATTCCTGAAGATCAATTCCTCGCACAACATCCTGTATGGATTTTTCACATTTTCTTCTTTCTCTATTGCAGTTGATTTTTTTCCCCTTACATACTTTATTCAGGAATTTTTAGTCTTAACCAATTGATATTGTGCTTCCTCTGCAGGGACCTGCTCGAATCTCTGTTTCTGTTCCCAATGTTGAAGAAGGAAATCTTAAAGGGCAAGTTTTGGAGATTGTTGTGCAGTCTTTATCTGAAACCGTTGGTAGCTTGAAGGAGAAAATTTCTGGGGAGATCCAACTCCCTGCAAACAAACAGAAATTAAGTGGGAAAGCTGGTTTTCTAAAGGACAACATCTCACTTGCATATTATAACATTGGAACAGGAGAAGCACTTACTCTGTCTTTGAGAGAGCGTGGTGGTAGAAAAAGATAATGGCTTTATGAGGTTTCTGTTGGAACTTTATCATCACCATTAGACTTAGTTGTTTTCTCCTTTTATTCCATGACTGGAGTCTTTTGCTCTACCTTGTTATATCTTATAAATTGGATATTATAATGTTCATGTATAACTTCTAGAAACCCTTTGTTTTTTCTTTGGACTTAATACTAGTTTGATATTTACCACAGATCCAGCATTTTGGCGAATCTCCTATGTCACTGGGCAGTGGAGGAGTTACCTCTTGCTTAGGCACTGAAATCATGTCCTTTGTAATTTTTCTCTTTTGATTTCCTTTTTCACTTCAGTAATTCACATTAGTTTTTTCTTTTCTGATTGTCATATGGATGCTTCCATTATCCATTAGTTGGAGTATCTTGAGGTTAAGAACTCTTATATATCTATATTATATCTTGTTGTCTATCTTGAATTTTTTCTAATGGCAACTTTTGACATGGTAAATGTAGTGATTTGGTGGGCTTTTTAACGTTTCTTTTGCACCAGAATTCAGGTTTTTGTTTCACAGGGAACATGATTGTGCACCTCCACTGCAGTCTTGGATGAATGGAAGGTTTATCCCATTTGTGCAAAGCATCCATAATTTTCAAATGGTGTGTCTTGTTTGAGGATTGCTCCCCTATCATTTGTTTCCAATTTTGCTTCCATGAATTGGTTCAATAAGCCTGTAGCAAGCTTATCTTTTGGACTCATGCTGTGTGGTCTGATTAATTTATGATGTGTATTTTTATGATGCTATGGCAGGTAGACTCCGGTTAATGTAAGTAATCAATCATCTGCATGGTTTGTAAATTACATGGCAGCTCTTTGAACCTGCCATTTTCTTCTTTGCAGCAATGAATCCTTATTGAAAGGTGGAGGCAGCATTGATATCTGTTTACTTCTCCTTTTCCTGTAGTATGTTTTGCTTGAAGCATGGATTGTAATTTAGGTTGTTTACCGTTTTCGAAATAGAAGATTGGTCTAAGATTAAAGCTGACCAATCAACTGAAGTGGGAAATCTGCTATTTGTGCCCTTCAGCTTTTACAAACAATGTTTCTTCACTGTGTACATGATTAATAGGTTTGCTCCTATTAATATTCACATTAATCTTATATAATCATGTAGTAATACTCGTTGGTTGTGGTTGAAAATATTGAATTTTTGGGATATTGAAACTGCTGAATTAGATCTCTTATGCGGACGTCTGTTTGTTAACGTTTTACGAACGCATTTTCGGTTTTTCAAATTGAGAAATAGCAACGTGTTCATCGGGCTTGTTCTCTTAAAGAAAATAAGAAAGTATGGTACCTGTGTTTTTCACTTTTATCGAGTGTTTACAAATAATGTTGGTTTATGTAAATATTAGAGATTCACACTTTGTAACAAGTAGATGTGTATGAGTTATACGTGTTTGATTGAATGATCACCGAGCACGAACCGGAGGTTGGGTTGGATATGATGAAAAAGCGTTAAAATCCGAGTGGTGAACTGGTGATATGATTTCTTTAAACAGTTCTATTAACAATTTTATTTTGTAAATGTATTTGTTGTTCCCTAAGATTGACAGCCGTGCGAAGAGAGGGTTTGCCGTAGTATTAGTTTATCTTCTATTGGTTAATTATCTTAATAAACCAATTTATTAAAATCTTGTAAGTTTACACATAGTTTATCGAGTATAATAGACAAGCAATGGTTGACTTCACGAGGAGTCTTAACTTGTTTTAATTTTAAGTTTATTTAAAACCTTTATAAGAACAGGTAAATTCAGTAAAAGGGATTTTGGAATTGATTTAAAACTGAATTAAACCATGACAGAAAATAAAAATAAAAACAATCATTGAGAAAAGTTTAGTTAAGACATCATTTCCACTACTAAACGATCCTTCAATTTGTTATAGAAAATTAATAAAACGAATTCATGTTAATGCATGATGAAGACATTCATGACAAGACAGTGATTATATTACATGTCGTATTAATTCTTCTTTAGATTATATGTACATCATATGACATTTGTGTAGATAGTTGTATTCTTAATTATAATTATAACCTAACATGATGTCTATTTAAGTTTAATAATTGGAATCTATTATGAGTTAGAAAAATATGAATGTCACACAAATCCTAGAATATGGCGTCTATCATAGGTATTTATGAATTAATGGCCCTCAATTAGATTACAAGCAATTGATCGTTGCAAATTAAGAATATGTCTATTTGATATACAATTTATATTCTTATTACATAATCCTAAAAATATGCTTCTAGGATGATTAGTCAAAGAAACATAATTAATATAATAAAATTAAACTAGAGATATTAATTTTATCATGCAAAACATAAAACTTTATTGAAAAAATGATTAAATTGAGTTCATATCTAGGGCTTCAAGTTAGCCCTAACTAATAAACTAACTAAATAAAATAAAAATAAAGAAAAGAAAATGAAAAGATAGAACCAAATTGGCTTTCTTACCAAATTGGCCATCTTGCTCTTTACTGCAGCTCTACACCCTTTGAATGAATGTGAATTGTTATATAAACTTGGTATTTATAGGCACACAAACCTAGTTTAATTATAACTCTAACCCTTCTCTTGATTCAGATAAAACTCTATTATCTTTATCTCTTGTTATTCTAATCTCATCCAAATATGTTTAACTAATTAATTTAAGACATGACAATGCTTAGGAAGTCAATTAGAATTGCAAAACGAAGAGTTTCAGTTGAATTAGGACTGTTTCGTAGCTGTCAAGTCTTGTGACAACTTGATCTTTAGACACTAAATCGGTCATAACTTTCTCTAGAAAATTTCGATTAATGAATCGTCAACAGTTATGAAAACTAGATATCTGTGACTTTAATTTGATAAGATATGACTTATGTAACTCAAATTATGCACTACGTATGAGATTCCGCAAATCACATCACTTTTCTGTCCAAAAATTCTGCAATTTCCTTCTAGAAACTTTTTAAATCCGATTTCGTATGTTATCCCAATTCGATTTCCTTATAACACAATTTTCGAATCCTTATTTAATTCTTCTTCAATTTTTCAATGGTTATTTAAATTCCTCTTGATCTTCTTTCCCAATTTGAATTATTGCACTAAAAGAAATATTAATTAAATCAAATTTTTGTTTCCTTTTTGAATCATATTTAAATGACAATTTATAGAATTATACTCTTGAATTTCTTCAATTTCTCAAAGCTGCATTAATCTTAAAAAATCCTCCCATTCTATCCATTTTCTTCTCAAAATCTAAATTTAAACATTGAATACTAAATACATTAAAAGTGTAAATTCTACTAAAAAATACAACATAAATAATAGGTAGATTGAGTATAAAATAATGATAATAAATTACCTAACATCTTCATACAACCATTTTAACTGATAAACACCAACATTATTTATAGATGTAATCCTCAAAATCTCCTTTTAAATAGGGATGGAATTTGGGACCTCATTGACGACTTTAATCTACCAAGACTTGTCTAGATGAATCATTATTTATGCATCTCAGGCATCGATTCCCTAGTCGAGAAATAGTTATTCTCATGATAAGAGGGGGAAATTACCTAATTACACTTGTAAAATGTGCTTGGTGGAATAGAACTAGGAATGACAATGGATCAGATTAGATCGAGTTTGATCCTTACTAAATCGAACCCGAAAATTTTAAGGGGTGTCCCAAACCCAACCCATGCCCTAAACTGGTCACTACTTTCCATCTCAAACCCAAACCCATTGGAGGGGCTTCCCCAAACCCGAACTGTTGACCCGATTCGATTTTTAACTAATGATACAATTAATATAAAAAATATATATAATATAGAAAAAAAATAGAGACAAATTGACTATGATATCCATGATCCTTCTAAAAGAATTTTAAATTCATGTAAAAACTTTGATAATTAAGAATGCAAGATTTGGACACCATGTAATAAATCCCTTTAATACACAGTCACGGATTTAGAATTTTTTTTATGTTTATATATAGATCGAGTTACCAAATTGAATTGAAGCAAGAAAGCTTGCCCCGGACCTCTAGAAATTTTTAGGGTTGCCCTAAACCCAACCCATGTCTCAAATGGAATGCTACTTTCCATCCCTAAACCCTTTCCGGATAGACCGAGTTTGGATGGATTTAGATCAAATCTAGTATTTTTGCCATCTTTAAATAGAACCCTAACACCACAATGAATATGAGAGCACAACCACTTATATTAAAAGATGATGAACAAATTAATGGTCATTTGATAACTAACTTTTGAATAACATGGGAGTTTTTTAATATATTATTTACAATAAAAATAGATATATATCTTTTATATCCCAACTTAGAGAAAACCTTCATGGAACTGTCTCACAATTGATGTCGTAAGACAGATCAATAAAATAATATTATTATTTTTTTTCTTTTTCTATTGGTCTTTTATTTTTCTCTTACCTTTCACATTGATTCATCTTGTTATATTAACCGTAAGACAATCTAATGAAATATTTTTTCCCCAACTTGATCTCTATCCATGATGTATCAATTAAATGATGAATACATTTTTTAAATGCAATCAATAATTACTAATGAATATTCATTCATCAATTGATATATCATGAGTTGATTACAAAAGGTGGATTGACTAGTATTAATCTATTATTAAATATAAGATGAATAATATTATACTTCCAAAAAATTTATCCAAATTTTTCTTCAAATGATGTTCCAATTAATCATAATAAAATTAATTGTAAGATAATATATTAATAATGTGATAGTTATATATCAGCTTGCCGCATCATTTAACGATGAATTTGGTTAGTGTAGAATTACTCATATAAGACCGTCTAATTTGTGTTCAAATTCATGTCAAGTTAAAGTGACAAGTGAGTTGTTATTAGAAAATCCTCGCTCACACCATTTGAGGATTTATGTGGTAATTATAAGTCATTCATTCTGACAATTTGAATAATTTCACAAATTCATGCATTCTCATTATGGAATTGTGAGTGTGAATTGGTTGTAGACTTCCAAATGATGCTGCAGTTATAACAACCATATTTATCATGAGATAATGTATTAATAATATAATGGTTATAAATTAGTTTGAATTTGGATAGTGTATAATTACTCATAATAGATTCTCTAAATTTATGTTTAAATTCATGTCAAGATAAAGTCACGAGTGAGTTGTAATTATGAAATCCAGGCTCACGCCGTTCAAGGTTTATATGGTAATTACAAGTCATTCATTCAGACAATTTGAACAATTTCACAAATTCTTGCGTTCTTATGGAATTGTGCGTGTGAATTGGTTGTATAGACTGCCAAGTTGGAGTCTGTCCAATCAACACAGTGAGAATTAGTCAACAATTGGGTGTCGATATAGTTAGCTAATGGAAGGATCCAAGCCGACAAACTGAAACCACCAAAAATACTGGCTAATCATCACGTAATCACTTAGTTGCCAAATATTCTGTCTCTAGAAGATTATTAACTATTTAATTAAAAGCTCACTTTCAAATTTAAATTTTTGAACTGACAGATACTTAATATGACGTCCAAATAAAGCATTGATTAATTGAGAAAGGGATATAAAATTTAATTTATGACTATATTACTTACTAAATGCAACAGTAAATTAAATTATATGAATCCCATTTAAATTATTTTTTAGTCTAAAAAATCAATTTCTCTCTCTCTTTTTTTTTTACTCATTAATAAATACGCTTTAATTACGATCTAAATCTCTACTTGAATTCAAATTCATTATCTACATTTATCTTCATTTAAATTTGAGTTTAAATCATGTAATAAATAAATTAATTTTAATTTAAATCATAAAATAAATCAATCAGTTTATGAAAATATTTTCCTGTTTGAATTAATACTTAAAATGTTCATATTTCACTAGTGAAAAAAGAAGAACTTTGAGTGTTAATTCAAACTATAAGGAGGAAAATAAGATTAACCCCAATCGGTCTTACACGAAAAAGACTAAATTAAATCTTGCAAGTGTAGTTTGTTAACCCAACAATAACCATTAACCAAGTCAATACTCCCAATAAGGTAATGGATAAATTCAACGATGAGAAAGGCGAAGCCAAAATGGAAATTGTATTATATATATTCAAAGTACAAATTAATTTTCCACCTCATCTCTATTATTCCCTTGTGACCTTTTCTTTGCCTTTGAAAGTGTCAAAATCTTGGCACCCTCCGTTTCTTTATCTTAAACATTTTTGGGCTCATACATAAATAGACAAAAAAACCCTTTGTGCAGTTCAAAATAAACTGGGGGCTCTCTCTCTCTATAAATATGTATGTACATATAGCTGCCCTTTTGACCCGTTAGATCTTATATGCCCAAAATATTGTTCTTCTTGATCAATTCTTTCTTAGTCTCTCTCTCTCTAACTCACTTTTTTCTTCTCATAGTTGAATACTCTTTTAGCTAATTTGTTGCAAGATTCACATTTTTCTTTCTTTTATATATATATATATATATATCTTGTAGAAATCATTCATTTCTCATGCAGAAAAGCAGTACCAACAAGAAGAAGCAAAAAAGCATTATCCAAAGCATGATAGATTTGCATGAATTTCTATGGGGTGTCTCTATTGTGTCTCTTGTTGTTGTATATACCTACACAGGCCTAAAAAGGGCCATTTCCATCATGGCCTCTCTCAAACTCAACTCTCCTCTCTCTCCCTCCTCTCCAAAACCTCTCTCATGGGTTGGTAAATATTTTTTGCACCATGATCATAAGGAGAATAATAGCAATAACAATAATAATAACAACGATAGTTTTCTAGAGAAAAAGATCCTGCAGGAGAATGAAAACACAAAGAGTACTACAAATCAGAAGGGTTTGATTGAATGTCAACATCATCAACATCAACACAGGCAGCCATCAGAGAACATCAAGAAGCCTGTGTTTTCGGTCAGTGATCAGGACTCATCAGATTGTTCTACAAAGGGTTATGATTCTGGTAGTGTAAAGGGAGCTATAAAGCTGAAAAAAAGGCCTGCCAGGCTTGTTTTGCCTGAGTTTTGTGCCCCTAGCTTGGATCTGTGTGATGAGATGAGAAAAAATAAGATGGATCAGATCAAGAAGGAACTTGAGGTTGAAGGGAGAGATTTTGTTTTGGCTTGTAAGAGAGGAAGTAGGCAGGTTATGGAGGATGGATATGGATTCTTGGTTGACATTCATGGAGATCCTACACAGGTACCCTAATTACACCATAATCTCTCTGTTTATATATATCTCTAGATCCAGGTCTTTTCGGGTTTATATTCCATTATAAACAATCTTAAATTTTTTGAATTCTAACGAAATGTTTGATATACAGAATATTAAGATTGATTGTCAAATATAATACGATAATTTAGATACTTTTTTAACAAATTCAAGCTTATTGTTCGGGTATAATTTCATTAATATGGTATTGAAATTAATGATGTAACATGGGTATATTGGTATCGTATTTATTTTGTACATCAATTTGTAGCAATATTAGACTTGACTACATGACCAACATCTGTGTATATTAAAGTTTGCAAAGCTCAAACTTCAAATCTTGTGATAACTTACAACTTAATAGAATCCTAATCGACACTCGTGCCAGACTCATCATTATTATTCCATTGATCAAAACTCAACACAAGTTAAAAATATATCTGAGTTCCATTAGGTGTACTCTCTTGTTCAAATTTCAGTAAATTTTCGTAGATATCTATGGTTGTGAGTAGAATAATTATTTACTGATATCTATCTTGTTACATATACATTTTTAGGCATTTTTTGCTGTAATTGATGGGCATGGAGGCCGAGCTGCGGCTGATTATGTGGCTGAAAATTTAGGGAAAAACATTGTGAAAGAGCTTGGAAATGTTAAAGAAGAAGAGCATGCAATTCGTGAAGGTTACTTGGTCACAGATAGAGAATTTCTTAGTCAGGTAAACTTTGACACACTTGAGACTTGACCATTTCAAACTTTGTTTGTATGCTATATTTTTCCATTTATTGACTTGGTCTAATAATCTCCATTTGAAACTAGAGCATTATTGTTGTCATATTTTATATTTCTTTGAACAGCCACAGTGCCACTCATTTTATTGGATGATTTTCAACTATTTCAACTTAATTGGTCATATATAACTTGTCCTACAAACTCATTGTTTTTCATACTTTTATTGATTTATTTTTGAGTGCTGATGCTTTTTGTAAAATCACTTGAAGTAGCTTCAAAAACAATTCTTCTCTTTCGTGTTTTTAACGGAACACTTCCAAGTTTTTCGGTTTTTTCTCTCTTTTTTTTCCTTTTCTTAATTCATAAGTTACAAGTAAGTCTTCAAACAATGCTTATTCCAAAAAGCAAGTTTAGTTATTAATTCAGTCAAGCACTTTGAATATGTTTTTAGATTACTCGAAAGTGATTTTGACCATAAAAAGAATAATTGCTAGTACATTTTATCCATATACAACACTCAGATAAAGGAACACAAATTTGTATTTGATACATATTTATAAATACGTATAATTACATGTAAATCTTAAATACATTCCGATAAATACGCTCTATTCATTATTATTATATATTGTATATTATAGATTATTAAACTCATACTAATAAATTTGACATGTTATAAAGTATATGAACTCTTATAATTAGCACATGAACCTCAATATGATCGGGTTAATTTTATTTCAAAAAATAAGAGTTTAAAGTTTGTGTTTTTTTGTCTATTTATAAGGGATGTGTTACTTACAGGGTGTTGGTAGTGGAGCTTGTGCAGCTAGTGTTCTATTGAAGAACGGAGAATTACATGTAGCAAATGTGGGTGATTGTAAAGTTGTGCTGAGCAGAAATGGAGTAGCTGATTCACTGACAATGGATCATCGTCTCAACCGTGAAGATGAGCGTCTTCGGATTGAGAATTCGGTTAATCTATTTCTATAACTTTTTCAATAAATGAAGTTTGCTTTCAACTAGAACTAATAAACAAATGCTCAAGCGATGTGGTGCAGTAGTAGCATCCCCACCTGCCTTAGGTTCAAACATAATAATATCCCATTCTCACGTAAAAAAGTGTGGGTAGTCATTTTCTACTATCTAAAAATAGTCATCCAAGTTGGTTTTGATAGTTTTCTAGCCTTGAAAAATGTCAAAATGTCAAAAAATATATATATATATATATATATATATATATACAAAACAAAACAATACTAATAGATGGATCTTTAAGCATATTGAATTGTTACAAGTTTGCCATTAATCATTATCTATTTTCAACTTGTCCAGTCTTTGTATTTAAAACATTCATTTTTTTGTTTATTGCTAGATTAAAATAATTGATATTGAATCATCTTGTATGATTATATATTCTTAGTGACATGACATCCTTATAATTAATAACAGAGAAATATGTTATTAGTAATTTCTTTGATAACATGATATGTTTATCTTATTTTAACTTAATTTGCTATTATCAAAAGCTAAAAATAAGGTCAGTGCATGATATTGTCTCTTAAGCTAGATACTTTGATATATTGCAGGGTGGTTTTGTGTTTTGTCGAAATGGAGTTTGGAGAGTTCAAGGATCACTTGCAGTTTCAAGAGCAATTGGAGACATGCATTTGAAAGAGTGGATCATATCTGAACCAGAGATCAAAAAGATTCCTTTAACTTCTGATTGCCAGTTCTTGATCATGGCTTCTGATGGACTCTGGGACAAGGTATTCATTTATTTACATAAATTACATTTAAAAAACTATAAAATCTGGAACATCTCGAGATTCGTAAAATATCTTCTAAATGTTGAAACTCAGACGAAACTTCCTCTGGACTTGTGTAAAAATCTTACTGGAATTTCGTTACAAATTCTTCTTATAAGAAACGTTTTTAAAAAATGTTAAAGATTTGTTTATATTTTGAAAAGAAGACACATCATTCATGATACCATTATACCAACCTTTTCATAACTTTTTTTTTTTTCCTATATTACAGATTTCAAAATAGATGATGATGATAATAACAATAATAAGTATTTATACTCTTTTTTCTTAGATAATGTTTTTGGATGCAAATGTAAAAGACTTATCACCAAACCAGTTTAACTCCTATCAACATATGAAACTGTCTTCGGTGACTCATTTTTATTAGTTTTTAATGTTGTTTCCGAGTTTATTATTGAAAAAATTCTTAGATCTTGTAAATTAAAAACTCAATTTGTTATTGTTAATTTTTGATATATTTTAAAAATCATTTTGCCAAAAACCAGCAAACTGACTAAACAGTTGGTTATGGCATTTCGATCACAATTAATTTGATAAAAAATTTGTGTGAAACAGGTGGATGAGCAGGAGGTAGTTGATATGGTTTCCACAGATAAAAGCTCAATAGAATCATGCAAAAAGCTCATAGAAATGTCATCAAGCAGAGGCAACTTGGATGACATTACTGTTATGGTAATCAACCTTCAACAATTTTTCATCAAGTGAGCTAGCTACATAGAATTTAAATATATGTTATTTAGAGAGAAGAATTTTTGTATGAAAATTAAAACTAGATCAGTGATTATTTGTTCAGAAAAGTTGTTAAATTTGAATTTCAAGTGGGTAAACTTAGTTTTCTCCCTAGATTAATTGTAGATGAGAATTAATCAATTTTTGTACCTTCTTTTGATTTACGGTAATTATTTTATTGGTTTATTCTTTATATTAATTGGTGCATTATCTCTTGTGGAATAGTTGGGAAGTCTATTTGTAAAATTGAATAAATTCTATTTGTAAAATTGAATAAACAACCTAAATGTTTATTTCATCAGCTTGAGACAAAAGTTGAGGTGACTTGATGCTATGCCTTTTACACCCATATGTTGGCGATGGCGGGTTTAAATTATATTCTCCTTTCTCAAAATATATATTAAAAAAAAAAACAGAAGAAAAATGTTACTTGAGCCAACAATTTTTTTCCTTCAATCATGTTGGATTGATAAGGAATTGAATTATATATAAAGTAAAATATCATTAATTTCTTTAAACAATTCTCAAAATACAGACATAATCCATTTATTTTTAAAATATATTATAAACATTTTTATTTAGAATTATGAACATGTCATAAATTCATCTTCAAAACTTTATGATTTTTAAAAAACTTCTTAAATTTTATTAAAACCCTTTCAAATATAAATTCCATTTTTTTTTAAATTGAAAATTGAATACAACTATACAAGAAGTTGATACCACAACTTTCAACATTTCTTTCAGATCCATGTTCTTACTCTTGTGTTTTTTAGAAACTGTTCATTATTCCCAATTGATAGCCCAGTTGAGATAGCTTGGGTCCATGCTCAAGGCCCAAGGCCCTGAACAAGAGAATACTACTAAGTTTTGTACAAGTTATAATTAATGGGCTATTTCTAAAAACCCCTGAAGTGAAAACCAAGATGAAAGTACATTCCGTAGTTCTATAATTAACCATCTTGCAACAAGTCATTAATCATTCCGTTAACAATATTAAGGGTGTGTTTACTTCATAGATTAAGATATGAGAATAAAGAATAAAAATCATTGATGGTAATTATTCTCTAAAAATTATTTCGTAATAAAAATGAAAATGCGAGTCCCATATGGATTTGGAGCAATGGAATGAGAATCTTATTCCTCCTACCTCACTTGAGAATCTTTTTCTTATTTCTTTTTCCTAATTAAAATGACTTTTGTACCCTTATTTAAAAAAAATACCTATTTTATTACGTTATTTAAAAAAAAAAAAAAACCTATTTTATACCCTTGTTTAAAAAATATATATATACACTTTACAAAAGCAAAACAAATTTAAATAACATTTTATATCAAAAAAAAAATCACAATTTAATTACAATCTAGATACACAATATGCTTACAATAATATTATTAAGAAATTTTAATTTTTTAGATTCATTTTTTTAGCCTATTATAACTAGTTACATAACAAAAAGTTGGCACCACATCTTAAATACAATTTTGTAAAAAAATACATTATGCTTCTTTTACAATTTGCAAAATCTCAATGGTTTGATTTTTTTTTTTTAACAAAAAAATGTCTATGGTGTATATAATTTTAATCAAGGGCATTTTTGTAACCCATAACTAATTTATTCTAGTTCCAAAGTAATGTAAACAATTTAATAGGAATAATACTGATTTCAATTCCGATTCCTATAATTGAAGTAAATAACTTATTTTAATTTAGATACATCATTCTGATTCCAAGCTCATTCTTGCTATTAAAATAAACACAACCTAGATATTTACAGTGCCTAATACATTTTCCTTTCATATATATAAAAATAAATATCTTCTAGAATAAATTTTCGACCTCACTTAAATGGCTTAATCTTAACAATTTTTTTTTTTTTGAAGCATTAATCTTAACAAATTTTAGCCGCCTTATAACTATGGAAGTCTAATCAGCCTACAATTTATTAAAAAAAAAAAAGAAAAAGGAAACTGTTGTAAGGTGGATAAATATCCACCATTATTTACTTTATTAGGTTAATTATAATTGGACCATGAAGAGGCAATTTTCATTGATTTAAACATTGGCAAGGTCAACAATCAATTACTTGCCTAATTGTTTTGTGTATAAATAGGTGCAATCTATAATCAGTTGTGATAAGATCAATTCAAAAGCCATTTTTACTCTTCCATTTTCACTCTCTCTCTCCCCCTCATATTCTTACTTCTACTTTAGTTCATTTATTTTGTTTTACAACACATTCAACACGATTCATGTAAGCAAATAAATTATTATTGTGAGTTATTTATTTACTTATCATATTTATTTATTTATATACAATCATTCTCATAAGTCTAACTATGTCGACTCAATAAATGTGCAGCTTTGCCGACTTAAAAGTACGGCTCCATTGACTATATATATGATTGTACTAACCTTATTTACTGTTATACACTATATATATGGCTCTACCGATTTTATTCATTATTATTATTATTATACATAATTAGAATATGAAGTTCTAAATAAATTCAATCAGAACCTGAAATTTCAGATTCCAATTTATCAAAACCTAAAGTTCTGAATTTTAATTAATAGAACTTGAAGTACTAGAGTTTAATTTATTGAAATTTGAAGTTCTAAATCTATATATTAAGACCCAAAGTCGTCATAATTTTAGACTTAGAAGTTTTACAAGTATATATGAAATTTGTGGCAACCTAAAGTTTCAATATATTCATAAAGGAATTTAATGTATATAAATTTTCTTTGAATATAATGTTAATAAAATATTTATCACTTTGATCATGTCACTAATTGTATTGTTTTATGCACATAGCTATGTCAAATATTGCAAAACTAGAATTTATACTACTTGATATTTCTAAAAAGAACTATCTTCAAAATTCTTGACATAGATTTGTACCTATAATATAAAGACTTAGCTGATATTATTAGAGATAATAACGAAACATCTTTAAAAGATAAAACTAGTACAATGATTGTTATCCATCGTTATTTACATGAGAATCTTAAAATTCAATACCTCACAATTAAATATCCACTAATTCTGTGGAAAAATTTGAAAGATTTGTATAACCATAAAAAACTGTCATCCTTCCCAGAGTCCAGTATGAGTGGAGTCATTTGAGATTACATGATTTCAAAATTTTTGGTGACTATAATTTTGCACTGTTAAGATAACCTCACAACTGAACTTGTGTGGTGAAACATTGACTAATGTTGATTTATTAGAAAAAGACATATACTACTTGTTATGCCTCTAATGTGCTCTTGTAGCAATAATATAGAGAGCGTAGATTTATAAAATATTCTAAATTAATTTCATGTCTTTTAGTAGCAGAACAAAATAATGAGCTTCTAATGAAAAAATACAAACTCCGCCCAGCTAGTGTGATAACACTTCTAGAAGTAAGTACTAGCGCAAGCAAAGGCCATGGATACGGAAATAGTCGTGGACATGGACATGTACATGGACGTTGTTATCGTAATCATGGTGGTCATAAATTTTTGGATCATCAAAACCAAAAAAACATCTCCCAAAAGTAGAATGTTTATGACGCTAAACACGATAAGAGCAAAGATATAGAAAAAAAAAAGACTCCCAGAAATTATGAAATGTCTATTTTAGATATGGCGTACTTGGACACTAGTCGCATACTTATTGTATAGCCAAACACTTGGTTGATCTATATTAGGCCTCTAAAAGAAAATTAAAACAAATTTTTTAGATCAAGATGATGATCCAATAGACATTACAAGTCTAAATGTGTCAGATTTCTTTGAAAACGTAGCCAAAAAATAAAAATAAAAAATAGATCACTTAATTGGTGATGGAAATATCCATACCAATTAGGAAATTGCCAAGTTAGTTGTATTATGTTTACTTTTGTGTCTTCTTCCTTTTTACTTAGAAATTATGTTATTATACAATTTTGCACCTTCTTAAAAGGGAGATAACTTTTTGCTTTATATTTTTTAATAATTATGTAATAACATATGGTTTCTTTAATAAAAAACGAATATGAATAAATTATCTATTTTTAAAAAGGACAGTGAAAATATATGTATTGTCGACAGTACAACAAAATATACTAATTTTTGGAATAAAAAGTATTTCTTAAATTATCAATTATTATATCAAGTTCTGCAGACTTAATAGAAGGTTTTGGAAGAGCTATTATTTTGTTAACAAATAGTACCAAATTATGTATAAATGATGCATTATACTCAAGTAGATCAACAAGAAATCTAATTAGTTTCAAAGATATACGCAACAATGAATATCATATTGAAACTACAAATAAGAAGAATGTTGAATACTTATGCATCAATAGAATTATTTCAAGGCAAAAGCTTATTTTAGAAAGCTTAAAACTTTCTCATCTGAACTGTATTATATAATTATAAGATTAATTAAAACTTATATAGTTTTGAGTCAGAAGCTCTAAAAACCTATAACGTTTCAACTTTGGTACGATCGTTTTAGTTATCTAGAATATGCAATGATGCATAAAATTATTAAAATTTCTCATGGACACCCATTAAAGAACTTGAAGATTCTATCATCCAATAAGAATATATACATTATTTGTCTACAAGCAAAAGTGGTAATTAAACCGTCCATGTGTAAGGTTGGTTTTGAGCCCCATCTTTTTTATAAAGAATTCAAGGAGATATATGTGAACGTATCCATCCACCAAACAGATCATTTAGTTATTTTACTATATTAATTGATGCGTTTGCAAGATGGTCACATGAATGTTGTTGTTTAGTCGTAACATTGTTTTTGCTGGATTGCTTGCTTAGATTATTAGACTTCGAGCATAATTTTTAGATTATCTAATTAAGACTATACGATTAGATAATGCTAGTGAATTTATATTAAAAACATTTGATGATTATTGTGCATCGGTTGGAATTGATGTTGAATATCCAATTCTACATGTACATACTCAGAATGATCTAGCAGAATCATTCGTCAAATTCACCCAGACAATTGCAAGAACTTTGTTGTTATAAACAATATTACCAGTTTTTACTTGACGACATTTTGTTTTAAGTTCAATAATATTGATTCGCCTTAAACCCATAGCCTAGTACCAGTATTCTCCGTTACAGTTTGTGCTTGGGTACCAACATGATTTTTTCATTTATATATTTTGGTTATGCCATACAAGTCCTGTAAGAGCTCAATCTAACTGAACCCAAGAAATTAATTGAAATTCAATTTATTATTATTAATTTGGTCCGGTTTTAGTTTTAGAAAATAAAAGTTTGTGGATAAATATCCTGTTTGATGATATTTTTAAAAGAAATAAAGTTGGATTAAAAGGAAAAAGGTCATAGGGGAAAAATGAAAATTTATATATGTTGGCAAAAAGATTTCAATGGAGTTGATGAGTTTTCTTTGATAATAATAATAATAATATAGGTGGTGGGCCATGTCCATTGAAAAAATATATATATATATATATATATATATATATAAGTTAATGGTGGGCCATTACAATTAACAAAAAAGAAGTAAATAAACAAAGTGGGAATAAAGATGAATAGAAATCAAAAGCAAAGTCAAGCATATGGCTGGTGAAGAAAAATAATAATAAAAAAAAAAGAAGTTGTTGTACATGAGGCAAAACAAAATAATGAACTTTTGATAAAAAAAAACACGAACTTCGCCCAGCTAGTGTGATAACACTTCTAGAAGTAAGTACTAGTGCAAGCAAAGGCCATAGATATGGAAATAGTATGGTGAACATGGACATGGACGTTGTTATCGTAACCATGGTGGTCATAAATTTTTGGATTATCAAAACCAGAAAAACATCTCCCAGAAGTAAAATGTTTATGGCGCTTAACATGACAAGAGCAAAAATATAAAAAAAAAAAAAAAAAAAAGACCCGAAATTATGAGTCTATTTTAGATATCGCATACTTGGACATTAGTTGCGTACTTATCGTACAGCCAAACACTTAGTTGATCTATATTAGGCCTCTAAAAGAAAATTAAAACAAATTTTTTAGATCAAAATGATGATCCAATAGACATTACAAGTCTAAATGTGTCAGATTTTTTTGAAAATGCAGAAAAAAATTAGATCACTTAATTGGTGATGGAAATATCCATACCAATTAGAAAATTGCCAAGTTAGTTGTATTATGTTTACTTTTGTGTCTTTTTCTTTTTACTTAGAAATTATGTTATTATACAATTTTGCACCTTCCTAAAAGGGAGAACTTTTTGCTTTATATTTTTTAATAATTATAATAACATATGGTTTCTTTAATGAAAAACGAATATGGATAAATTATCTATTTTTAAAAAGGACAATGAAAATATATGTATTGTTGACAGTACAACAAAATATACTATTTTTTGGAATAAAAAATATTTCTTAAATTTATCAGTTACTATATCAAAGTTTTGTAGACTTAATAGAAGGTTTGGAAGAGCTATTATTTTGTTAACAAATAGTATCAAATTATATATAAATGGTGCATTATACTCAAGTAGATCAAGAAGAAATCTAATTAGCTTCAAAGATATACGCAACAATGGATATCATATTGAAACTACAAATAAGAAGAATGTTGAATACTTATACATCATTAGAATTATTTCAGGGCAAAAGCTTATTTTAGAAAGCTTAAAACTTTCTCATCTGGGCTGTATTATACAATTATAAGATTAATTGAAACTTATATAGCTTTGAGTCAGAAGCTCTGAAAACCAATAATATTTCAACTTTGGTATGATCGTTTTAGTTATCCAGAATATACAATGATGCATAAAATTATTAAAAATTTTCATAGACACCCATTAAAGAACCTGAAGATTCTATCATCCAATGAAAATATATGCATTATTTGTTTACAAGCAAAAATAGTGGTTAAACCATCCATGTGTAAGGTTGGTTTTGAGTCCCATCTTTTCTATAAAGAATTCAAGGAGATATATGTGAACGTATCCATCCACCAAGCAAATCATTTAGTTATTTTATTGTATTAATTGATGCGTTCGCAAGATGGTCACATGAATGTTTGTTGTTTAGTCATAACATTGTTCTTGCTAGATTACTTGCTTAGATTATTAGACTTTGAGCACAATTTTTAGATTATCTAATTAAGACCATACGACTAGACAATGTTGGTGAATTTATATTGAAAACATTTGATGATTATTATGTTGGAATTGATATTAAACATCCAATTCCACATGTACATACCTAGAATGATCTAGCAGAATCATTCGTCAAATGCACCCAGACAATTGCAAAAACTTTGTTGTTGGAAACAATATTACCATTTCACCTGACGACATCTTGTTTTACGTTCAGGTAATATTGATTCGCCTTAGACCCCTAGCGTAGTACCAGTATTCTCTGTTTACAGTTTGTGCTTGGGTACCAACATGATTTTTTCATTTACGTATTTTTGGTTGTGTCATACAAGTTCTGTAAGAGTTCAATCTAATTGGACAAAAGAGATTAATTAAATTTAATTTATTATTATTAATTTGGTCCCGTTCCAATTTTGGAAATTTAAAAATTTGTTAATAAATATCCTATTTGATGATATTTTTGAAAGAAACAAAGAAAGTTGAATTAAAAGGAAAATGGTCATATGGGAAAAATGAAAATTTAAATATGTTGGCAAAAAAATTTTAATCGGGTTGATGAGTTTTCTTTATAATAATAATAATAATAATAATAATAAAGTGGTGGTCCATGTCCATTGAAAATATATTTATAATATATATATAATATAATAATAAAAAAAAAAAAAAAAAAAAAAAAAAAAAAAAAAAAGTAAATAAATAAAAAAAAAAAAAAAAAAAAAAAAAAAAAAAAAAAAAAAAAAAAAAAAAAAAAAAAAATAAAAATAGTAAAATAAAAAGAAATGGTTGTACATGAGGCGGTGGCTTTCTCTTTTGTTTGTGTATGTACATTGGTGCAATTAGAAGCGTATAGGGAGATTAGAAGAAGCAGGAAACAATTGAGTTACCAAAGTCGAGTAGAGCCGACGGTAAGGAAAAAAATAATGAGCCGAAGGAGAAGAAAAAAAGAAAAATATTTAGGTGTCTGATTATTCAGATAAGTAATTTATTTTAATAAGATTTGAATTTAAAAAATTAGTTTATTTTTTTATAAGTTCTAAATTGAATTTTATGTGATTTTAGGATGAATCCAAGATTATGAGAAATTAGAGGGGAACCCGTTTTAGATCTAGATTTAAGCAAATGAGTTATGTGAGTCGATAGTTTTATTTTAATTAAATTCATTTAGTTATGTTTATTTATATTTTAGATTTTATTATTTATTCCATATAAATAATTTGTTGAGTGAATTGATTTTATAGATTATAAATTATGTTTTACGATTAAAATAAAGTTTATTACAAATTTTTATATATGTATACTTATCAAAAATTACAGTAAGAATTTTATATTTTCAGTTTGAGTTATTATTAAAAAATTTTCAGAATATTTTAAATGATATGATTTGTTGTTTTGAGAAAGAATATTAACTATGTTTGAGAAAAGTATTTATTTAAAATTATATGAATATTAAGAAATGATTTAAAAAAATAAAAATAAAAATGTTTTCGAAATACCAAGCTTGTACTCTTTCTTTTAATAGTCAAGTAAGCTTCACGTGTGTAAGTCCGAGAGAGTCACCAACACGTGTGTGGTGATGTCTAGAGTCATTGAGTCATCCAACACATATATGACAGATGTCTAGTATCATTGAGTCGTCCAACACGTGTATGACAGATGTTATCCCCCGCTTTGCGTGTGTGTTAAGAATCTCCACCATGTATGACAAATTTTCCTAGCTACTAGTTGGTGTAGATTTTCAGAGTACAGAGATTATATATTGAGTTTGATTAGTACATAATGAGATTTATAGAATACCAAATTTACAGAAAAAGATTTCTAGAAACGTTTTAAAGATTATAAATTTTTATATTTTATATTATTAAAGTTATAAAGACAATTTATATAGAAGTTTACAGTTTTACAATGATATGAGATTTATATTCAGTTTTATTTCCTGATATAATTATTTATGAATCATTAAAATTGTTTCTTTTTACCGGTGATAATTTTGATGTTCTATTTAGAAATAATTTAGAAAAGTTATATCTACTTATTGAGCATTAATGTTCACTTTTTATAAATCCGTTTTTCTAGGTATTTGTCGCTGGTTCATACAAAGTATTGCATATAGTAAAAAGAGTCATATAATTATAAATAATTGTATTGTGTATATTATTTTCTTTATTTACCAGATTTCGTAAATGTATTTCCAAAATAGTTTTACAGATAAATTATCATTTTATAGACATTTTATAAATATTTTATATATTTAGTCGATTGGTCTAGCACGAAAAAATTTAAAGATTTTAGATTTATTTAATTTATATTTTGAAAGTAATTATCAAAATTACGATGACTATTTCTAAAAGGATTTTTAGTACATACAGATTTTGTTATGGGTATATTTTGGACTGCATAAATAGACTAGTAAAAGCTTAAGGAACTGATCCAATGGATTGACTTAATAAACGAATGCCCAATTCACCAACACCCAGCTTGTAGGAACAAGCTCTTAGATCACTGTTTTCGTTCTCAGGTCGTTAGTCAACTATGGTCAAGACTGTCTTATACTCAGTTCAAGGTTGTTCAAAATAAGGTCTAACTCGTAGTTAGAAGTGCTTATTAAGAGAATTCTTCCAGAAAGGCAACAACCTAAATTGAAAAAAAGTCAAGTACCGGAATTGAAAATAAAATCAAACTCCTATTTCGGTAAGCATATCCCTGAATTGATGGACATCAATTTGGAAGTATAATTAATGTAGAACTTTTTCCTATTTTATTTAAACTCAAATTGTAACACCCCACATTATAAATAGAGGTTGAAAATTCATTGTAATATGAAAAAAATAATCAATAATATATTGTGACTCTGTCCAAATAATCAGAGAAACAGTCATGGATATAGACATCTTTTAGGATCGAACCATGTAAAAATTTCTTTGCATTCACTGCTCTTCTCTTTCTTTTATCTATGCTCTTGTTTTGCTTAATTTGCAGTATTGAGTTAAGAACTTGGGTCGACTGAATTCATATATCGACATTTTAACGCTAGAGGAATGACCCAAACTGCAATATTTGGATATTCAACGGTCATGGTAAGAGGAAGAACCACCAGAAGTTTTGATGCAGTGGCTGATCAACCAGAAAAGCAAATGGATTAGCAATAGCATAACAGCCAATCGATGGAGGATTTAACTGTGCCCATGGCAGGTGCGTCTCATGTCTCTACAAGTGGCGTTACCGTGGGTATGCCTCCACTAGCCCCTTTCAACCAACATTGATGGTCCTTATAGTTGAGAGGCTATGGGTGTGGCTCCAACGGTAGGAGCCATTGGAAAATACAGTGTGACAACTTGCAGATACAATCAGGGCGCCGGCATAAGCCCAAGCACAAAACTTGCTCAGACCTAAGGCTGTTGCTTCAAGAGGAATTTACCAACAGTAACGAGAAGAAATGTCAGCTCCTGAAAGACCCATCAGAGAGGAGTTGCGACCTCCTAACTTGGCTCGTTCCTCCAACTCACGTTTGAGAGTTGAAGGTCGTAAAGCTTATGAAAAGGAGGAAGCTCCACGACCTGCGAGCTTCAAAGAGAGGGCTAGTCAGAAATATGTGTCAGATCATAGCTCTTCAGGTCGCGAGCACAGGCCTCAACTCCCAAGGATAGAAGAGCTCATTCAGAGGGTTCAACAACTGGAAACACGCCCTAGTACCTCAAACCAGCATGATCAACATGAGAAGATGACATTTTTCACCAAGGAGATCGAGACACAGTCTCTCCCTCCCAGATTCAAGGTTTCCAATATTCCGCAGTACAATGGAGATAACAACCCTTATGATCACCTTAGATGCGTTTAATATCCAAATGGATCTCCAAATGAACAATCCGTTGGTCAAGTGTCATGTTTTCCCAACCACCCTAGGAGACGTTCCACAGACTGGTTCAAGAGTCTCCCAACTTGTAGCATATAGCTGGAGTTCACCAACCAATATAAAGCTTTAAGGAGACAGCTCGTGTCATCTTGTCACCTCGCCACGGTCTTCTAGTGACAAAATAAATCGCTGAAAGATTACATTAGCAGGCTCAGACGGGAAATCAGTAATGTAGAGAACCTTTCAGACGAAAGCATCCTAACTGAGAACTCAACTATTGGAGGTCTAGCTCAGGATAAACTTCCCATAAAGTGTGTAGAAAAGTATTGGAGGTCTCTAATTCTAACTCCTCCCTAGCTTTAGTGTCTCGCACCTCGGCTTCCTCCTTAGTTTTGGCGACCTCCACCTTGGTAAGAGTAACCTCTCTCTTAGCCTCCTTCACTCTTTTCTCAGTAGCCTCAGCTCGCTACACGACCTTCTCCAGCTTGCTCTTAGCCTTGATAAATTCCTTTTCACTTTTGAGGAGTTTGGTGGTGAAGTGTGACCTCACAGCTGCATAAGCATCTTCCTCGTGAGTCAGAGCATCCTTAACTTTCTTTCTAGCTTCCTCAGCATTCCTCAGCTTAGTCAGAAGGAGTTACTCTAAGTTCTTTGCCCTCTCAGCCTCCACGGTTATAAAAGAGAGAGCTAGTCCTTCAACTTTTTCTTCTCATGCTTAAACTCTTTCTTTCCATTCTCAAAAGTGTGAACTTCTTGCATTTGCTTCATCACGGCTTAAAATGTAACAAGTTAGTATTTAAACCAAGCAAAAAAGTAAAAAAAGCAAAGGTATTACAGATTACCAACAGCCTGTGGCGAGCTATATAACCAGATAAGATATCACCTCTCAAGCCCTCCTTATCCAGGGTTTTGGCGGAGCTTTTTAGGATTTCGAGTAAGTTGTCGAAAAGGAAGTCGAAATATATCCCTCCTGGTCCGTCTTCGGGCTGCGCCCTAGCTTGTGGCTTAACTCTTCTTTCTATGACCTCGGGCTGCTTACCCTTATCTACTCGTCGTCGCTTGGTCAGAGGAAGATTGGGCATTGAGTTTCTTTTAGGTCCATTGCTTAGAGCAACTTGAATCTCGAGATCAAGAGCTCCCACCTGCTCATGTTAAACTTCAACCACCTCTGGTTGTGAGGTGGGGACCTGGGCTTGTGAAGGCCCTGAACCCGGTGCCAAAATGGTTACCTTAACAGAGCCAACAATTGAAGGAGCTACAGGTTGGATAGATTGAGCTAATGGGGGCTTGCGGAGAGCAAGCTTCACCATCTCTAGGGCTACTTGAGGGACTAGAACTAGTTTTAGAGCTGCTTGAGGGACAGAAATTGGTTCTACTTCACTGGCAACATCAAAAGCAAAGGCGAGCTCAAGTTTACCCCGAATTTTGATACCTCTTGTGTTGTCAAGAAACTTGTTGCTCAATGGAGGAGCAACCTAATAGGCCTTAAAGAGCTCGTCATCGAACACGTGACTGGTTCTTCCTTCCTAGGAAACCACAAACGTCTTAAGAATTTCGATCTCCTCCTTAATGAAGGCTACCCTATCTCCTGTCAAGTCAGTGAGGTAAAAAAAAATAATTAAAAAAAAAGAAAAAACTACTGTAGCTCACACTCAGCCCCATCTATCTATCTAAACTAAGGACAAAAGTGAGATTGTGGAGCTGTCTAAGGGGAGGTAAGAAATATAAAATCAACTCGACTTGTAATCCCCTACATTAGACTTGCCCTTTGCATAGCCCTGAGATAGGAGATTCTTAAAGTTTGTTTTTCGAGCTACGAGATAGTAAATCTCATTTCGCATTCCTCCTTTGAAGCTGTCTACACTTTTGGTAATAAAAAGTTGGCAGCAAATTCTTAGGTTTGGAGGTGGAAAGCTATTCCTTTTGAAGATTAAGGCCAAGGATGTGAACTGAGAGTAGGAGTTAGGGTTAGTTGAAAAGTGCTAAGCTCTAACTTATTCAAAAGGTTGTTGAGGTAAGCAAGGACTGGAAATCTGAGCCCATGCCTAAGCTGATAGATACTGATGGCAACAAACCCCTTAGAAGGATAGGCTGTGTGGTTGTTAAAAGAAGACAACATAACACAGAAACCTTTGGAAAGGTGATACTTTAAAGCAATTCCCCCCAGCTCCTCATACTTTATCTTCAAGGCATAGTGGATAAACACCTTGCAAGCTTGTCGTTTCTCAACGTTCTGACGGATTACAATAGAGTCAACTCAAGCTACGAACTCCCTAATGACCTCACCACTCAGAAAAGCTGTTTCTTTAACAATATGAACTTCCCTCGCATTGAGTTTCTTCGGGTTGGAAAAGTCACCATCTCCTATTCTATATAACTGACGTTTGTGAACTGAAGACATCTACACATAGAAGAGAGCAATTAGGTCGTTACATATAGACCATGCCTAAAAATCTAAGTTCTCTATTCTCAAACAAGGGACTTCTTAATCTACAGGTCATAAATGTCATACATATTACTAAGGCCATGGGAGCTCGACCTACAAGCTAACGACCTACGAATAAGATCATCCTATAGATCATCCTACAGCTTGCATACATAGTATTATAAGCAATAACCAATTCGCAAAGAGCCAACCAATAAAATCAAATAAAAAAGAAACACAAAGTCACAAACATGCAACATCAAGAACATAGAACATTCAAGTCAGTACCAGATTAAAAAAAAAAAAAAAAACACAATGCAACATACACAACAAATGGAAACCAAAAAATCAAGAGTTGGTTATGAAGACTTACTATAAACGCAGTAAAGTTTCACCGCCTAAGAACAAAGATGCTGATCTTTTTCAAGATGTACTGGCGCAAGGATGCAAAACGAGAGAAAAAGAGGGCTCAGTGACTAAAGTTTCGAAATGGCAAAGTAAAAGGGAAAAGGATGGGGTCTCTATTTTATATAGGCGTAAGACCCTAACTATTAGATTTGAAGGCAAATCGACTGTCTTAACTCTAATGGCACAACGCGGGTTGATGGATTTGTCATCATGGGCTGTTAATTGAGAAACATGCGTATTAAATGTGTATAAAACGAGACATATAAGTGGTATAGTGACTTGAAGAGTTGTCATAAGTTACATGACGGGACAGAATTTGAAAAGGCAGTATGTTAGATCGTGACACATCAGCTTTTACCAATGAGTTTGAGCTTTCAGTCCTCAAATCGCATTAAAAGCTGGGGGACAGATGTTGTGGGTATATTTGGGACTATATAAGTAAACTGGTAAAAGTTCAAGGAACTGATCCAATAAATTGATCCAATAGACGAAAGCCCAGTTCGCCAACACTCAACTCAAAGGAGCAAGCTCTCATATCGCTATGTCAGTTCTTAGATCGCTAGTCAACTATGGTCAAGACTGTCTTATACTCAACTCGAGGTTGTCCAAAGTAAGGTTCAGTTTGTAGCTCGAAGTGCTCATTAAGAGCATTTTTTTTAGAAAGACAACAACCTAAATTAAGGAAGAGTGAACTACTAGAATTGAAAGTAAAATCAAACTCCTATTTCGGTAAAGCTTATCTCTAAATTGATGGACACCGATTTTAGAAGTGTAATTAATATAGAACTCATTTCTATATTATTTGTACTCAAATTGTAACACCTAACACTATAAATAGGGGTTGAAAATTCATTGTAACAGGAGGATGAAAAATAATAAGCAATAATATACTGTGATTCTGCTAAAATAATCAGAGAAACAGTTATGGACGTAGGCATTTTTTTAGGCTGAATCACGTAAAAACCCATTTACATTCATGTTTTTCCTCTTCTCTTTTTTTTATCTCTACTCTTATTTTGCTTAATTTTCAATATTAGGTCAATAACTTAGGTCGACTAAATTCAGCCATTGACAATAATATACTATGACTCTGCTAAAATAATCAGAAAAACAGTCGTGGATATAGGTATCTTTTTAGGCCGAACCACATAAAAATTCTTTTACGCTCACTGTTCTTCCTCTTCTCTTTCTTTTATCTCTGCTCTTGTTTTATTTAATTTACAGCATTAGGTCAAGAACTTAGGTCAATTGAATTCAAACATCGACAGGTTTCATTCAGAAAAACCTCAGTTTTTACGAAATTTTCCCAGATTTGAGGTAGAAGTCTAAATGAATCTTATCAACTTAGTATCACAGCAATGATTTCAAATTCAAAGAACTTTTTCTTGTCACAAACATTCGGTTTTCATTTTGTTAAAGATTTATTATGCAATATGCTAACCAATCTCGCATGAAACTTATGAAAGATCTAAATTAGCCTCTACAATTTAGTATTGATAGATTAAACTAAATTGATTTTGACATAAAAATGTGATATATTGTACGATAATAATAAACAATTCATCAACTATCTAGCATTTTGAATGTCTGGATAACAGTTATTAGAGTATATATATACATTGGTGATAAGCATATTGATTGTGTAATTATTGAATATGCCTAAAAGTTGTGGTTGTTCATGATATTTGAATTGTTTGCAATTTAAGAGTTGATATGATTATTTGGTGATTGAGTTTTGATGAGGTTAAATGATATGATCTTATGTTTTGATAAATTAGATTAAATATGGTGTTATTTTGTTTGATTACTGTTTAGCACAAGTTATGGAGCTTGGAAATGTGGATATTATAAATCATAAAACTTTATGGAATCAATTGAAAGGACAATGGGTAAGTGAGGTGGATCCTATGCGATTTAAGTCCTTGATGTTTAGATCACCTTCTCATTGATAGATTTGATAAGATGAGATTGACTTGTTATATATGGACATAATTTCCTATTTTTTTAAAATGGAGATGAGATTTAAAGGTTTAATACATCCGTATAAAGATTTTGAGAGTTAAATTTTAATCGCTGAATAATATTTTGGTTTTAAGTTTTGATTTTGAATCTATTTGTGATTATAAAGTAATTTATCAATTCATGCAAGGTTATGACCTAGTAGTAATTTTGATGGATTTTAATCCAATCTAGTGGTTAAAATTATTTTTGGTGAAATTTTATTGTTATTGGTGACGAATTTGATCTAGATCTTCATTTGTATTGGTGTTAGTGCATTGATTTTAATTATTGAATACTAGTTGCTCCAAGTTCCTTGTGATTTAATTTGATTGTTTATTTTATATTCATCTGGGTCAAAGGAGTGATAGAATTTCAAAGAAATTTTGATGGAGAATTATATATATATATAGATATATATCATTATGGAAAATTATCATATTAAGAGAGGTGATGTCGTGAATTATTATTAGTCTCCTATAGCGAATTAGAACTAAAGTATTTTTCAATAAAGATTGTTTTTTATATAATTGAATTTGGAGATGTTATTTGTGGATATGTATGATTATAATATTAGATAATAATATGGATTATAGATGATGCCTTTGAATATTTATGACTTGGAGTTTTAGATGATTGAAATTTTGGAGTACAGAATATAGTTCATATTGACTCTGGAGATATGTGAAAAATTTTATAATTGTTTTGTGGTGTTATTAATGATTATCAAAGTAAAATTCCAGATTGTTTTGTTGAATATCAAAGTTGCATAGCGGAAGTGTGTTGTTTAATCTTTTGTTTAAGAACATTCATGTTTATTGGATTTGAAATTGAGTTATGAAATAGTACACTTGAGTTTTGAGATAATTGAACGAAATTTATGTGAATGTAATACAACATTGGTGTCATAGGATATGAGTTTGAATGATTTATTTGTTTCAAAGAGTATGGATCGAAAATTATAAAAATATATGATTAGTTATTCATTGGTGTATATTGATTCATTATTCAGAAGTTACATGAAGTATAAGAGTTATAGGGAATGATTTATTAAGTTTTGTATATTATTGGAAGTGATAAAAGGAAAATGATTATTATTTAGAATAGTATAAATATTTATTATTCGGAATAGTTATAAGTGTGATTGTTCAGAATTATATGAGTCTAATTGTTGTTGAGAATTCTAATTGAAGAATTGTGTTTAATGGTTGTCTATTTAGATGTTAGTTGTTATGGTTTTGAATATTATATATGAAGAAATTTATGAAATATTCTATGAGGGTACAATTATGATTATTGAAAAGTTTTGTTTAGTTATGGTCTATATGGTTGTAAATTGTTATAATGTTGAATATATGATCTTATATATGTGGAAAAATTGGAGATTAAGTAAGAATAAAATTATTATGATTATTGATGGAAAATAAAAGCAACAACTTTAGAGTAAAATATCTTGAACTGAGATGAATCATAAATTTGAGGACGAAATTTCATAAGAGAAATGAATTGTAAAGTTTCAATCTAACTGGACTTAAGAGATTAATTGAAATATAATTTATTGTTATTAATTTGTTCCAACTTTAGTTTTGAAAGTTAAGAAGTTTACAGATAAATATTATATTTGAGAATATTTTAAAAAAATTAAAAAAGTTGGATTAAAAGGAAAAAAGATCATAGAGATAAAGTTAATGATGGTGGGCATTGAAAAAAAAAAAAAAATGATAAATAAAGTGGGAATAGAGATTAATAGAAATCAAAAGCAAAGTCAGACATATGGCAGGTGAAGAAAAAAAAAAAACTATAATAATAAAATAAAAAGAAGTGGTTCTACATGAGGCAATGGCTTTTCTCTCTTGTTTGTGTGGATATATACATTAGTGTTATTAGAAGTGAATATGAACCAAGATGATTCGTAAATTTTGAGGACAAAATTTCATAAGAGGGATAAATTATAAAGCTTCAATCTAACTAAACTCAAGAGATTAATTGAAATATAATTTATTATTATTAATTTGATTCGGTTTTTGTTTTGAAAGTATAGAAGTTTATGGATAAATATTGTATTTGAGAATATTTTTAAAAAATAAAGAAAGTTGGATTAAAAGGGAAAAGATCATAGGGATAAAATGAAAATTTATATATGTTGGCCAAAAATTTCAAACGGGAGTTTTTTTATATAATAATAATAATATAAGTGGTGGGCCATGTTCATTGAAAAAAACAATAATGATAAATAAAGTGGGAATAGAGATGAATAGAAATCAAAAGCAAAGTCAGGCATATGGCCGGTGAAGAAAAAAAAAAAACATAATAATAAAATAAAAAGAAGTGGTTGCACATGAGGCAATGGCTTTTCTCTCTTGTTTGTGTGGATATATAGATTAGTGTCATTAGAAGCAAATATGGAGATTAGAAGAAGCAAGAAACAATTGAGTTACCAAAGTAAGGAAGAAACTAATGAGCCGAAGGAGAAAAGGAAATAAAAATTTGAGTGTCTGATTATCCAGATAAGTAAGTTTATTTTAATAGGATTTAGATTCCAAAAAATTAGTTTATTTTTCTATAAGTTCTAAATTGAGTTTTATGTGATTTTAGGGTGAATATATGATTATGATAAAATAAAGGGGACCAGTTTTAGATCCAAATTTAAGTAAATGAGTTATGTGATAAAATAGTATTATTTTTAATTAAATTGATTTAGTTATGTTTATTTATATTTCAAATTTTATTATTTATTTCTTATAAATAATTTGTTGAGTTAATTAATTTTATAGATTATAAATTATATTTTACGATTGAAATAAAAGTTTATTATGAATTCTTATGGATGTATACTTATAAAAAATTGAGTAAGAATTTTATATTTTTAGTTTGAGTTATTAGTAGAAATTTTTAGAATGTTTTAAATGATATAATTTTTTTGTTTTAAGAAAAAATATTGACTACGTTTTGAGAAAAATATTTATTTAAAATTATATGGATATTCATAAAAGATTTTAAAATAAAAATAAAAATAAAAATGTTTTCATAACATCAAGGTTTTACTCTTTTCTCTAACGATCAAGCAGACTTTAAGTGTGTAAGTTCGAGAGAGTTGCTCAGCACGTGTATGGTAGATGTCTAGAGTCATTGGTAGATGTCTAGAGTCATTAAGTCGTCCAACATGTGTATGGTAGATGTTATCTCTTGCTTTGCGTTTATGTTAAGTATCTCTGCCAAGTATAACAGATTTCTCTGGTTACTAGTTGGTGTAGATTTCCAGAGTATAGAGATTATATACTAGGTTTCATTAGTATAGAATGAGATTTACAAAATACCAAATTTATAGAAAAATACCTCCTGAAAAATTTTACAGTTTATAGATTTTTATATTTTATATGATTAAAGTTATAAAGATAATTTATATAGAATTTTATAGTTTTACATTGATACGAAATTTATATTCAATTTTATTTCCAGATATAATTGTTTGTAAATTATTGAAATTGTTTCCTTTTACTAGTGATAATTTTGATATTCTATTTAGAAATAATTTTAAAAAGTTATATTCACTCACTAAGTATTAGTGCTCACTCTTTTATAAATCTATTTGTTCAGGTATCAGTTGTAAATTCGTGCGGAGTATTGCATATCGTGATAAGGACCATATGATGATAAATAGTTGCATTTGTGTACATTATTTCTTTATTTACCAGATTTCATAAATGTATTTCTAAAATAATTTTATAGATATTTTATAAATATTTTATATATTCAGTTGATAGATCTAGCACAAAAAAATTTAAAGATTTTAGATTTATTCAATTTATATTTCGACCAAGGTGATTATCCAAATTACAATGATTATTTTTAAAATGATTTTTAGTATATATAGATTTCATTTAAAAAGACCTCAGTTTTCACAGAATTCTCCCAGACTTGAGGTAGGAGTCGGGATGGGTTCTGTGAAGTTCATATTACTCATTCTCAATGAACCAAAATGGGACCTCAATGTCGTTTAAGGATATATGTTAGCTTTAATTCACTTTCAATTATCAGATGTTTTGAGTTATTGATAGATGATCTTTTTACTGCTCGTTTTGTAGATTGTGACTTTGATGAGACAACTTTCACACTATTAAGGGGAGGAAAAATTTCTCCAAAAGAAAACATGAGACAAAAGTACTATTGAAGAGAAAAATAAACTCTCATGGAATGTAACAACAATATCTTATCTAAATCCTCGTACCATCCAATGTGAAAATGAAGTATGAAGGATAGTCAATCTCCAGATGATTGTGAATTAATTGTCAGATGCATTTATAGATGTTATTAAAGTAACAAAATTATATATACCAACTACTAACACACTAGTTAAAATAATTGTTCACGTAGAACAATATAATTAGAATACAACAAATGAATCATTTATTACACGCCAGAAGCATGGTAGACTAGTCAACTTAAAAGATAGTATTCCCAGAAGCAAAGAATGAAAAATCATGATTCTATTAAAAATAATATTTAAGCTACAAAATCCATATATTTGAAAAATCAACTTTAGAAGAATTATTAGTCCTTTAGACAACTGAAACTCTCAAAGAGGTACAACCCTTGCAGGGCTACAAAATTCCAAAAATCAAGAAATTTCATAGAATTTTGTAGAAAGTATGTGGAATCGTAATGAAACAATCATCGATGATATATTTTCATATACAGTAGCTATCAAAACTATGAACAATGATTGTGAACCACATATGGTTGACGAATATAAACAAAAACATGATTGGCCAAAATGGAAAGATGCAATTCTAGTAGAATTGAGTTCTTTTGTCAAACGTAAAGTATTTGGACATGTAGTCTCGACGTCTTAAAATGTGAAACCTATTCGATACAAATTGGTATTTATACTAAAACACAATAAGAAAAATAAGATTGTAAGATATAAAGTATGACTTGTTGCACAAGAGTTCTCTTAGAGACCAGAAATTGATTATGATGAGACATATTTATATGTGATGGATACAATTACTTTTAGATTTTAATAAGTTTGACTATCTTAGAAAGGTTCCAAATGCGTCATATGGACGTTGTGACAGTATATTTATATGGGTCACTTGATATGGATATCTACATGAAAATTCCTGAAGGATTTAAAATATCTGAAGTGTATAAATCAAAAGCTAACAATGTTTATTCAATTAAGTTGCAATGTCTTTATATAGATTGAAACAATCTGGACGTATATGCTATAATCGTCTTAATGAATACTTGATAAATGAATGATATATTAATAATTTTATATGCCCATATGTGTTCATAAATAAATCAAAATTTGAATTTGTAATTGTAGTAGTATATGTCGATGATATGAATTTAATTGAAATTTCTGAAGAGCTTCTAAGTACTATTGAGTATTTGAAAAAATGCTTTGAAATAAAAGACTTGGGACAAACAAAATATTGTCTCGTTATGGAGATCGAGCATAAATCACATGGAGTACTTTTCTATCAAAGAATATATATTGAAAAAATCCTAAAACGTTTCAATATAGATAAAACTCATCTCTTGAGTACCCCTATGATTGTTTGATCTCTTGATCCAAAAAAATGATCTATTTTGATCTAAAGAAAATAATGAATAAATACTTGGTCCAGAAGTACCATATATGAGTACAATTGGTGCTCTATTATATTTAGTATAATGTACTATGTCTGATTTATAGTTATTTTATTCAAAATCTGCTAGTAGAGCAGGTTTGATTGGTTATGCTGATGTTTTATATCTTTTAGATTCTCATAAGATTTGCTCACAAATTAGATATTATTTTACTTATAATGATACAACAATTTCATGACACTCTACAAAACATACCTTTGTTGTCATGTAATCCAACCATTCTAAAATTCTTGTACTTCATGAAGCAAGCCAAGAATATATATATGGTTTAGATCTGTCATTCATCCTATCCAAAGTACATGCGAACTATCCACTGCATTAAAATTTCCAACAATCATATATGAGGATAATGTTGTATGTATCACTCAAATTAGAAGAGAATACATTAAAGGAGATAGAACTAAACATATCTCACCAAAGTTCTTTTATATTCATGAGCTCCAACTAAGCTAGCAGATTGATGTTAAATTAAACAAATCCGCTCTATGGATAATCTTGTAGATTTATTTACCGAAACATTGCCAATATCAACATTTGAGAAATTGGCTCATGGAATTGGCATGCGTCATTATGTAAGCTACATGATTAATTATGAAACATTCTTTCAAAGATAGTAATATTGAGTCAATATGAATATATATACCTTGCACTCTTTTCCTTCGATTAGGTTTTGTCCCATCAAGTTTTCCTGACAAGACTTTTAATGAGGTATTTCTTTTAAACATGTCTAACTGAATTCATAAGATTATTTATTTTTGATTTAATAGATCATAAAATATTTTTTGCTTAATTTTTATCTTATTAGGTTTTTATTGACAAAAGTTTTAAAAATAATCGCATCATTCAAGAGAGAGTATTGTAAAGTGGTGAATATCCACCGTTATTTCTTTATGAGGTAAATTATGATTGGACCATCAAACGGCAACTTTCATTGGTTTAAACATGGGCAAGGTCAACAATTGTGGCTTAATTGACAACTTTTTGCCTAATTGTTTTGTGTATAAGTAAAATCTGTAACTAGCTGTGATCAGATCAAATCGAAGAGCAGTTTTACACTTACATTTTCACTCTCTCTCACTCTCTCTCTCTCTCTCTCTCATATTCTTACGTTTACTTGAGTTCTTACGTTTACAACATTTCATTTCTTTGGTTTCAAAAAAAAAAAAACAAACAAACAAACAAACAAACGCTTCATTTCTTTTGGCTTACAACAGAAACTCATAAATCATAATTCCATTTCGAGGTTGTCTTAGGGTCTGCTCTGTCTCTTCACTGTTTTCAACTTCTTTTCATCTCCCAAAATGGAAGGAGCTGGTGGTGATAATTTCCAAGACTGGGAGGGGCTTCAAAACTCGGATTCAGACTCGGCCCTGGTTAACTCACCAGACAGAGCTGCTGCTGCTGCAGTGGAGGAGGAAATCGATGATGGCGATTACTCAGAGGGCGTGATAAGGTCAGATTCCTTCTCTCTTGATAACCAAAACAGATATGCAAAGACTGATGTTGTTGTTGTTGTGAGTGAAGAGGAGGAAGGCTCTATTGAGTCAGACAATCCGAGTTGGATCGATCCCGGGTCGGAGACTCGGTACTCGGTTAAGAACTCGGGCGAGTTTTGGTCTGATTCGGGTAATGATCACTCTGACGAGCATAAACTTGGTGAATTCCAAGTGGGGTCATTGAGATTGGGTGGTTTTGATGGTGGTGTCCAAAAGGGGACTGATATTATGGGTAGTACTGTAGTTGCTGTTGTTAATGATGATCATGTGAAGAAGCAGCAGCAGCAAGAGGAAGAGGAGAGTGAGATTGTGGAGAGCAATGAGAGTAGAAGGCTCGTCGAGCTTCCTAAGGTAATCATATACCCTTCAATTACTGTTAATTTGGTTGTTTTTGTAAGAAGGGAAAACGGAAAACTTTTAATTTATGGACTTTTGATGTAATTTACGCCAACGTAGGGAATGCATGAAGGCTGCTTACTTTTAGAATATACTTAATTAGTGATGCGAATAATACGAATAGTGGGCCCCGAAAAGTGTAGTATTGAGCCTATCCTTAAAAGATTTTTTAGGTTATATGATAGCAGACAACCGTGGAATAAGCTCAGGTGGTCAGTTTGAAGTAATAAACGGAAAATTTCATTAGCTAGAAGATTGTGGAAATCTTTAAGAGGTGTTAGAGGTTGTTTATTTTTATCGTCCGGAGACTAAATAATATAGTTGAAGATCGAAGAATGAATAGTTATTGAAATCTTAAATCTAATAAATATGTTTATTTTTCTTTTTTTCTTACCTTTGAATATATAATAATCTTGTTGTTTTTTAAAGTTAAAATTGTCTGAATACTAGTAATTTGATATTTATATTATTTTATTATTAGTTGCTCGGTAACTTAATTAAATATGATACAAATAATTACAATAAATTATTTAATAAATATTAAAACATTTATATATATAATATTTTGATTCATAATTAAAACAAATTTTCATCAATATACATAAACTAAAAACACTAATAACATAATAAAACTTTAACAAATAAATATAATATGGGCTACTCTATAAGTAGATTAATAAAGAAAATCAATAAAAATTCTTACTGAAATTTGATTAAAGAAATATAATAATACAACTATAGAAAAATTTGATATTGGGATGTTTAGGGGTTTTATTTTTCAATGTTATTTGTTAAAGTATTAAAAAAATTTGTATTTTATAAAACTATGATAAACTTGGAAATATGTTATTTTAAGAAGGATAAACTTGGAATAATATATTTATAAAATCATTAAGAGTTGTTTGTTTTTTGCACTTAACACTTAATGGTGCTTAATTAGACCAATTAAGAGATTTTTGTTTATTTTTTTTAAGTGGTCAAACCACTTAAAACAACCCAAAAATCACTTAAAAAATAAGTTACATTTTTTTACTTTTCACTTAATACAAAATCACTTAATGATTTTATAAATATATCATTCCAAATTTATCATTCGTAAAATAACATATTTTCAAATTTATTATAGTTTTACATTATACAAATTTTTTTTAATGCTTTAACAAAAAATATTGAAAAATAAAAACTCTAAACATCTCAACATCAAATTTTTCTATAGCTAGATTACTATATTTCTCCAATCAAATTTCAGTGAGAATCTTTATTGATTTTTTTTATTAATCTACTTGTGGAGTAACTCATAGTATATTTATTTGTTAAAGTTTTACTGTGTTATTAGTGTTTTTGATTAATTCAATTTAAGATCATTTTGTTTATTTTTATTTGAATATATAAATTTAATTGATTCTACTATAATAATTCATCTTATTTTAATAATGAATCAAAATATTATATATATGTTTTAATATTTGTTAAATAATTTATTACAATTTTTTGTATCATATTAAATAAAGTTACTTAACAACTAATAATAAAAAGATATATATAAATGTCAAATTGTTAGTATTCAAACAATTTTAACTTTAAAAAACAAACAAGATTATTATACATTCAGATGTAAGGAAAAAAAAAAAAAAAACATGTTTATTAGATTTCAGATTTCAGTCACTATTAAGTTTTCAGTCTTCAGCAGCACTATTCAGTCTTCAGATAAAAAAACAAACGATCCCTTAGTTATTAACATATAATTTCATAATTGTAATTATTGTTACTTTGACCTGTTTTGAAGGTGCCATAGAATTGTTCTCTATGTAAAATTTTTTGGATTCTGATAATAACAAGGACAAAAAATTTTGTATATCATGGCGTGAAACACTCTTAAGTGATAAATTTTCAAGCATTGCATAATTTTGTTCTTTAGTTTTTTAGTCAGTGGCTGCATTTTTTGAAAATATGTAATTGAAACAAGAGTGGAAATCTTGTGCCAGTGTGCAGTTGCTGCTACGAAGCACCGCAGAAGATTTCCGGGTTCTCAGGACCTGCGTAGGCGTCCCTATGTTTATTCAATGCTGGCCATTGCTGCCGTTTGTGTTTGTGTCTTCCTATACATGCGAGGCGCCCCAGACATTGGTCGGGGTGCTCCATTCAAGTGGGAGAACACTGGGGGGTCAAAGAGCAAACCGTGAGTCAGATATTACATATGTTTCATGGTGACTGGTGCAGCTATACGAGGAAATATATATCGGTAAAAATGGATGTAGGAATTGGTAAACTATGTGAATTTGCAGGCTGTCCAGTTCAGACACAGCGTATGACTTAACAAACCTGAAATCTGGGATTTTATGGTTGATGCCACTTTTTTCTGCCTTATTTGTATTTCAACATGGAAGAACCGTAGGCAATTATGCTGGTCTGAGGAGTTTATTCAAGTTAATTTATGTGATTGTATTTTCTGCTTTTCCATTCCTTTTTTAATCATGATGAAAGCTGCCGACACCAAAGTATGATATGTATTGATTTTGTCTTTGTAAAGTTGATTGGTAGGATCTTATCAAATAACTTGAATACTGTATGATTAAATAGGAAAGTATAATATATGTTGGATTGGTAAGGAATTGAATTATAAATTAAAATATCAATAACTTCTTTTAACAATTCCCTAACTATAGACATAATCCATTTATTTTTAAAATATATTATAAACATTTTTATTTCGAATAATGAACTTGTCATAAATTTGTATTAAAAACTTTATGATTTTTAAAAGCCTTCCTGAATTTTATTGAAAACCTTTCGAATATAAGAAGCCTTATTTTTTTTAATTATTATTTAAAATCAAATACCCGAAGTTGGCACCGCGACAGTCAACATTCTTTCACATCCATCTTCATACTCTTGTGTTTCTTTAAGAAACCCTCTATTGTTCCCAATTGATAGCCCAGTTGAGAAAGCTTGGTCCATGCTCAACGCCGAAGGCCCTGAACAAAACAATTCTACCAAGTTTTGTGCAAGTTTGACTTAAAGTTCTATTTCTACAGACCCCCCAAAGTGAAAACTATCGATGAAAATACATTCGGTAGTTTCATAATCAGGCATTTTGCACCGTTAACAATTCCGTTAACAATATTAGATTTTTACAGTGCATAATACACTTCCCTTTTATATATATGAAAATAAATATGTTTTGGAATATATTTTTGACCCCATTTAAATAGTTTAATCTTAATAGATTTTAACGAACCTTTAATTATAAAAGTCCACTCAAAAGTCAATAGGCTTATTGGAACAAGGAGCTGCACTTGGTGCCCATGGTGTGAAAAGACCAAGTTTCGAGTGCTTGGTGCCCATGGTATGCAAAGACCAAGTTTGAGTACCATTTTTAACAAACATAGACAATTATAGTTAGACCCCTTATGTGAATGAGGGCAAATTATATTTAAGTCTGTTTACCTGTAAAGGTTGCTTTTTCTACGAATATGATCCCTCTGTCCCCATAGTTCCAAAGTAGAGTTAAATTTAAGCGATTAGAGTTTGGGCCGTTCATCAGACACAGTCAGCTTATAATTTATTAAAAGAAAATCGAAACTCATAAATCATAATCACAAAACCCTAAACACCAAGCATACCTACAGCTCTAAAACAACAAAACGACAGAGTCTTCTGAAATAAAACGACAACACCCCTCCACTCTTCGTCACCTTCACGCCACAACACACTTACTGTCTCCACCTCCATTTCCTCTGAAGCCTTCAACAACAACAATGGCGGCAGAGACGAGAAGAGTGATCACACTCGGAGGCAAAGGCTCCTCCCTCACTTCCTCCTCCCTCCACTCCATCTCCCATTCCCTCTCCCTCCTCCGCATCGATTCCTCCTCTCTCGACCGTCTCGCTGCCTCCCCCTCCAACCCACCTCTCTCCCAATACCAACTCCCCCACCACCACCTCCTCTCCCTCCCGAAACCCGCGCTTTCCTCGTTTCCCTCCTCAACAAACTCCTACTCTACTCGTCCCCACCATCCATTCAGACGGTTGTGGGTTTATCGGATTACATGAATTTGAATTCGAATGTCGATGAACCCATCGACGTGACGGAAGAGGAGAGAGTTCTCTTGGAGGGATTGTGTTTGCCTTCTGTTTTATGTGGGATTTGTGGGGTTTTAGACTATGAGGCGACTGCTCTGTGTAGTGTTGTTGATGTGGTGGCTGCTTTGTCGTGTGAGGCGTCGGGAGCTGACGTGTCCGGGTTCGGTTTGGTGGATTCTGGAGATGGATTTAGTGCGAAGGCGGAGATTGGTGTTGCTGGTGACTTGAAGGTGTTGTTGAATGGATCGAAGCTGGTGGGGAAGAGGGAGATTGAAGAGGTTATGGAGATTGTGAAAGTTAATGGGAAGTTGAGGGAGGTGGTGAAGGCAGTGCATTTGAGTGTTAGGATTGAATTGAATTCCAGTTTGAGAGGTGGGGTTGGTGGTGGGACTGTGAAGGGTTTAGGGACCAATGTGGTGGCATTGGCGGCTGCGGTTAAGAACGTGGGTGAGAGCAGTTTGGAAAGAGCGAAAACGTGTTTGGATTCAAGTGGTCTAAGGGGTTTGTTCGAGAAGAATTGCCCGAGTGGGGATAGTTTGAGGAGTGTGTATAGGTCGGTTTTAGATGCGCATTTTGAGGAGGATTATGTAAAATTCAGTCACCAAGCGAATGTGTTGTTGGGGGTTGTATGGAGGATTGTGACTTGGGAGGCGGTGATTGCGTTTGTGGTGCTTGAGGGCGGGGAGTTGGTGGTGGGTGAGAAGGTGAATGGAGGAGGGGATGTGAAGGCGGATAAGAAGAGTGAGAAAAAGAAGAAGAAGGTGGTTTTGGGGAAGGGGACGGGGGTTGTGGTGCAGTTGATTAAGGATAGGTTGCAGAAGATGGGTGGTTCAGGGACGTTGGAGAAGTGGGTTGAGGGTATTTTTTTGTTTTTGGACCCCAAGGATCCGGAGTTTGATGGGTTGTTGATGAAGTTGAAAGAGATTGTGGAGAGTAATGAGAGTAGAAGGCTTCCCAAGCTTCCTAAGGTAATCATATATACCCTTTGATTATTGTTGATTTGGTTGTTTTTGTAAGAAGGGAAAAAGGAAAAAAAAAAAAAATTAATCTATGGCTTTCGGTGTAATTTATTTCAGGGTAGGGAATGCATGAAGGCTGCTTACATTTATTTAGACTGCCATGAATATGCTTAATTAGTGATGGGAATAACATGAATTGTCGGCCCCAAAAAGTGTAGTATTGAGCCTATTCTTAAAGAATTCTTAGGTTATATGATAGCAGACAACCGAGATGTAAGCACAGGTGGCCAAGTTGTAGTAATAAATGGACAATTCATTAGCTAGAAGATCGTAGAAATCTTTAACTGGTAGTGGTTGTTTTGAAATTATTTGCATTAGTAATTACATGAAAGGCTGTTGGCTTTAGTGGTTAAAATTGTATGTTGATCAAGTGAGGAGTTCTGGGTTCAGGTTTGAGAACTGTTGTTGAGAGTTACTACTTAGTAATTAACAAATAATTTCTTAATTGTAAATTTGTAATTATTGTTACTTTGACATGTTTTCAAGGTGCCAATGAATTGTTTTCTATGTAGATTGTTTTGGATTCTGATAATGAGGACAAAAAACTTTGTATATCATGGCATGAAACACTTTTAGGTTTCAAGATTTGCGTAATTTTGTTCTATAGTTTTCTAGTCAGTGGCTGAATGCAAAACCATGAACTTGATTTTTTCTTATCATTGGCATACCTATGTTTTAAATAGCCGTCTGCCATCAGCAGTGGACCCTTTTACCTGATGGAATGACTCGTTGACCACTTATAAACAGCTTCTGCTAATGCTGGTTTATTTAGATTGATTTTTATGTATATTCTGTTGAGTTATGTAACATTGTTGTCAAATATTTATTGTTATCTTTACTTGGCATGGATGGTATTTTTAATGTCCTTACCGTGTGTATATTATGGTGGATACCAGGGTACTCGTGATTTTGCTAAGGAACAAATGGCAATAAGAGAGAAAGCATTCTCGATTATAACTGACATTTTTAAACGGCATGGTGCCACAGCCCTGGATACTCCTGTTTTCGAAATGAGAGAGACTCTAATGGGAAAATATGGAGAGGATTCAAAGTTGATTTATGATCTTGCTGACCAGGTACATACATAACTGTTACTTGATTCGGCTGAATTCATGTTTTTATCTTTTATATTCATTATTATCACTTTGGTGGTAAGTTGTCCTTGTATAAAATTTTTTATCTTTATAAATCTTTTACACACTATTTCATTGTTTTACACTTGAATGCATTTTATAGGAGAAGAAAAAGAAGGGCTGGGGTTTTTCATGCAAATATAGATTCCTTATTTTATAATCCGGTAGAGCATTGAGGGATAATATATTTACACAAGATTTAGTATGATTGATCAAGTTTTGATAATGCATGTAATATTTCAAATAATATTGCAATTATGTGGATAATGAAAAGCCTAAGTGAAACTTTAGAGTCTTACCTCAGTTATGCAATTTTGACTCTTGATTTGAGAATCAAGTTCTTAAAATGTTTTTTATACGAATATATCACTGAGGAATTCCCTTGGCTTAAGTTTTATTCCATCTTGCTGTATCAATGTAGTCTCTTATCTTAATCTTCTGAGGACCCGTTTGTTAGACAGCTAATCATAGTCTAATCCTTTGTTTGTTGAGAAGATGGGATTGGACAAAATTCAATCCCACCTTTTTTTTTCTCCTACTGCAGTGGGACTAATCAATCCCGTGCTGATAGGTGAGATTGATTAGTTCCGCCTTTCATTACCTCTTTTTTTGGTAATTTATTTCATTAATAATTAAAATATTAAATATATTTAAATATAATTGTTAATAATTTTTAAAAAAAAAAGAAGAAGAAGAAGAAGAAAAGACAGTGAAAGACGTGGGACTACTTAGTCCTGCAGTGGGATAAAAACGGTGGGATTGGATTTTGTCCTATTCCATCTTCTCAACGAACAAAATATTGGACTAGGATTAGTCCAATCATGGTCCAATCCTGAGTAACAAACAGGTCTTATTTTTTGTATTGTTATTTCAGGTTAATATATTCATTCCACTCTTGGTTTTTTATGGCTATAATAAGTAATTTTAATCATATCCTTTTCTTTTGATTGAAAGATGTAAAATATAATTTTCTGTTTATGACAACATATAACTTATTTGTCAAATTGTTTACAGGGTGGAGAGCTTTGTTCCCTGCGTTATGACTTGACTGTTCCATTTGCTAGGTATGTGGCAATGAATGGTCTTACATCAATGAAAAGGCACCAAATAGCTAAGGTGTATAGACGGGATAATCCATCTAAAGGAAGATTTCGTGAATTTTATCAATGTGATCTTGATATTGCTGGCCAATATGAAAGGATGGGTCCAGACTTTGAGATCATTAAAATTTTGACGGAACTGCTCGATGAACTTGACATTGGAGATTATGAGGTCAGTGTTGATAGCTTTATTTTCTTTCCGTGTTTATAGGCATTAACTTTCATGATATTACCTGTTTGTAACCATACATTAGCCGTAACGAGCTGGTTTAACAGGTCTTTGTGCATGTGGTTCTGAAACTTCTTAAAAATGGGTTTGCCTTATGATAATTGTTCTCTGATACGCTTTTTGCAGATAAAATTGAATCATCGAATGTTACTGGATGGTATGATGGAAATATGTGGGGTGCCCCCTGAAAAATTCAGAACTATATGTTCAAGTATTGACAAGCTAGACAAGCAATCCTTCGAGCAGATTAAAAAAGAAATGGTAATTGTACATGCAATAAAACTTGTGCTATATCTGTCGGTTCGTGTTGGAGTTCTTTATGGTTTTAATGGCCGGTGTAATTGTTGTGAAGTTTTATATATTAAAATCAACTTTGTCAAATTAGCTTTTACCGTCTAACCCGGACACCCTATAAATTTAATTATTGGCAAAGTTGTCTCTCAATTGTTAAGTTTCTAGCACATTATGTTGCAGTTTAAAACAACGCTCATTTATTGAATTTTATAAATTACTATTTGCAAGGTTGAGGAGAAGGGCTTAACTGTTGAGACAGCAGATAAAATTGGAGATTTTGTGAAGGAAAGGGGATCCCCTTTGGAATTATTATCGAAGCTTAAACAGGAAGGCAGCTTGTTTTTGGAAAACAATTCATCAAAACTTGCATTGGATGACCTTGCAATTTTGTTTGAAGCTCTAGAAAAGTCCAAATGCATTAACAGAGTGGTTTTCGATTTGAGTCTTGCCAGAGGCCTTGATTATTATACTGGGGTCATATTTGAAGCTGTTTTCAAGGGTGCCACTCAGGTAAATATAATTTTTGCCTTTTATATTTACTTCTTATCTAGTTTTCTTGATGTAGAGGCAGACATAAACATATCCTATCTAATTAAATACTTATTGTCACATTTTAACATTAATATCAGATTACATCTCCATTAATTGGTCATGGATCTATTTTTTATTGGATCACAGCCTGTAAGCCTTACCTTTAGTGAGTTAAATATGTAATGACAAGTGGGATTTTCACTGCCAGAAGTCAAGGATGGCATGCATGAAAGTAACAATTACTTGCCATTTTTTAAACCACACCATTATTAGCTGATGTTCTACTTAAGATGAGTGGCTTGCATTAAAGGTAGAAGTGGTCTGAAATGGAACCAGAATTTATGCTTTTACTACTGAGCGAGTATTTCTTGTCGAATTATCATGACTTACTGTTTCATTTCCTCAGGTTGGTTCCATTGCTGCTGGTGGACGTTATGACAACCTCATAGGGATGTTTGGTACAAAGCAGGTTCCGTCAGTTGGTGTGAGTCTTGGAATTGAGCGCGTGTTTGCTATAATGGAGCAGCTACAGAAAGAACGAAACCAGGTAACTACAGCATTCAAGTTCATGTTCAGATGTATCCATATGTGGTTTTGAGGGCACCCATTTGGTGTCTATCATTATTAAAGCTTTGCATGAATTTTGATATGGATAATAATGCATTTTACTCTCTCTCATTGGTTTTCACAGACAGTTCGTGCCACTGAGACCCAAGTACTGGTGGCCTTGCTCGGGGATAAACTACCTCAAGCAGCTGAGCTGGTCAGTGAGCTGTGGGATGCCAAGGTGAAGGCAGAATACATGGTCCATAAGAAAGTAAACAAGTTCTTTGATCGTGCCACGGAGTCAAAAATCCCTTGGATGGTAATAGTGGGTGAGCGAGAGCTAAACGAAGGCAACGTAAAGATAAAGAACCTTGAGACCAAGCAAGAAGAGGAGGTTCCCAGAAGTAAATTCATTGAGGAGCTCCAAAGACGATTGAACCCCTGAGAAACTAATTTGGTTGATGTCAACTTTAAACCATTTTTCTAGTTCCTGGAATCCTGTTGTATCATGGCACGGCAGGTTTATAGAGAATTACACATCAGCTTGCTTGTTTCAACATATTTCTAACAGGTATATTGGTAATAGTTGGATGTTATTTTGATTATCTAGATCAAGTTTGACATTATAGTGCAAATGTATTTTTCAGATTTTGGCTGCCTCTTGTTTGACATGAAACAGTGTAAAATAGATAATTCTACGTTATTGTTAACATGATTATAGATGGGTTTGATTCTTTGATTGTTCTATTCCTTATATTTTAGAATGTTTTCGATATTTCAACAGATATTACCTTAAATTTGGATCCCAAATGATTATATCCAAACCGACATATACTTATTTCCGTCCACCAAATATTTCCTTGGTCTTTATACTTCTGTGGATGTTAAGAGAAGTTACACATCCAGTTGTTCAAGCATTTAATTAGTGCGAGCGGCACAGACTGTCTTGGTTGGATGAGTTACAAGCAAGTACTGAGACTGCAAAAAGATCATAGTCATTGATAAAGCTGTCCGTTGATTTGAGCCTTGTTAGCGGCCTGGACTATTATACTGGGGCCGTATCTGAAGCTGTTCTTTTAGGTGATACACAGGTAAATTTTGGTTATAGTTTTGGATACCTTCTGATCTTCATGTGGTTTGCTTGATGTTGGACCATATAATTTGACTTCATGTTTTCATGATCGTGTTAAAAGAAAAGCATAACATATGGTCCATAACGAAGTGATGGAGCTCATTGATCATGCCAACGAGTTAAAAATCCCTTTAATGGTTGCTATCAGCAAGCGAAAATCGAATCAATGAATCATGGTCCATGGATGGATTGATGGTTGCTATCAATGAGTGAAATCAAATCAAATCAATGAATCATGGTCCATGGATTTAAGACAACGAGACCGTAGAAGTAGGTGTGTTGATGAACATCACAATCTTAGGTTGAACCCTGGTCTTATTTGGTACGCGAGATTGAATTGAATTATTTTGATGAGATTGGATTAAATTAGATAAGATAGGATTGTAATGGATAAATTAATGTTATGATGTGTTTGGTGTTGTATGGGATTAGATTAAAAATAGCACTAACAATTATTTAGTCTATTATGAGATTAAACAAAAATTAATTGTGTATTATATTATTTGTATGACATAAAACTAAAAATATTTTAATATTATTTTGAAAAATAAAATTTAACCCTTTAAAATAATATTTATTTTTATTGTTATTATTATTGAAATATATTATTTATTTAATATTTAATGAAATGTATAAAAATAATATTTAAAATAAATTTTAATGTTTTATATAATTAATGTAGGAAAGGAAAGGAAAATAAAATAAAATAAAAAGGTTTCCCATGTTGGTGGGGTAAATTAAACCACTAACTTATGAGTTAAATTTATCTCACCAATATGGGATAAAATGGTTGCATGAGATTGAAGAAATCTAATCCTATACAACCACCAATCAAGGAATTGGATTGGAATTTATCCAATCCCTTATAACAAATGTGGTTGTGGCACAATTTCAAACCATTCTTCCCTTAGAATTCCAAGTTAAGTATAGGGCACATATGATCATTCACCTTCACATGTATTGATTAAATATATATATTAAAAAATGAGCTGAACTTGAATCATTGACTCAGTTGGTATCATATGTCATATTGAATTTAGAATTTGGTTGCTTTACTATTGACAAATCAATTGAGGATTACGTACTTGACACGAAACAGTCTTCTAACCTTTATTGCTATAAAGTCCCCAACAAAACTACTTGTCCTTTGTCTAGGCGGCAATTAAAGCTGCTTTTGGAATACAGTTCTCTAAACTAAAACTTAAGGAATGAATAATCTCATGTATCCTATCAAAGATTTATAACTCAATTAGTTAATGTATTTTCTTTTTATATTGATAATAGAATTTGATTTTTACTGTGTAGATTCATTAAGATGAATGGAGAGTGTTTTTCTGATATTGTAGATTTTTTTTTTTTTTAGAGACCATCACAATAGACTTTAACCATTGTGTCTCCACAAACATTATCAAATATTTTTATGTACTCTTTATAAAACTTTTTGTTTGTTTTTTACCATCAGTTTAAGTCTAATCAAAGAGATTAGCATCTCAAAAGTTGCTAACAATCACAACTAATTTCATCAAACAAAACTCATGTTTTTGAACATCATCTTTCACTGACTTGACAGTTGTCCTCTCCTTTTCCCTGCCTATGCTACTCTCTCTGCCAAGAAAGGGATCTCTCTCTCTCTCTCTCTCTCTCTCTCTCTCTTCCTCATCCTCACCTGTATAATCTTCCCCTACATTCTCCTCACCATTCTTATCATGTACCCCATGTCATCACCAACAGTCAATACAGTCAAACATTCATCACTTCCAGACACTAAACAAGTAGATATTGACCATATTCCCAAAATTTCGCCGAAATTTTAGAAAATCTTAGGTACATTTCCAATATTTTCACCAACGTTGAAATATTTTCAGCAACAACCCAATATTCTTCAAATGTTTTGACTTATGACCATATTGATATTAAAATTTAAAAAATTAAAATTATGAAAACATTTTCAATAGCTATTTCAATATTTTCATAAATTTGGAGCTTGATATATCTATTAAAATTATATTCATATTCTTAGCACAAGTTTTTCTAATTCATCATTTAACTATAGTAGCATCCCAATCCTGATTCTACAATTACAATGATGATTTTTATCTCGAATGCAATTATATATTGGATTTCAAATTTAAAAAACCTTCAAATCATTGAAATAAAACTTTGATAATCTTAACATTTACATCTTAATCATTTAAATTCATATATATATATGTACATGAATTATCAATCATATACAATATTCATATAATAATATAAAATACTTACAATATATCAATCATATACAATATTCATATAATAATATAAAATACTTACAATATATCATAATCTTAAATGGTTACAAATATAGATTAAATCTATTTAATCTTTTATCTACATAATGAGAAAATCTTTATGAGACGTTGAATAAGTATACTATACTGATATTGATATGACTCTCCGAAAATAATATAACACATGATATAGTTTTTTTAAGTAAAATTAATGTTGAAATCTTTCCTCCTTTATAAGAAAATATTTATTTAAAAAGTTATATTATATATTATATTATTAATGAAAGGTTATATTAATATTAATTTTTATTTAAAGACTGTATCATTCAACACGTTATTATTAGAGAGTTATCGCCAATATCAGTATAGCAGGTCAGCTAGCGTCCCAGGTTTTCTCCTAAACAACTAGCCTATGTACATAACCATATTCGGAGTCCCCAACGACCTCCCAAACCCCAGTAATCAACCCTCCATTTCTTATCTGTTCCACGTGTACAGACCAGATTCAACGAGTCCACGAAACAGAGTACACATGGAAGCTCCATAGAATCAATAAGAAAGAATTTTCTGTACTCATCTGCTTTAAAGACTCGGTTTTTGGGTCTGGTTTTTACGAGGTTGTCTTAGGGTTTGCTCTGTCTCTTCACTGTTTTCAACTTCTCTTCATCTCCCAAATGGAAGGAGCTGGTGGTGACAATTTCCAGGACTGGGAGGTGCTTCCAAACTCGGACTCTGAGTCTGACTCTGCCCTGGTTAAATCACCAGACAGAGCTGCTGCTGCGGTGGAGGAGGAAATCGATGGTGGAGATTACTCAGAGGGCATGATAAGGTCAGATTACTTCTCTCTTGATAACCAAAACAGATATGCAAAGACTGATGTTGTGAGTGAAGAGGAAGGCTCTATTGAGTCTGACAATCCGAGTTGGATCGATCCCGGGTCGGAGACTCGGTTCCCAGTTAAGAACTCGGGCGAGTTCTGGTCTGATTCGGGTAGTGATCGGTCTGATGAGCGTAAACTTGGTGAATTCCAAGTGGGGTCGTTGAGATTGGGTGGTTTTGATGGTGGGGTCGAAAAGGGTACTGATATGAGTAGTAGTGCTGTTGTTGTTGATGACGATCATGTGAAGAATCAGGGGGAGGAGATTGAGATTGCTTGTGGGGGATCTGATGATGAAGAAGGGAAAATTGTTAATTCGAGTGGTGGGGAGGGGGAAAGGAGCGCTGTTTCGAAGGCGGTTGGTGGGGAGGCGAGGATTATTTGGTGGAAGGTGCCATTGGAGGTGTTGAAGTATTGTGTTTCGAAGGTTAATCCTGTTTGGTCCTTCTCTGTGGCTGCGGCTGTCGTGGGGTTGGTTATATTGGGACGTAAGTTATATAGGATGAAGCGCAAGACTAGGAGCTTGCAGCTCAAGGTTACACTTGATGACAAGGTCTGTCATTGCGTTTATTATCTTTCCATTTCTTTCGTCGCTATATTGCGTGTTTTGGGAATTAGATTACAAATCGTATATTTATGTCGTGTTGTTTGTATTGGATGAGTTTTTGGATGGTTGGTGTGTTTATAGGCGTTATATACTTATATTCGCTTGAATTGGCTCAACAGTTTATAATGTTTTGTTGAATCAAAAAATTTGTTTAATTAGTGAAATTAATATGTGAAGTTCGTTTTAAGTCTATGTATAGAACCTTTTTTTTTCTTTTTTGTTTTTTTTGTGTTTTGTTTTGTTTTGTTTTTTTGTTTTTTTTTGTAGTTTTAATATAATTGAGGCAGTACTTGTTAGGAGTGTTTGATAGTAGATATTTTTTTCTTATGCTGCCTTGTCTGCGTTGAGAAGAGGATTAGTGAATTGTGGGTTTTTAGTTTAATAAGTTTTTTGTTTGTTTACTGCATGAAGTGTATTTTTTAATTGTCAAAATTTCCATTGTAACACAATGCCTTGTCCTTTTTAAGCATAAGTTAAGACTGTTATAATTTTAATATAATAGAGGATGTGGTGTATATTTAGTGAAAGATAACTTCTCGTTTCAAATGATGATAAAGTGACTTAGTGTTTCTTCCAAGTGGTATTTCTGCTGTTCTGGGGTGATTTTTTTTCTCTACTAATGAAAGTTCTTAATGAGATAGTTCAGCCGATCAAGCTGAAGTTGTTGGATCAACATTAAGCATGATAAGTGTGTTTGGATTGTTTGATGTTTGCAAATAGCCAATGAAACAACAGCATGTTTTTTGTTCTGGGCAAATGTTTCTGCCAAAGATTGGGATTCCACTTGATGTTCCCTAATGTAGCCCCGCTGTGAGCCCGCCAAGTGAAAATCCTCTACATTGTGCTGAATTTAGGATTGGTTTTGTGATAATTTATGATCTTGCCTCATAACCAATATCTATCGACAGTTATATTCAAATTATTTTATTTCTAATCAGTGGAAGTCCCTGGTCCCAGCTGTTGGTTGTGAGCATGTGTACTGCCAGAGTTGTTTCAAAATTTATTTTATATATATATATATATATATATATATATATGCGCGCAAGAAATAACAACTAAACCATTAGATAATAGTGATGATTGACCAATTACTTGGAACAATTCCATATTTTGTTGGCAATTTAAGTGTTATTGGGATTGCTGGTAATAGTAATGGTACAGATAGCCCATAAGTAGAGTGGTGCCCTTTGTTCCTTGATTCTTTGTCTGTCTATGTTAATTGTAGACAACTTTACTTATACGATGATTTGATCCTTAGGGAAAGGAAAAAGAAAAAAGAAAAAGAAGCCAAGAGTATAAGAATGGATATATGTTCATTTCAGTTTTATCTTTCGGATATCTTTGAAAGAGCACACCCTGTCAGTTATAACTACTTCATATCTGTTTCTGATTGAAACTTTTTGAACTTTTTTGTTCTTATAGATACTGGTATTAGAGTACCGTAACTCTTGCAAATGTATAGTATATTTGTTTTATAACATGTCTTGCAAGAGTTGACACATGGTGTTTTTATAACCACGTTCTATTTCTGATCAATGTCTGCAGAAGGTGTCTCAGTTTATGAGCCGTGCTGCACGTCTTAATGAGGCATTTTCAGTGGTGAAACGGGTTCCTATTGTCCGCCCTGCCCTACCAGCAGCTGGAGTAAATTCATGGCCTGTAATGAGTATGAGATGAAAGGTAATTTGGTGAAGTAGATATTGAAAGAATAACAGTGTGTCCTCACAGTAAGTTTGATGATTATGTATGCCTGTCTTGCTTTACTATATGTGTATTAAAGTGTTTCGATTAGTGTTTCGGTTCTTCCTTGTGTATTGACTCTTAAGAATTTGAAATGTGTATAAATTTCAGACAATAATCTTTTTGCTATTCTTGTGTTTCTTTTTCTTTCCCGCATACATCAAATATGCGAATGCCAGCCTATTTTCATGCATTTCAGTTCTGCATTAACATTAATGGAATGTCGTAGTTAACACATCTGCGTCTTTTTTGTATAAAAGTTAATTCAAGATTATTGATATCATTTGATAGTCATCAACATCTATAAAGTGTCAAGAGATGAGATGAAGTGATTGGTATTGAATGAATGGTTGATAAAAAAAGTCATCTGGGTCTCCAATAGCATTCCGTATTTGCCTTTGAGCATACTCATGTGGAGTTTTTGTCTTTGTTAACGCAACGTGAACCTGGTACCATGAACTTGTCAAGTTGATTGACATGGGGAAAGTGATGATAAAGAGGGCTAATCACTCCTGTTACGAGTGAATGTGTTTTTTGAATCTGAATTTTTTCCTCAAATCAAATGTCATTTCATTTTCCTGATCGAGAATTATATTTTAATATTTTCGTTTATTTAAAATTGTAAATGCTTTGCACACAAATATTTGTAAAAGATCTTTAGATGAAAGAGTTAATAATACTTATATAGTTTTATTGATTTAAATATGTATCAAAATATGAATATAAGTTGATATATTTAAGGATGACTTTGGTTTTTTAAGTTTTAAATGATAAGAAAATTAAAATATGGTTAAGAATATTAAAGAAGATTATAGAATTTTGGAGTAAAATAATATCATAAAGATGAAAATTATTTTTAAAAAGGCAAAAAAGCAAGAAAGTGACGTGTATGTTCAATAAAAGAGGAAAGGAAAAATAAAGTTTATACTTTACGGAGCCTTCACGAAGAAGTACACAACAAACCCCTTTTTATTTAAAAAAACAATAATTTCTTATCATTAAAAAAAAATCCTATAAAAATATTGTATACAAAATTTTACCAATTTTCATTTTTAAAGATTTTGCATCCACTTATTTTATAAAGTAAGAACTATCATTAGAATCTTACGAGATTTTAATTTAGATCAAAGTTATTTTCACTGTTAAGGTCTTCTCCCAGTGTTTGGTGTATGCAAATTTTGTGGTCTTTGTAGATTATAAGATATATTAATCATTAACTAAGCAGATTAAAATAAAAGATAAAGAGAAAATCCTTGTGTATGTGATTTAAAAATTTGCCCTTATGCAATTTCTTCAGAGCAATAACAATTGGTTGAGGTCAATATGGATATGTAGCGGGAAATTTTATTGCATGGATGTTTCATGTCCTGTCTAATCAAGAAATTTATATTCATGGTTTAATATTGTTCGAGTATTCTTGGCAGTTCTACACCAATTGAACATGAATCAACCATTATGAATGCTCTTATTTAATTCATTTATGAACATATTTTTGTGGAAAGTATATATGAACAAAAAGTACCGACTTGTAAAATTATGATATTAACACACAAAAAAGAAGTCTATAAAATTTAATTGAGGAAAAAGGGATTATCATATATGAAAAATTTCTACAATTTTAAAAAGCAGTTTGGTTATTTTACTGGTTGAGTGATCTTATTTATTAATTGCAACCATTAGAATGAGTGTAAGAGTGGTCATTGAAGTTAATCCAATAAGTAGAGTTACGCATCCAACAAAGCAGCCAAATCAATTAAAAAAAAAAAAACATTTGTTTTGTTTTTTAAGTTTTTGTTGTTTGGTTTTGGTTTTCGGCTAAAATGAATTGTTTACTTTTGGTTATAGGTTATTGTATCACAATTAATGATCTAATAGGCATTAGATGGGCTTGTGCCTCTGTGGTAATAGTGCTTCACTGGGTGGATAAAAACTACGGCGTGAAGTTGGTTAATTGCTAAATTTTTTTAAGGAACCAATAGTGGTAATTCGCTGAAATCATTAAATAATCAATACAACTTGGTTGAAATTTGGGCTTGATCTTTATAGTTTTGTTAGGCATGCTTTTTGGAATTTTTACAACTTAAAAAACTGTGCGGAGAAGTTTGTGTCACAATCTTGTGAAATTACCTTCGTAAGAGAGTACTATATATATATATAAATATGCTACAATCACATTATGGTCTTTCATGGTCCCTTTGGTTAATTTATTTACCAACAAACGTGATCACTGATGTCATCTTCATTTTTGTCTAAAACTTATTATTAATTATTAATAAAGCAATAACATATAAGAATCAAATCCCGTAATAGTCATTGATAACGGTTAGATAAAAAGCCAATCCACATATATAAAAATAAAAATAAAACAGTTAAGCTAAATTAACATAAACTTGTGATTTAATAAAATTTTGACTTCAATATCCAACTGCTTATTTTCATTTAATCTAAGGGTTAAAATTGGATGCCACCTTAACAACTGTATCAATCATTAGATCGGAAGCATATTAATGGTTAGATATTGAAATAAAAAAAATTTTAAGACATAAAGTTAAGTTAAAATAGGCCGACCTTTTACCTATTTATGATCTAACTAAATTTAATCCTTTTATCACATGGCTGTGTTTTTTATTTTGAATAAGTTGGTGCACAAGTCACGTGGTAAGACATTCCAATCCTGTTTCAAAGCTAGATGGCGAAGAAGAGAATAGAATTTTTGTATTGAATAATTTGAATTTAATTAGATATTGTAATTGATGGTATATTTTGTCAAAATATTAGATACTTTGTTTTTGTTTTTGTTTTTGTTTTTTTACCTATAAAAAATTTGTCAATGTCTCCATGTTCTTTCACCAAGCAACAGAACAGAATCCATGCTTTATGGTTTAGAGTGTTGATATTTACGCCGCTCTAAAACTGTTTATGCACCCGCTTAGTAAGTTCATCCCATTAAATAAGTTATAATTATATTGAAATATTTGTAGAACTCCCCATAGTTTGATCAAATGATTACTTTCCACTCTATAGTTTCATATATAGTAATTTTACCATTCATATTTGTTGAAATGGTTAAAATACCACCCATAGTTTCCTAATCTTTTTCTTAAACAATTGATTAACCATTTCATGAAAGCTACTATTTGAAAGCTATGTTATCTGTGCATGTTATGTTAAAACAATCTTTTAAAAATCTTTTAATCATATATGTTATGAATGGCATCACATAAATTTGAAAGCTACTATTTGAACTTTCACCATCTCATAAAAACGAAAAATAATATAAAAACAAAATATTGACCTTATATACGCATTAACAAATAATATACCAACGTCCGAAAAAAAAAAATAATAATATACCAACGAATTATGTTGTATGAGCAAGCAGCCTGTGTTCGTGAAGCTTATAACATACCGAACACAAGAAACCAAAAGACAAACAAGATAGCCCAGTAACGTGCAGGTCCATACTTGATTCTAGCAAACACAAACTGCTGGTTTCAAAAGAACTAATATTAGCAAGAATTATCAGTTCATTCCCAACGTCACTGATAACAGAAACTAAAGTAAAGCATTTTGTCTGTCTTGGGATCATATTCTCAAATAAATGAATGACCAGGTTGACAAAATCTGAAATGCAAAACCCCACACACACACACACACGCGAAGACTTTACGAGGGGGGGACCGAGCACAGCATTAGCTTAAAGATTTAAAATGATACCAACTATAAATGGGAGCCGAATAATTACAAACCAACTATATTTGGAAACAGAATCGCATTAGTTGGTAGCAATTTAATGTTTAATATTTGGTCCAAATGTAAACCTCTCAAAGATATTATCTATCCTGCATTGCACTTGCACACCGTACGTCATTCAATTATTTATATAAATTTATATAATTTATTATGTGTTGGTAGGCACGGCGTTAGTTCTAATAATTAATTGGATATCTTGTATTGGAAAAAAAAAAAACAAAATTTTTACATTAAATCATTACTCTCTTCATTTATATTTATGGATAGATATTTTTATATACACATCATTGGTCATTCTTTCTTCCACATCGGTTGCTATGTTGGATGTCATTCTGTTGCACATTATTAGAGTTGCATTTTCCTTCTCTCTTTTCACTTTCGTCCTTAAATTAGCTTTCAACTACTATGAACAGAAAATAAAAGCCTACCGGTGGGCACTGAAATGTACGTAGAGGGGACTGGCAGCATCACGGCCTTACATTGTCTTCTGATAAGAATTTTATGGACATAGCTGTGAGATGGTTGCTCTTGCAACTACAGTAACCAACCAACTGTTCCAATAAACACTATCCATTAATTTTTTTTTTTTTTTTGAAAAAACAAGAAAAATAGAATTTTAACATGCTATTCATTATAACTTTTATTAACCATTATCAATTTATGGTATTTAAAAAAATAATAATAATAATCATGCCTTGAAGTTAAATACAATCACCAGAACCGTGTTAAATTTTGTAAATCTAAATAACAGAAAACCCTTGGATATTAAAATATTTGCCAAAATAATGTAATTTTTTAAACCTTAATGTCTCTGAGGAAGTTTGTCAATAACTATTCTGATAGGAAATGTTAAGATGAAAAAATAAATTCAACCTGTCTATGTCTTACTCAGATTTTAAGAAGATAATATAATGTTGTCAAAAGTAGGTCATATAATATGACAATTGTACTTGAATAAATAAATTGTTTGAGCATGGGTTCGACATTTATTGAATACTATTTATTGGAACAGTTGGAAGGCAACCCACCCTCGTATGGGTCTCTCCCTATCTCCGTGTGGATGAATCATTCTCAATTGAAAGTAGTCCCTCGAGCCGTATCACTAATATCCTATCTCGATTGGTCCCGGTAATCCTCTAAATTCATCCCAGACACAGTTCTTATGCTCAAAATAAATAAATAAATAAGTTGTTTGAGCTGGTCGATCTCTATACGTCAACCCTCATCAAAGTTTGTTATGTACCATATCGTACCTGGATCATTTGTTGTATACACAAATCTTTCTTTTTTGAAGAGATATACACAAAATTTTCACACGCAATTCTTATTTAATTTTCTACGATCACACGACTTTTGATTGATAATTCCCTCGTATTTATACATTTATGTTGTAAGTTCAGACTTCATTACTAATTTGTCTCATAAAAATATAATTACATTATTATATGGATGAAAGTAGAGAATAAAAATTTAGAATATATACATACTCACATATATGTAAGTATAAAAAATTAAAAAAATACCATTTATTAAATTTTTATTTTTAAAAATAAATATAATATTAAATTTTTTAACTACTTGATGTGGGGCACATGCCCCATGTGGACCAACATTGGATCCGCCCCTCCTACCAAGCAGTAAATGACACAATAGGAAACTATTTTTATAAGATGAATTTTTTATGCATATGCAATTTTTAAAATAATATAACACATCTGATCACTTCATACACTTACATCTCAACTAATAATGTGGTGATAAATAGATAGATTTTTTGCCTAAATTAAATGATCATTAAATATATATTCATTCTTTAATTATCAGATCAGTAGGATACAAATAAAATGCAAGCTAGAAATGAGATGTCTAATTTATTAATTTTATTAAACATATTTTATACATTCATTATATTTATATATATATATATATAAAACTTTAATTTATTATTAAAAGTCATTTTAACGTAAAGAAATATTTTTTCTTGTTAACAACCTGCTAAATACAAAACATTCCAGATGAAACTTATTACATGCATAATGTTGTAAAACCCTGAATTTTTATTAAGGGTGAAATTGTAAAATTTTATGAAAATTTTATCAAAGTGCAAGGGTTAAAAAGTTAGATTTTTAGAATTTTAGTTTAAAGTCGTAATTTGTAAATAGTTGAGGGGCAAATGAAAATTTGACCGGATTATATCATCTCCTTCAACCTTCAGTCGACCATTTCTCTCTCTCTCACCAGATTTTTTTTTTCAGATTTGCTTTTCTCGCGACCCCAACTTTGACTCTTCGTTCCGACCTCGTCCGAGCTCCGTTTTAGTCAAATTTGGTACCGTTGGAAAGCTTGTGCGACGTAGATTCCATAGGTACCAATTTCATCAATTTTTATCATCGTTTGGGTCTCTGATTTTGCAGACAAAGTCCGACCGCCAACCAATTTTTATTTTTCTTAGAAACCAAACGATTTTGACTCCGATTAACCTTATTTTCGTGATGAGCGTGTTGAGGACAACAAAACTCAGTTGGGTGCACCTCCCACCACCGTGGTCGTCGGGATTCGTCTCCGGAACGTCGCCGTCGGCCACCGCGTAAGGCGGGGGTAAGTTCCTTGACCTCCCGAACTCAAAAACTTATTCCGAACGCATCTACGGACTCGTTTTTAAGCGTAGGATCCATTTTTGAGGTTATTTTTCTCATAGGGCAGCCGTACAAAAAGTTATTCTATATTATGTTACTTTGTAGATTCGATTCGGAATGACTATAGCTATATTGGAAATCAAAGTCTTCGAGTGATTAATAGTCCATATTGATGTAGGGGTTCAATCCTAATCTTTTACAAATGATTTTATGTTAAAGTGGACGTTTAATTGAATTTTTATAATTTCGAAAGCATAGTAATTATTGTGGAAATATTGTGGATTGCTTTGAAGTTATATTGTGGATTGTGACAATATATTGTGGATTGCCTTGACAATATGTTGTGGATTATGAGAATGTATTATGGATTGCTTTGCAATTACATTGTGGATTGTGACAATGTATTGTGGATTGCCTTGACAATATATTGTGGATTATGAGAATGTATTATGGATTGCTTTGTAATTACATTGTGGATTGTGACAATGTATTGTGGATTGCCTTGACAATATATTGTGGATTATGAGAATGTATTATGGATTGCTTTGCAATTACATTGTGGATTGTGACAATGTATTGTGGATTGCCTTGATAATATAATGTGGATTATGTGAATGTATTATGGATTGCTTTGGAATTACATTGTGGATTGTGACAATGTATTGTGGATTGCCTTGACAATATGTTGTGGATTATGAGAATGTATTATGGATTGCTTTGGAATTACATTGTGGATTGTGACAATGTATTGTGGATTGCCTTGACAATATGTTGTGGATTATGAGAATGTATTATGGATTGCTTTGCAATTACATTGTGAATTGTGACAATGTATTGTGGATTGCCCTGGAAATATATTGTGGATTGTGGCAATATATTGTGGATTATGAGAATGCGTTATGGATTGCTTTGGAAATATATTCTGGTTTATTACAGGTTTGCAAAAGGGTTGGTTTATCGAATTAGCAGTTGTTATGCTGCTGAAATTGTTTTTATAAAAGAAGGGTTTTCAAAATATCGATTTATATATATATATATATATATATATATTGTATTGCTTGCTTGATGGATTTATGTAAATTGTTTTGTAACTTGAATAAGGTAAAGATCCACCGTCCTAGTCATTATATATGGCATCATGAGCTATTCACATAATACGACTTTATGTCGGGGTCACTGTGTAGGGTATTACTGCACAGAGTATTTTTCTGGTATGCTTACCAGGGTCACGGTACGCCAAACGTTGTTTTAAATAATCTATTGCCATCGGGTATATGGCATCATGAGCTATTCATATAATACGACTTTATGTTGGGGTCACTGTGTAGGGTATTACTACACAGAGTATTTTTCTGGTATGCTTACTAGGGTCACGGTGCGCCAAACGTTGTTTTAAATAATCTATTGCCACTGGGTATATGGCTAGGGGACGGGATCTACCTTGATTCAGAAAAGTGCTATGACTTGACTTAAAATTTTTGATGTTTTATTTCTACTTTATTTCTATCTTGGAAGCAAGCATATATATATATATATATTTTATATGAAATGATTTATAAGATTTGTTGAGACAGTCGATCATGCAGATTTTTAATCATGATTTTTGAAAGTGGCTTTCGAAACCATATTGGGATTTAAATCCTATTGAGCATTTGCTCACCCTCCTTTATTTTTCTCCTTCTAGGAAATGTATAGGGTGATTTAGGTGGCCACCCGACGGAGTAGGTAGATGATTAAAGAAACAAGTGCTTGGCTTGTGATGTATTTATTTAGTTATTTCTTTTTTCTATTTGGATATTTATGGATGAATGTTTTGAACCCAAATTTGAGAGGACTCTTATTGATGTATTTAAAACTTTGTATTCTAAACACTTGATTTGAGGATTTTATTTGGAAAGTTAAGTAGATGTAAAAGTTTAAATGTGATAAGTTGATTGCATGGCTAAGTTTTTATAAATTTTATTGTGGTTATGAATCCATGATTTCTAGTAAGTGCTCGCATATCTGTGGGGGATGTGTTTTCATCTGAAATTATTTTAGATCGTTTGAAGTTTTTCATTATATTTTCTTAATATTTTAAAATTTGGTACTCCGGAGTATCTAAACGGAGAAATTTTTTTTTTTTATAAATTAATATTCATAATTCTGTCACGACCTAGGGCCCGGGTCGTGACATAATGTACACAATAATATAATCATGCTATCATACAGTCATTCTAATAATCTTGTTTAATTTACCTGCAAACTAGAGAAATGAGGGTGCTTGAGCCAGGTATGAACTATGCCGGCTTTGATAACTTGCGGGTCGATTTTAGTTTTGAAGCCAATCATAGCAATGATGTAGACATTGGAGTCAGGTTCATGGCACATGCGAGCCATTGGACTCAATGGTTCACCACCTTCATCACCATTTTTGGTCACTTTTTCAACGTTTGCCTTCACTTTGATTGGTTTCAGTGCTGCCATAATCTCAATCTAAATTTCCTCGAACAAACAGAATAAAAGAAGTAATTGCACAACACCCCCCCGAGGTTTGTCAAAAAACAAACGGAAACAGATTTATCCTTTTATTACACCAAACCCTCATGCCGTTAGTCAATTTCCGTCCATTTTAACAGTTGATTAAACTTTTATATTAAAAGACCATTTTACCCTCAATCCAACAAAATCCTTTAAACAAAAAAATCCCTAAAATCATCATCAAACCTCCCACCACCATCGACCACCACTGACCCGACCTCCACCACTGCCCCCTCCGCATGCCGACCACCATCTCCACCAGAGACCAGACCTCCACCACCCCTCCCCCCTCGCACGCCGACCACCATCTCTCTCTTTCATCTCTATTTCTCTCCTCTGTTCTTCTTCTCTTTCTTCTTCTTCTTCTTCTTCTTTCTTCTTTCTTCTCTTCTTCTTCTTCTTCTTCTTCTTCTTCTTCTTCTTCTTCTTCTTCTTCTTTCTTCTCTCTTCCACGAACCCAGATCGTCTGGGTTCGTTTCGAACCCAGATCTGGGTTCGTTTCGAACCCAGACGTCTGGGTTCGTTTCGAACCCAGATTTGGGTTCGATTTGAACCCAGATGTCTAGGTTCCACAAATCCAGTTGTGTTTTTTTTTTTTTTTAAATTTATTTTTTAATTCTGGTTTATGTTTATGATGATGATTCTGAGATGTTTGAGTTTGATTTATTTGTTGATGATGATGTATTTTGGAACCCAGTTGTGTTGATGATTCCATGTTGACGACGGCGAAATTGTAGCCGGCGATGAGAATGGTCGCCGGCGATGAGAATGGAGGAGAAGAAGAAGATGGTGTAGGGAGAAGGGTAAAATGGTATTTTAATCTAAAAGTTTGGTCAACTATTAAAATGGACGGAAATTGACTAATGGCATGGGGGTTTGGTGTAATTAAAGGGTAAATATGTTTTCATCTCTTTTTTGACAAACCTCGGGGGGGTTTTGTGCAATTCTCTCAGAATAAAAATAAAGTTTGTGTGTAGACGGCTGCAAGAGGTAATAAGCCTGCCTTTCGAGCTTCATGGTCACTCTCTTTATATAGAGAATTAGAGGCACAAGTAACACCTGATGTGATATGCATGCATGTATGTGATGTTATTTTGACGTCACGAATTGACATCATCTTAAAGTCATGCATACATAAATGCTAATGAGATAAATTAAGAAAAATGAGTCAGGCATCATAGTTTCGTTTAACACAGAGGTTTTGGACTATGTCGTTTCAGTAGATTGCTCTTGTCATTTAATAGTGCATCCAAATATTTAATTTCAATATCTGGTTGACTAATTAAAATTTCTTATAATAAAACAAACTGAAGAGATACATTCAATAACATTATGGGCCGGCAGACCTAGTGCTTGCTTCCCTAGAGGGGAGATGTACCCCCTTGAATTTTTTAAAATTTTCATTTTTTTTTTAATTTTATTTTTTTTACAAGATTTTTATTAAATTTTTTTTACCTATATCCCTAAATATATTAGTCACAAAAGTAAAATATAGATTTATGTTTTTATCAATTTTATTTTCCATTCTTATCTTTATTAATATTTAATTTTTATTATTTTCTTGATTTTTATTTAAACATTTATCTATTATTTATTAGAATCTCTATTATAATAATAATATATATAATAAAAAATAAATTTAAATATATTTATGTGAACAAAAATTTAAATGTATTTAGCCATTTTATTAAAATGTTAATATCTTTTTAGACATTTTTAGGGTAATATTAATATTTTTAATTGGACTTGAAAATCAAGTCAATAAATTCTAAAATTATTAAATATAAATTTTAATTTATTACATATAACTTCATAAAGTATAATCACGCTTTAATTTTAATTTCTTATTTTTTAATCATTCTTGTAATTTGTATCTGTTTGTAACCAATAAAGTTATTAAAAAAAAAAAAAAAAACTCTCTTACATAAAAAATATGTTATGCTATATTTTATTTCCAGCCAAAACTTAATTTCTAATTTAAATATAACGTTTACATAATTTGATTACTAAATATTATATTATGATCACAAATAAAAAATTAAGTAGATAATCATTTGATAAAAATATTATTTATTTTTTTCTTATGCTTTATAAATGATTTTAAAATCGTAAGATTATATATATACTTAATTAAGTGCGTTACTTATTTTGATTTTTAGTTATTTTGAAGCTGATGGAGACTACTTAAAATAAACCAAAAAGAAAACTTCATATTTAATTATTACACTTTCAGTTGCTTTTAACATTATTGTCAATTTTATTAAAGTATCTCATCTGAAATTAATTTATTGGTCCACCAGGAACGATGAAGAATGAAAATTTTGCTAATACTAATTATTACTATTTGTTAGTGTTTTTGAGTAATCATGCTGCTAGCTATTTATTTTGTTTTTTTATACATCTCTTAGTCTCTGTTATACTAACTACCATAGTAATTATATAAATTTTTTCTGCTTTCTTACAAAAGTTTGTGGTCTCAATAGTATTCCTCTTATACCCACATATTAAAATCGTAGATTCAAATGGTCTCTCATTTTCTAAATTTCCATTTGTACTTGAAAAGAAAGACAATATATATATATATATATATATATATATATCATTTTCCATCCACCGATCGACTGTCAATAAAGTGAAAGCACAGGGTTGCGAACAAGATTTTGTAATTTCATTGAATCTTGAACTTCAAGAGTTAATCGAGAGTATGAGAGATATATAATAAATTAAAAGATTAAAATTATAAAAAGAAAAGACAAAAGTTAATTAGAATCGTAATCTGATTCTGTATAGTCAGAATACGCAAGAACAAACAGGAGTTAAAATTCAGGGTAGATTGAAACTAAAAGGCCATATATTAACAAGACAAACAATGATTACCTCGGTATAAATACGACAACACATAAAAGTAATTATGGTACAGAGTTCATGCTTAATAACTTACCAAACATGGCATCAAACAAAAATATACGAAAACTATCAAGGTGCAATATCTTAACATAATAAAATAATATAATCAGGACTTACTTAAAAAGAAAAAACCCAAATTAATAATAATGTAATCAGGAATATTCCCAATGGCAGACCTCGAGATTTATACAAGAATTGACACTTTATTAAAGCATAATATATATAATAATGCTAAAAATTCAACTATAAGTACTGTTAATTGACATATCAATACATATCAAGCTTATATATATAAGCTAATCACAACAATGGTTTGCCAAAACCTATAGAACTTAAATATTATATGTATGACTCAAAAATTAATATTTATAACACTATGAAATTCTCATAATAAAAGGAGGAATTTCTTCACACATGCTCTTTAATATGGGTGACACGTGATGAGATTTAAATACCTATCACAAATATGAATAAGAAGTATACTAGTCATTTAAGTTATAAATAGATGTAAATTTGTAATGAATGAATCAATTAGATCACCATTGAGTTATATAGTATTATTATTTACTGCGAATAATAATTATAATGTTGAAAAACTAATATCATAACATAATATGTATATTTAATTTTATAAGAAAATTATTGAATGAAAAAGTTTATATCAAATCAAAATAACACACATAATCAATAAATTTGGATAATATTACACTTATAATGTAATTAATATATTTTTGAAAAACAAATCAGTAAATAATAAAATCAACACTATGTAAAAAAATAATAATAAAGAGAGAGAGACAAAAATAAATTGAAACATCCTAATTTATTAGTAATTTTGATGCTACATGTTTAGACAAGAAAATTTCACAAGTTAGAAATTGCTTAAATTGTAAA